>JAAGVU020000036.1:4984170-5003511 GCA_011763525.2 Mormyrus iriodes | reverse complement strand
CAAACTACTGAGTACCATTTTGAGTTGCTGTAATGAAATTTCGACAAAATGGACTAGCCTGCCGCATCATTTTTTCATTTTGATTTTCAGGGTGTCTTTGAATTCAGCCCTCTGTAGGTTGATAATTTTCATTTACATCAAACAATGTGGCATCCTTTCCTTCCTGACACATTACCCAGTTCATATCAGTACAGCTATCCAGCATGATTTTTTTTTCCATTGAGATCTGATGTGTTTTTAAAGTGTTCCTTTAATTTTTTGAGCAGTGTATATTGTGAAGGCAACCAGGCTTGAATTCATTATTCACTTTGAGGCATAAAGCATTAGTATTACCTGTTGGTTTTTATTATTCTTAGCTATAGTGGCACTTGTAGTAGTGGGATAATGTTCTGGGAACATCTGGAAAACTACACAGATTGAACGTTTCCATACCTAAATCGTAATTTTTGGTAAGCATTCCTATAACGAAAAATTGTTAGCAGGGATAGCCCCCTAGTGGCTATGAGGTGCAGCTAGATACATCACACACGGTTGACCAGAGAAAGGACCGAGGGAGAGTAGATAATGGACAGTAATGGGTGACCACAGTGGCAGGCTGGGTTTGAAAGGCCATGGTCATGATGGATGAGAGTCTGCGGACGTGTGCTGCCTCTGGATACGGATGGTTAAGAGGGAGCTTTTGTGTGGACCTGCTCTACTAACTGCAGGCTAGACTTTGTCTGGCTCAGTTTTAAGTGGAGCATGGAAATCCACACAGGAACTGCTCTTTGAGTAGGATATCCACAATAAAGTGTGATAGAGCATCACTTCTTCGATTTGCCAACTTCTCTTGCTCGGCCGTTTCTGAAAAATGCCTTGCTTGTCCGGTTGTGGTTGTTTGAAGATTTAAGCAATAGGCACACAGTGTCTGGAAAAAGGAGGCATTTGCATGTATAATGAAGCCTTCGCATTGTCCAGGTAAGTGCCTTTGCAATAGAGTTACTCCAGGCTTTCCTGGGTTCACCGGGTCACCATAGGACTGGAGTTTCTGATCCCAAACAGAGCATGACTTTCCTGGCTGAGCTGGACCTTTGTTTCCGTAGAGGGTTTATCTGGGTACAGTGCATTATGCTTGAGTTTTGGGGTCAGTACTGGTTAAATGCCTGTCAGACTGGTTACCATTGCTGTTGTACTGGATTTAATGGGTGGTTCTACTTGGGCTCTGTCTCTTTCTAAACTGTAACCTATTGACTGTCCTTGCTTATAGGGAGGTGGCTCAGACGTGGAGCGTTCGAAGAAGAAGCGCCGGGGTGACCGGTACTCGGTGCAGACATCGCTCATTGTTGCTGCTGTGAAGAAGCTCCTCCCTATCGGCCTCAACATGTGCTCTCCTGCGGACCAGGAGCTCATTAACCTGGCCAAAATTAGATACTCTCTGGTACTGTGCTCTTGCTTTCCTGGAGGACTTATGCCTGATCACCTCTCACATTCCTGTTCATCTTCTCCTTGTTCATCTTCTCTCCCTCACTTTTTTCCTTTCTCACTGTGTGTTTCAGGGAAACCCCCTTAATGTTACACCTCTGCTGTACAGATTTAGTTTTGTTACTCTCCTTGACTTCTTGTTTTGTTCCCTCATCTGAAACAGAAAGACACGAATGAGGAGGTCAGAGACTTCCTTCAGAACAACCTCCACCTTCAGGGGAAGGTGAGTACCTGTGTGCCGAGTATGAAATTGAGCTTCCAGTTTCCCCCACACCTGCTGAGCCACAGAAATGAGACTCCTGCTGCATCTCATGCGGTCAGGTGGAGGACCCGTCCATGCGCTGGCAGATGGCTCTGTACAAGGAGGGTGCCGGCAAGGCTGAGGACGCGGAGGCTCCTGAGAAGGTGGTGAAGAGGGTGCAGGAGGTATCTGCGGTGCTGTATCACATTGAGGTGGTGAGTAACATCTCGCACACACACGTTTTGTATTCATATCTTCATGGGGACTGTCCATTCATTTCTATGGGAAAAACCTTAATCCCAACAATGAGAGCCTTAACCCCTACCCAGCCCTAACCTTAACCATAAGTAACCAAACACATACAAGATTTCTCACAGTGTTTAGTCTTTTGATTGCAGTCACAGATTTTTATAAAATTGAGTTTCCCCTTGTGGAGACCGAATAAATGGTCCACACAACATCAGAATAACAGGTTTTTTTCACATTGCGGGGATTTTGGTCCCCACAATGTGATATATACATAACCCAGAAACACACACACACACACACAAAGGAACATAATATTAGAGCTTTTTTCTCCCCTGCAGACAGAACATCCCTTCAAGTCCAAAAAGATGGTGTGGCACAAGCTGCTCTCAAAACAGCGTCGCCGTGCCGTGGTGGCCTGCTTCAGAATGACACCTTTGTACAACATCCCCAGGTGAGACCCAGAGTGTGTCAGTCATATACACACACACACATACCCACCCCAGCTGCTCAGGTAGTTGTATTGCTGACATATCTTATAAAAGTGGATCTTCCAGAATTTGACTAAATGTTCTTTATTCTCCAGGCACCGAGGATCCAACATGTTCCTTGATGCGTACAAACGCAACTGGATTGAGAACGAGGGCTACTCGTTTGAGGACAAAATGATAGACGACCTGTCTGTAGGTTTCCCGCCTGACGTGTGTAACGGGTGTAGCATGACATCTTCTGTTCAGATCTTAAGATCTTCTCTCTGAATTTCAGAAAGTCATGGAGGAAGTGGAAGAGGAGGAGGAGGAGGCTGAAGCAAAGCCAGACCCCCTTCACCAGCTCATCCTTCATTTCAGTCGCACGGCTCTCACCGAAAAGACGTGAGTTACATTATCGCATGCAGTCAATTTAAACAGAAAAAGTTTGTTCATATACATACAGTAAAGTCTAGTTACTGTTTCTACTAAATGCCTTTGTCTCCTGTCAATCACAGGAAACTTGATGTGGATTATCTCTACATGGCTTATGCTGACATCATGGCAAAGGTGAACACTGGTTACATTTCTTGAATTTTGAAGGTGTTGCTGAAAGCATTATGAGTAACCTGGTGTTAATGTACAGCATTTGCGTTTCTCCACCCAGAGTTGCCACATTGATGAGGAAGGTGGAGGGGAAGAGGAAGAAGGTGGTGAGGAGATGTCTTTTGAGGTGTGGAAAATTCAGATGGTATGGGGGTATCGGGGATGGAGATGTGAGTGAGGAGAAATAGACTGGTTGGGGGGGTGGAGATTGTTGATAGGGTGGAGATCGGGCTATGGTTACAAATATTGGGCATATTGGGATATGATGATTAGGTTTTTGGTTTGTTTGTATATTTTCTGAAGAGGACTTTAAAAACGATGAGAATAATGAGCAGTAAACATGTTCCTCACTGTAGTCTTATACTGGCGTTGACTGTGTCATTGAAATACCTGCAGTGTGATGAGCACAAGGGCAACCTAATGTGAGCAAAAATAAGGACCTTGAATCAGAACTCCATGGCTGAGACAGACAGACTGAGAAAGGGGTATCTGAGAAACATCTGCAGGGAGTGTGAAGGAGAGAGGAACACGTGATGGGATAAAGCAGTAGATATTGGGAAATGACAGGGGCAGCCATCTGTGTGTGGGTAGGGAACCAGTGACTGCTGCCCTTATTCCACAGGATAAGGAGATGGAGAAGCAGAGGCTTTTATACCAGCAGTCCAGGCTACACAACCGTGGGGCGGCAGAGATGGTCTTGCAGATGATCAGTGCCTGCAAAGGTATCTTATAGCCATAACAGTGCACATATCCTCGGTGCAAAAGACCTGCTGCATGGTGCTATACATCACCTGTATGTGGTGCGCATTGTCTATGTGGATCTAAAGCCCAAACTGTGCCATAACTCTAGCGCTTCCCACTGCCCTCAGGTGAGACAGGATCCATGGTGTCCTCCACCTTGAAGTTAGGCATCTCCATCTTGAATGGGGGCAACAGTGATGTCCAGCAGGTTTGTGCTCCTTCTGCACTCTCGTTGGTGCACTCCCATTAGCATTTGGTTTGGGTGCACGTTCTCACCCAGGGTGACCTCTGAGGCTGATGAGAAGGTCAGTTCTAAATGCTCTGCCCCCACCCCCGTCCCCACAGAGAATGTTGGACTACTTGAAGGACAAGAAGGATGTGGGCTTTTTCCTGAGTGTCCAGGCACTGATGCAGACCTGCAGGTCAGCTTAACAAAATAGCTAAAAATGAATAGGAACCACTGTGAAAAATCAATCGTGAAAATTGCAAAGATGCTCTGCACATGACCCAAACTCATCCTTGTTGGCAGCGTCCTGGACCTGAACGCCTTTGAAAGACAGAACAAGGCAGAGGGGCTGGGCATGGTGTCTGAAGAGGGGACAAGTAAGTGAGGACCCCCCCGTACACCAGCACGCTCACCCAAACTGCATGAAGGATTCTGTCAGTCTCCTTACTGTAGGGCAGGGTGCTGGTACTGGTTTATGCAGGATCAGTCACCATGCTCATGACAGTACCAGTGGGAAGGATGAGAAGTTTAAACCCCTAAGTGGCTGGAATTACCAAGTACTGTCAATCACTGACAGCACCAATGATCAAATTGGAGCCAATGTAGCATGGTAATGGAGTCAAAGATTGACCTGGTAATCCTGCTCCGGTAGATGGTTTAAAGCCTCATTCTCTAGTAACCAGAAAAAGCTGTTAGGAAAAACATTACATTCTGAAATTGTCAATGGGACACACATTCATTTAGAGAGGGATAAACATTTGATGCCTTCTGTGATTTTGGGGTAAAGCAGACGAAGCAAAGAGGAAATGGGCATATTGGTGTTGGATTTGGTTCACAGCGATCGTCATGACGTGCCTTTCCATTATCTGAAGAGCCTGTGTCTGTAGTTTGTATTATAAAGGATGCTGAATGCTGTCATTGTGAATGTGGAACTCACAATGGACCTTAGGAAAGGGGTCAAAGATCATTTTATTTTATGACTCATGGAATCATCTCAGCCCTTATATTTTTTGTCCCTTTTCTGCAGATTTTTTTTTGTGAATTGGTAGATTTCATGTCCAGCGACAAGCGTGCCCTGTGGAGTCCCTGGTGCCTTTAACCCTGACATTTTTTTAAAGGAAACGTCGTTAAACGAGGCAGTGTTTTGGTGGTAGAACAGTAGCGTTGCGTCTGGCGAGTGGATGCGAGCATCAGCGGATGTTTAGGTGCAGCATGTCCAGGCCTGTGCTGCAGCTGTTCCCAGACTCATTGCCCCACTCTGTCTCTCTGTCTCTCTGTCCCTCGATATGAACTTGCCCCCCACACCCTCATGCTTCCACCTCCTGTCCCGGTTCTCAGACTTAAAGCTAGAACGCGGTAAATACTGGCCTCCATTCTGTCTCTGCCTCTCTACCTCCCGGTGTCCCTGTCTATGCATCTATCTTTCTTTGTATTCGTTTATTGTAATTTCTTGTGCTGTGAAAGTCTGCATTTCATTTCGCATTCAAGGAGCAATATCCGGGAGTGGGGTGGTAGCTTGTCTCTCGACCACAGGAAATTGTGATTGAATCATAATGGAACTTTTTTTACTGGTGATTCTATTAATATGCGGTTACTTTTTAATCACGAATTGTGACGGAATTTCGTTAGTGGCAGAAGAAGTTGCCCTTTTCCCATCTTTGCTGCTTGAGTGCTTTGTTACAAATCTACTGTCACTCCAGCGCTCAGTTCCTAGTTCCACACTGGAAGGGGAAAAAAAGACAGTCAACCAACTCTGATTGTCCTTTTTCCCTCTTCAGTGGTCAGTGACTTTCTCTCTTTAGACACAGAAATGAATGCAGTCTTGGTACCAATTAAAAGCCTCCCTGCTGAAAACTAGGTGTTACTGGAACGGTCTTCTTTCTCAGTGGGGTTTTTTTATGAAAAAATAAACAAAGAAAATTTGAAAAGCCAGATATCTGCTTGTACCTGGCACCTGAGGACATCCTGTGTGTAACTGTTACCTTCCTCTTCAATTCCCATCTGAAATAATAATTGTCTTTAACAGATCATAAAATCTCAAGGAATAACTAACTAAAGCTGATTTGTGTAGTTTTGCATTATGGTATCTTATACGTCAGACAGCAATTACCATTTGGATAACACTTTCCTTAAGGCCATGTTTATAGTCATTTATAAACACATTCAGGACAAATAATAATGCATTATAGCATTATATACATGGCTATAAATATTTACCAAAAGGCATAACACATAGCCATGTTTATTATGCATTATGACTGCCTTATAAAGCTCTCATCTATAATGCACTATAGATACCTTCATAATGCATTATAATTGTTGGTATAAGCAGTAAGGATCCTTTGTACAATGACTAAAAACATGGCCTTAAGTAAAGTTTTACCAATATTTGTTATTTGTAATCATTTCTTACATTTAACTTTTTAATATAATCAGTCTTAATTACATTATGACCTGCATGATCTCTGCCTCATAGACTATCAATTTAAAAAAGTGTTGTATTTAATTGACTTTGGTTGTTGTAACTGGTTGTGGTGTCTTTAAATATCTTATCTATCTGACAGACTGCACTGGTAATTTCAGACATCAAGGTGTGTGAGTCATTGTACTGATTGTACCAGTGAATGCCTTTTTGATATGTGTGAGACAGGCTGATATTAATTACATCAGCCGTGCATCTCATTAAATAGAGAACATTCACGGTTCATTTAATATTGGGGTCATAGTTAAAGCCCTACCTTCTGGATTTTTACACTGCATAAATTTTTTCTGCAGTATTGGAAGCCTTTCAAGTAATGTTGTCCCTACACACTTTGATAAAGTAAATCTCCTAATTTTCCAGCGCATGGTAACAGGTTGACAGGATCAGTCATGAATGACACAGATATGAAGCTAACATTCCCATTGGCGTGTCTGAAGGCCAGGCGAGTGTCGGGTATCTGCATCACACCGTCCCCACCTCGTTCCCATGAACATCTAAACCGCCCCCACCCGATTCCATCCCCATGTTTACCAAAACCATTCCCACCCTGTCCTCCCAAATACCAAAACTGTCCCCACCATGTGCCCCCATTCACCAAACCATCCACAGCCCAGCCGTTACTGCAGGAATATATTTACCATATTCCTGCAGATTACCGCGGAGACCCATAGTATTACCTCTTTCCCTATTCCTATGCAGCCCTGTAACCCTAACCTCATCCCAGGGCTGTGTCCTCTCCTAACCTGAAAAGGTGGTTCTGGGTCCGATGTCTAGATATTGGTTGCAGATTGCCCCCAACCCGTTCAGTCACGCCCTTGTCCAAGACACATGTCATATGCAGCACCCTACAGCACCCTCTGCTGGCCAAGGGATGTCCTCGGTTTTCTACCTCTTGACAAACATGGAGTTGATGGAGTGCGGTAGATACACCCAGCATGGCTGTGTGTGATTGTGTGTGTGTGTATTTTATATATAATATATATGTGTGTGTGTGTGTGTGTGTGTGTGTTTTTATGTCCATTTTTCTATTTGTCCTTCTTCCAAGCGCTTATCCTGGTCAGGGTCATGGGTTTGTTAGTATATATATATATGTATGTGTGTGTGTGTTTGTGTGTTTGTGTGTGTGTGTGTGTGTGTGCGTGCGTGTGTGCGTATGGTGTGTATTCAGTGTATGTATATATGAATATATACATAATGATTTGGTGTGTGCATTTCTGTCAGTTGTGTGCCGTTATGCCTGGTATGCCTGCCTCTGTTTCAGCTGCTGGTATCCAGCCAAAGCTGACAGCTGACTCCTCGACTGGCTCTTCCTGCTTGTGTTTAGCAGTTTGCTTTGAATTGCACAATCAGGCATGCTGATGTGTTCCCCTAAAACTCTTTGCAGTCCCTGCTAACTTTCTAACCAGGAAAATAGGCTTAGAGTGACCCGATCATGTACATGCACACTCGTGTGTTCAGTGTAATCTGAGCAGCTACTCCTGTCCGCAAAACACAGCTGGATACACATGCACGGACACACACAGCTAGAACCTTAATGCAATGTTTCAAATAGCCATACGCTCACTTACAGCTGACTGTGCTGCACACAGATACTCACAAGCATGCACTGTTCTGCAGTGCTTTTCACTATTCTCCACATAATTTTCAGCTTCCTGATCACTCATGCTTCACACCCACCCCCTGACATGTTTTTGATTATTTTTCTCCGCCCATTTCTCAGATGAGAAGGTCATGGCTGACAATGAATTTACCTGCGATCTCTTCCGCTTCCTGCAACTGCTCTGCGAAGGTCATAATAATGGTGAGTGAAGGGTGATGTTATTCGGTTAGGGGATACCATTATGATGACCAATGAGTCAGGGTCCAACTACAAATCTACCATCATGCGTCAGGGTCCGCCTATACCTCTACCACGGTGCATCAGTGTCCGGCTGTTGCACTACTATAGGGAGGCAGGGTCGGACTGTACCTCTGCCATGGCAAGTCAGTGTCCGACTGTAGTACTACCACAGGGAGGCAGAGTTGGACTGTACCTCTACCTTGGCAAGTTAGTGTCCGATTATGGCACTACCACAGTGAGGCAGGGTCCGACTGTACCTCTACCATGATGAGTCAGGGTCTAACTGTAGTGCCTGAATCACCTGCAGATTTCCAAAACTACCTGCGGACCCAGACAGGCAGCACAACCACCATCAACATCATCATCTGCACTGTGGACTATCTGCTCAGGCTTCAGGTGAGCTAGCAGACACAGCACTGCTTGGCCACCTCACTCTTTGCTTCTTCTACATCACATCGCACTCTCTCCCTACCTACAGGAGTCCATCAGTGACTTCTACTGGTATTATTCTGGGAAGGACGTCATCGATGAGCCAGGCAAGAGGAACTTCTCCAAAGCCATGACGGTAGCAAAACAGGTGTTCAACAGCTTGACGGAATATATTCAGGTGGGTGAATTTTCATCAATGGCGTGGGCTTTTCACATTGGGTTCCTGAGCCACTGTCACCTTGTCTTTCTCTTTAGTGACACTGCCTCTGTTGCAGGGCCCCTGCACTGGAAACCAGCAATCCCTGGCACACAGCAGGCTGTGGGATGCCGTGGTGGGCTTTCTGCACGTCTTTGCCCATATGATGATGAAACTGGCCCAGGTAGGGGCTTCTGCCTTTTCTCCACAGATACTCTGGATACACATACACACACACATGCACCCGGCCCCCCCATACACACACACACACATTTGGGGACTCTCCATTCATTTCTCTGGGAAAAACCCTAATCTCAGCAATGACAACTTTAATCCCTACGCAGCTCTAACTTACCCATAAGTAACCAAACAAAATACGAGTCTTTCGACATTTTTAGTTTTCTGATTGCAGTCACAAAATTGAGTTTTCCTTTGTGGGGACTGAAACCTTAACCACTAAGCTGTAACATTAACCATAAGTAGCCAAGCAAAATACAAGATGTTTGGAATTTTTAGGTCTTTGATTGATTGCATTCACAGATTTTTTTAAAACGGAGGTTCTCCTTGTGGGGACTGAAAGTGTCCCCATAAGGTAAAAAGTTACAGGCTTTTATCACATTGTGGGGAGATCTGGTCCCACTATGTAATAATCACAAAACACACACACACACACACACACACACACACAAAACTATGCTTAGGAATCTTTTAATTTAATTAAAAATTTTAAAGAATAAATTATTAAAACACACAAGTTAACTTGAATTTCCCTTAAAAAACCATACAGTTCCCTAGAGTCTGTATTTACATGCTGCCTTGCTGTCCCCTGCCACCATACCTCATATCTGTCTGCTGGTCAGTAAACTGAGTACATGAATAGAAAGTGTAATTCAGTTGTAACATCTATTTTCATTCTGAATGTATGCTGGCCATTCCCTGATGCAGTAACTGATACAGAATCAATATGCCTTTACTCCACTTCACCTGTATTTAGGGTTAAGCACTTTCCTTTGCACACCCAGCATATTACCTGGCGTCCGTTATGCTATGTGTGGCTCTATATGTGTGTTAGACTGGTCCCAGTGTGTTCTCGATGTTTAAATGCATTTTTGTATGTCTCCCTGAGGAAATCTCTCCTGTTTGAGGCAGAATTTGGCCTGATTTCACTAGAACCATGGAGAAGTCTCACTCAGCAGTGAAAGTCACGTTGCCGTGAGACACGAGCACTGATGTCCGACCTGGCCACCCTATAGAATTAATCCTCTAGTCATTTGATGTTACCAACGATTCGTCTTTTCCATAGAAGTTCAGGCTTCCCCTGCGTGCCTCGCTTGTGTAGATGTCCACTAGCCAGAGTTACCATTTTTGTATACGTCCTGTTTGTGCTGTTTTATTTGCATTTCGTTGCTGCTGTTGTGGGACTTTGCTCACAAATTTTTCGCTCACCTGCACTGACCAAGTGTCAAGTGATGTGACATAGTGATTTGATTTGATTTGAATGGAGGTAACGGAGTTACTGTGCAGACATACTCATGCTCAGTCACAGGTCATGTGATCTCCAGGCCCTGGTCCTACTCACTGCACCCCCACTCACTCCCCTGAGCCACCCTCTATTCTTCCTGTACATTTAGATACGTATTCAAAGGACATATAGGTGAGAACAGTGAGGCAAAGGCAGAGGTGACCCTAGTAAGCGTTTCCTTTTTTTGGTCTTAATACAGCTGGCTTTCTCACCAGTCTGCTGTGATTAATGATTATTGTGTATGCTTGGCAGACACATGCAAAGTACACAGGGCTTAAACACAGATGTACAGCAGCTTGAAAAGCGATAGGGGAAATTTTGGGGATTATGGAGAGATTTGAAAAATACAAAAATGAATTAAAAATGTTGTTAGATAACATTTTTATTTTGATATGTGATCCTGCCAGATGCACCCTGACCCTGGACTCCGAAATGCAGTAAGATTCTGTGTCTCTTCCAGCTGGCCTATCGCACACGCCCCCCGCTGCTCACTTTATCTCTCCTCTGCTTGGTCTGTCTTCATTACCTCCTCACTCAACTCCTCCACTTCATATTCTTTCCCGTATTTTCCTTGTGACATTTCATTCAGACTTTCTGCAGTTTTATTCAGTTTTTCCCACAATGCTTTTCATTCCCTTCTTTAATTAAATATATAAAATTTCTGAATTCTATTTACAATGAGGAGTGAGCAGAAAAATATGGAAAAGTAATTGAGAACACAGCAGCAAAGCAGATACTTGCTAAATTGTATAAATGCCTAGACACAAAGCTTAAGAACATGATGTAAATCAATTGGATGAGAAAGGTCATGTGACCATTATAGATAAGTTGGGTATTGGACACTAAGATAGGCAATATACAAAAGATGTATCCTTTGTGTGAATAAACTGCAATCACCATTGTTGCTTTATCTTTGCAGCACCATTTTCACTGGACGTCTTTTATGATTTGCTTATCCACCCCAAAGCCCCTTAAACAGAAGCTGTCAGACAATATGTACCCTAAAATGTTTTTTAAATTGGAATAACTGTTATTGATTGGCTGGAAATCACCTTGGTCACCAATTGGCCCATGCCAGTATGTGTTCTGACAGTAGAGGCAGTGGGTGGGGCTAAACCTTGCTTTGATCGGCAGCTTCTTTGTGTCATGGTCCTGCTTCTGCAGTTTTGTCACATGCCCATTGTCTAATGGCTCTGGCTGTGGTCGCTCATTGCCCAGAGCAACCACTGTGCTAGTGGTGCAAGGCTCACGTGTAGTAACCCCTTTGTGAATGTACGCCAGTGTTCACCCGTTGTGCGTTTGAAGATCTTACTGAGAGGGCAATGCCCATAGGAGCCACTAGGTGGGAGGAGAGAGCAGCCTCTGCTCTCAGTGCCTCTCTGCTCCTCCCCACATGTGCCTCCCTTGTCTTTGTGATCCCTTTATTTAACACTGATCATGCGTTTGTGTTGCTGATATGCAATCCCAGGATCTTTTCTGGAGTCGAATCCATTCAGAGGTAAGGTGACTTGAATTTAAGGAAACTGATTCCCCCCCTCCCTCCTCACTACTCTGGTGCCTAGACACAGATCTTTGTCAGGACCCAAAAACAGGTGGCTCATTCCTGGTACCTTGATAAGTTTGTTCCTAAACGACACACAGTGCATGTCTTATCGAGTGACACTCTTCTGGATTACTAATATTCATGCAAAACCATCATGTCGCTGTTTGCTCAGTAGTGTTTGGAAAAAAACAGTTAATAACATTCAGCACCAGTCAGTGTTGATCCATTTCTGCCTCTATGTTGTAACATCAACATATAATGTCATCCAGCTTCTCTTTAAAGAACTTAGAATATTGAAAAATGAATAAAATTATGTGTTGCAAAGTAACCTAAAACTGAAGCCGCTGTTTGGATTCATTTTTACTTTAGTTCCCATGCAACGTTCCAGAGGTGACATTGTCTGTGTGATTTTGGGGCTGGGGTTCAAGTATGTTCTGTATAAATGCTTTATTTTCCTCAAAGATAATGTTATTGTCCTGTCATGTTGCTCACAAAATATATGGGCACCTGTTATATTTATGCCTGTGATCCTTTCATATGACAGGACTCACGTCAGATTGGTCTGCTTAAAGAGCTGCTGGACCTCCAGAAAGACATGGTCGTTATGCTTCTATCTCTACTGGAAGGCAAGTGGTTTCTTGTTACTCAACAAGGCATCTCTCTGTGTTATTCATGCAGCCCCTCTTTGTCATAATCTCCTCTAATCATTTCTCCCCATCCATGGCTCCCAGGTAACGTTGTGAATGGAACCATCGCCCGCCAGATGGTAGACATGCTGGTGGAGTCTTCCAGCAATGTGGAGATGATCCTCAAGTTCTTTGACATGTTCCTCAAGCTGAAGGACATTGTGGCTTCAGATGCATTCCGTGACTATGTGACAGACCCCCGTGGCCTGATCTCAAAGAAGGACTTCCAGAAGGCTATGGATAGCCAGAAGCAGTACTCACCCTCAGAGATCCAGTTCTTGCTTTCCTGCTCGGAAGCTGATGAAAATGAGATGATCAACTTTGAGGAGTTCGCAGATCGCTTCCAGGAGCCCGCTAAGGATATTGGGTTCAACATTGCAGTGCTGCTCACAAACTTGTCGGAACACGTTCCACATGATACCCGGCTACAGAACTTCCTTGAGCAGGCAGAGAGTGTTCTCAATTACTTCCGGCCCTTCCTAGGTCGCATTGAGATAATGGGTGCCAGCAAGAGAATAGAGCGTATCTACTTTGAGATCAGTGAGGTCAACCGCAACCAGTGGGAGATGCCCCAGGTCAGAGAGTCTAAGCGACAGTTCATCTTTGATGTAGTGAACGAGGGTGGCGAATCTGAAAAAATGGAACTTTTTGTCAACTTCTGTGAGGACACCATTTTTGAGATGAATATTGCCGCACAAATTTCTGAGCCGGAGGAAGGGGAGAAGGAGGATGAAGATGAGGATGAGGGTGGTGCAGAGGGTGGCAGTGAAGAGGGAGAGAATGGAGAAGAAGTAGCTCCAGAGTCTACCTCGGCCTTTGTGGATTTCATCAATGGCGTGTTCAACTTCTTTGGAAAGTTCACCTTCCGCAACCTGCGGCGACAGTATCGCAGAGTGAGGAAAATGACCGTGAAAGAGATAGTGGTTGGACTGGCTACCTTCTTCTGGACCATCCTCATGGGAATCCTGCACTTCATCTACAGCGTCTGCAGAGGCTTCTTTTTGCTCATTTGGCACACACTGTTTGGTGGTAGCCTAGTAGAAGGGGCTAAGAAAATTACCGTGACTGAGATCCTGGCTAGCATGCCAGACCCCACACAGGACGAGGTTCACGGAGACCTACCTGCAGAGCCAGCAGCGGGGGTGGTGCAGGAAGCGGGCGGAGCGGCTGACCTAATGGATGGTGGTGGTGGAGAAGAGGAAGAGACAGACTCCAAGGAACAAGAAGGTGGCCGGATCCCTGGTTTTGACATACCCGGAGGGCTGGGCGACATAGGTGACACCACTCCAGTTGAGCCGCCCACCCCGGAAGGCTCTCCCATAACCATGAGGAAAATGGTGAGATTGCCATTCCATTAAGCGGTGTGAATCTGTCAACAATTTGCGGGGGAGGACCCTGCCATTGTGTCCATAATGGCAGTATTAGTAATGCTTCATGTTTCTATGTTTTCAAGGCATGGCTTCATGGTGAGACTTCATTGTTATTCCAGCTATCGGATCTTTATTGAAAACTGACCCACTGTATGCGTGATACTTTTTTGCAACAGTCCTTGCTGATTGTGCTCCTTCTGTTCTGCATTGTTTTAGTTGGGTTCTGAGGAAGATGAAGCTGAGCCTGAGGTCATAGAGGAACCAACTGTAGAACCCGAGAAGGCTGAGTGAGAACCTCTGCATCCCGCTTCCTCAGTTCCTCTTTAATTACGTTTCTCTACATCGGTCTCTGTGTATATTTCTGCTTTTCAGTGCTGAAAATGGAGAAAAGGCAGAAAAAGAGGCAGAAGCTGAGCCTGAAGCAGAGGGTGAATCAGCAGAAGAGAAAACAGAAGAGACAGTGAAGGCCAAAGCCAAGAAGGACAAGAAATCAGCAGGAGAGCATGGCTTTGAGCTCTGGAATGAACTGGACGTCCAGAGGAATAAATTCATGGTTAGGGAAAAAAAATGTGTCCCTGGTGACTTGGGGATTAGGATTAGCTCTAGAATCTAAATTTATCCACAATGCGCAATTAAATTCTGGCTAAGCTGAGAGTACTACAATTCAGCAGGTTCCTACAGAGCTATTACATGTTTGCTTTTTTGTTCCTCTGCAGAACTACCTGTCCCGTAACTTTTATAACCTACGTTTCCTGGCTCTTTTCATTGCTTTTGCTCTGAACTTCATCCTACTGTTCTACAAGGTACTCATGGCCTGTGCTGATTCTGTTTCTTTGAAGAGCTTTTAAAAATATGTTCAATTATTTTTGAAAATTGACAGTATGACAACTCTCTGGGATATAATTATCTGGGGTAAACATTTCAGGTCCAGAAAGTAAAAATCCAGACCAAGATTCTATTTCAACCAACCAGTTCAGTACTGTGTGACTATGATTCTTTATACTCAGCTGGTTGGTTGAAACAAAATCTTGGACTGGATTTTTATTTTCTGGACCTGAAATGTCCACCTCTTGTAGTAATCTTTCTGCTTTTTCTGCAATGAGTTTATGTTCCATTCTTGCCCAGGTGTCGGACAGCCCCCCAGGTATGGAAGAGTATGAGGGCTCCGGGATGTTTGAAGGCTCTGGGGCTGAGCCAGAGGGTTCTGGGATGGAGGATGATGGAGGGGATGAGGACGAGGAAGATGGATTGGTGTACTACATCCTAGAAGAGAGTACAGGCTACATGGAACCAGCTATGACCTTACTTGCCATCATCCATACCATCATCTCCTGCCTTTGCATCATTGGCTACAACTGCCTTAAGGCAGGTTCATTTGCTACATGGTTTTTTGTGATGTGACAGACCATGTGTTGGAAGTTGAAATGTCACTGTCAGGGAAAATGATATCCTGCACTGATGTGCTTTTGGACTGTGGTCGCCCTTCAGGTCCCCTTGGTCATCTTCAAGAGAGAGAAGGAGCTGGCAAGAAAGCTGGAGTTTGATGGTGTTTATGTCACTGAGCAACCTGAAGATGATGACATCAAGGGACAGTGGGATCGACTGGTCCTCAACACACCGTGAGTGAACACACTATGGCTGTGCAGCACCAAAGCATATAAAGTCAACTCTGTGCCCTCACATATAGTGGCATTTAAAGGGTTTTTAGCAATGTGCTGAAGGACTAAAGATTTCAGTGAAATGTGTATTTTAAATACAGGACCTTCCCAAATAACTACTGGGACAAGTTTGTTAAGAGAAAGGTGAGAAACCATTTTCTCCATAGCCTTTTTATCCTGTTTGCGTGAAGGGCCAGTCGCTAGACTGATGTTGCTGTGTCTCCAGGTCCTGGAGAAGTATGGTGACATCTATGGCCGGGAGAGGATAGCAGAGCTGCTTGGCATGGACCTGGCCTCCCTTGATGTCAGCAACCAACAGCGGGAGAAGAAGCCCGCACCTGACAACTCTTTGTTTACGTGGTAATGGTCACCTGCGTGTGCAGTGAAGCAAACAGGCTTTGGCCTGTCTGTGGGTGTTTCTCAATATGCATACTTGACTGTACTTTTGTTCTTGTGTACCCGTTATACGTCATCTTCCATTGGCGAAGACCCATTCCAATACTAAGAACAGAAGTACATAGGCCAGTAAAAATCCCACAGATGTCATTCTTGCCCTGCCTCTAATATCAAGGATACATCGGTTGTATCCTCGCCAATGAGAACAATTCCGTGATTCATTGTGTTCCAAGTTTGTTCTTAGGGGACAGGTTGGCAAGACTGTTATAGCTAAGACCAAAAGTACCATCTTTGTGTTCTTGGTATTGAGAAACACCCCATCATTTCTTGCTGGCCTTTGTTTTTGCCTGTTAATCTCTTTTAGTGTAGCAATGGTCACTGAGAGGGGAACAGGAAGGAGATCAGCCTGCATCAGTAAATTTCTCTAGTATAAAGTGCTGTATGTAGGCCCTATTGAGATATTCTGAAGAAATTACTTTACATTCGCTAAACAACCCAGTTTCTATTTTCCTAGGATCACCTCCATTGACGTGAAGTACCAGATCTGGAAGTTGGGAGTAGTGTTCACAGACAACGTGAGTGGACCTGGTCCACCTAACATATCCTTATTCATACTGTATCATACATGTTCACATTGTATTGAATCTGTGTATCTCTCTTCTCATACTTCTTTCAGACCTTCTTGTACCTGGTGTGGTACCTTGTGATGTCCTTGCTAGGCCATTACAACAACTTCTTCTTTGCTTGTCACCTGCTGGACATCGCCATGGGGGTCAAGACCCTGCGTACCATCCTGTCCTCTGTCACCCACAATGGCAAACAGGTACAGCGAAACCTATATATGAGACTGTACGCTATTCAGGACATTTCTACATGGTCCTAAGTACAACCCAGATCTCATGCATAGATCAATTGTTTCAAAATTTGAATTGAGGAAGTGCCCTTTCATGAGGTCAGACACCCTGCAGCCCTCTGATCCTGGATTCAAAACAATCCTTGCAGAGTGGTTATTTTGAGCTTACGATCCACCCATAACTGGCTTCCATCTCTTTGCCAGTTGGTGATGACAGTGGGCTTGCTAGCAGTCGTGGTCTACCTTTACACTGTGGTGGCCTTCAACTTCTTCCGCAAGTTCTACAACATGAGTGAGGACGAGGATGAGCCGGACATGAAGTGTGATGACATGATGACAGTAAGTGGAAGTGGATTGATCTCTCCATGGACAATGAGCTAAAGTGAATCCGCAGAACTATACAAATAAATTGGACATTGCAGTTATAATAATCAGAAAGCTTTAGGCCCTTCTGTACACCTTCTGCCTCTATATCCCAGTCTGTTATGCTGCCTTTTGGCCATGTGACTGTGAAATGGATCATAATACATGCTTTCACTTCATATCCTTTAGTGCTACCTGTTCCACATGTATGTTGGGGTACGCGCTGGTGGGGGCATAGGAGACGAGATTGAGGACCCTGCGGGAGATGAGTATGAGCTTTACCGTGTGGTCTTCGACATCACCTTCTTCTTCTTCGTCATCGTCATCCTTCTGGCCATCATCCAGGGTATGGGGAATGTTCAGAAATGTGTACTAGAATTGTTTCTGTTTCTGGATTACTTAGGGACTAGAATGCTGTGGTGTTTAAGACCCAGCAAAGGTCCAGGAGCTGCAGCTATGGATCTGAATCGCTGTCCTAGGAGCAGCTGTGAGTAGTTGATAAATGCTTCTCCTGTTGACTGTTGTGGCATCACAGGTCTCATCATTGATGCCTTTGGTGAGCTGAGAGATCAGCAGGAACAGGTCAGAGAGGATATGGAGGTAGGTTCTCCCCTCATGGCATCTTGATTTGTCTCTCAGCATTTTCATCCTATCTTTGCTTCTCCATCTCATTTCCTTGCCTCATGCTAAAGCACATATTTAACCGGTTACACAGTTTGTTTCCTTGCACATGAGCTTGAGGTCCACCCATTAATTTGTTCCTTCCCGTTTGTTTGCCTTGTTAACTCAGACGAAGTGCTTCATCTGTGGAATTGGGAGTGACTACTTTGACACGACTCCACATGGCTTTGAGACGCACACTCTTGAAGAGCACAACTTGGCCAATTACATGTGAGTATGAGCAGCCAATCACAGGGCAGACAGGAAAATCACTAACGAGTATGTTTACATGACTCGGCCCTGCTTTCAGACCTTTGTCCCCTTTTGGGGTGTCAGTACTTTTGGGTATCCGACACCTTCCTTCCTTGCACCAATAAGAGACCAGTTCCTGGCCAGTCATGGGTCACTACGGGAATGACTTAACTCTGGAATGCAAGCAGAACCACCTGACATGAGTGACACGAGCAGGGAGTTGTTGTTTATTCAGGGTGCGGTTTTTCCTTTTCAGGTATGGGGTGGGGCAGGTATATGTTTAATAAAATGAACAAAATAAAATATGGAAAACAGACGTTTCTAGTGAGAAAATCAGTCCTAATGTAATGGGGAGAAAAGTGCTGAGACAGTGGTCGAGGTTTCCTGGGTGGTAGAACTTATTCAGAGAGCTAACTCCAGTCACCTGACTGCCCCCCTCCCCCCAATCCGCTACCCCTCATACCCTCACATTACATTCACGATGTAATTGTAACTGTAATGTCATTGTGTTGTCATCTTATTGTTTTCCATGCTGTGTTTTCATTCTTTCTTTTTCTTTGCAGGTTCTTTCTCATGTATTTAATCAACAAAGACGAAACAGAACACACTGGGCAGGTCAGTACTACTCTAAGCCGGTCAGTACTGCACTTATGTTTGGCCCCAGTGTTCCCAGTGAATCAGTAAAGATGGCAATGTATGGTCCAACAGCTTGTTTTTCTTGGCCTGATGCTCTGTGGAGTTCATCATTATCCATGTTTGTCATAGTTTCCATGGGCTAAAGGGTTTATTCATTTAAATTCATTTGCACCCTGCTCCCAATTTTCTCTCTCTCTGTCAAATTTTTCAATTTTAAAAATGAAACTAATAGCACGTGTTTGAAGTGCAGGTGAATAATGATATCAGCCATGACAATAATAACAACATGTCTCTGTTTCTATCATGGCAGGAGTCTTATGTGTGGAAGATGTACCAGGAGCGCTGCTGGGATTTCTTCCCGGCTGGCGACTGTTTCCGGAAGCAATATGAGGACCAGCTGGGATAATTGTGTCACATGTCTGTGTGTGCGTGCTAGAGGGAGGGGCATTTCCAGGGGGGAGGGGGCT
>JAAGVU020000036.1:4949857-4984070 GCA_011763525.2 Mormyrus iriodes | reverse complement strand
GGTGGTTAAGTTGGGTCGTTGGCCCTGGGGGTCCGCTAGGGGGGGGGGGGGTGCCCGGGGGGGGGGGGGGGTGGGGGGGGGGGGTGTGTTGAGATTGGAGCTCCAGCTAATCGAGCAGACTGAAATCTGGCCTTAGCAACTGCCATGGAGACGTGCACGCAAACGCAGCCTGAGATGCACTGAATGCTGACCCCAGCAGCTTGGAAACGAAGGACTGAGTAAACCGGACATGCCCACGAGACAGAGGGAGAGTGATCATGTACAGCTGTGTAAATACACGTGACAACCTACCTAATACGTAAGGAGGATGTGAGACACGGCGTTGAGTCCACCAGAGAGGGAGAGTTTCGCCGAAATGAGACCAAATGGGAGTAAACGACAGGGACGTGCCTAACGTGGACATCAGGGCAGGTGGAGACACCCACTACACAGCGAGCTCCGTCATTATTATCACACGCATCTGAGATGTTTATTCTTATTCTTACATTAGCATTATAAATATGCAAAGCCCCTAGGTTTAGTAGCATAGCTGTACGTGTGTAATGGATCACATGGTTTGTCTGTTAATCCCCTGGTGCTTTGCTGCTTGACTTGCGTGGGGCGAAGGGTTGGATGGAGGTGGTGTTTCCTTAACATGCAGGTGAGCATGTGCAGTGGGCCTCCACATCCAGTCAGCCTGTTCCCATGCAGTGTTCCGTTATTTATTTTAATAAGTCCACATCGCTTCAGTGAGGAATGACAGAGAATCGGAGCGACACTGGATGTTTGTAAGTGTCCTAAACATCCAAACACTCAAAGTCTTACAGGCCATTACTTAATATGGGAGGCCGGTACGCTGAGGGAACAGAAATAAGGAGCAGAGTCTCTCACACTCGTCAGTTTACACTCCTGCTCTTGAAATGAAAGACTGCCTTTCCCCACGTTGATCGGCACTTCCTGTTTTTTTTTTTTTTTTTTTTACAGTGTAGTCATAGCAGCATTGTTGATTGACCAGAAACGACTGGACAGGTCACCAATATTTTAATACCAAAAATACACTATTTTTCCCTCTGTGGAGCTTTGAAAAAGAAATGTTTCTGGTGAATAAGTGATCACCTTTTTTGGAGAAATTAATAGTAAAATCCAAATGTATGCCTGGTTTGCAGTAAAAGGATAAAAATGCATTTGTGATTTCAGAGTTAAGACTTTTACTTAGTTCTTTTTAGATAATCTGTGAAAGATGTTTTCTCGGTAAATGCAAGATGAAACCATGGCTGAACTTTGGATCTCAGATAGCTTTTAGTCATTAGCATTGTGTACATACACACACACACACACACACACACACACACTCTCCTGGTCTAATGGTGGGTTGTTTCTGTTCATAATGAAAGTGCAGTTACCTGTTGGATGTCAGTGAAGGCTTGCAGGGGACTCTCACCAAACCACAATGACAATCACTGCGTTCTGCCATTGCTTTCTGAGATCTGTGTGTCGCCCGACTGAAGCCTGTGTTTCAATACAGATTAAACAAATTTCACTATTTTCAGATCTTTCTTTTGCCTGTTTCTTGTTTGGTGCTGCTAATTGTCAGTGTGGATAAATTGTGACGATCCCTCACAACGTACTGTCATTAATCCCAGAGTTAGAATTAGCTGAATTCATTGTGCTGAGTATCCCTGGTGCCAGAAACATTTTGCCAGACAGACTATGCGTTGAACGTGGGGGGGCAGAGTTAAACCCAACAAGAGTAATACTGGTAATGCTGCTATGGCATCGTTAAAACAAAAATGACAGGCACTCATTGTTGATGCAATCAATAAACTGACATGTCAGAACCATGGGCAGCACAACCAACAGCAGAAGTCTGTATGTTAGTTATCTTAGTTTGCACAAATAAAACCACGCTTATATAATAGTCAGCAGTTGCTAAAAAATAAAACGTATAACGCCTATGGTGTAGTCTTAAGCAAGCTAAGAAACCAAACTTGACTGACTTTTCAGATGAGCCGAATGACCTTTTCACCACATAATGTCCATTTTATCACATTCATTCAGATTTGCTTTCAATAGCCTACGACTGTATGCCAGTCAATCAGAAAATTGAGTCTCCGCCCAGCTCCAAGTTAACGTTCATTTTCCGCATCCAAGTATTTAGTTTCGGTTACTGTGCAATATTAAACTAATTAAACTAGTGTCCTGTAAGGAGATTAATCCCCCATGAAATTCAGCCATAGCTACTTCAAAATCTGTGTGAAGACCTTTCTCTGTGATTCAGTGTGTTTAGAATTTTCATTGCATTTTATGGATCCTGCCTCTCTGTACAGTCTTGCGCAGATGTTTGGACATCTGTCCGTCTGTGTGGCCCCCTGACTCTGTCCTAGGATAGCCAACCCAGAATGCACCCAATGTTGAAAGATGGTTCGGTCCAGACTCCAGACCCCGGACGCTGTGTAAGCATGTTGTAGGGATGATGTGTTTGCTGAGGGTGTTCCAAATGTGCTTTTTTGCTGGTTTTCTGGCTGATTAATGACTTTACATCAGGGGTGGAACTAAAACGTATACAACATGGATGGGACAAGTGCTGGCGGGCTGACACCCAATTAAACCGATTCAAACTGATTAAATGACTTTATCAAACTGACGAATGATATGCATCCTCAAAACCGCACTCTATTAAAAAACATATTAAAGAAGAGAAAATAATAAATCTATTGTGATATGCATAAAAAAATAACCATGCAGAGAAACAAAAAACACCGCTGCAACTTCCAGGTCCATGGATGTGGTTGTCACCTCTTAAAGCCACCATGGATTGATAACCCCACAATATCTGCAAACCATGAGCGTTTCTGGGGCAAATTGTTCATTTCTGAAATATATAGGGTATTGAGGGTTTTCATTTTTCATTACGACAGCCCAGGAATCCCCTCTAACATGGCTGCTAGCATTGCTGAAACACTAAGCGCTTGCAGGCAGGGGCGTAGGTTTCATATTAACGTTGGGGGGATGGGTACATCAGGATCGGCGGTGTGACGTTACTACTCTGTAGTCGCGCTGTATGGTTCATTTTTATTCATACATTATTGCTTTTCCAATTACGATATTTATTTATAGGCTTCGAAAAGGCATGTATATATTCCTCTTCACTAATACGGCAGTGCGGTACCGTTCCGCATTGTGTACGATGAATTTGCAGGAATTATTAAGTTTATGCATAAATCGCGATATTCTGCCCCGAACTTCAGGTCATGCACTGTGGACAAATGACCTCACCTCAGGTTCACTATGATGCCCCTGTCACTCTCCTGCACCCTGTCTCTCTGACAAGCATCATAACTTTCACACTTTGTAACTGCCACCTGCTCATACTGATTGTTTCAATTTCTGGAAGAATTTCACGCCGGAATGATGGCAGAAACTAGGGGTTCCCAGCCTTTTGGTGTTCAAGCACAGGTACGTGTCATACAAAAATTTTACAGTAGACTGAGCATAATGAGCTGCAATACCCGTGTGGCCCTACCCTAACCCTAACCATAACCTTACCGTAACCTGGCCAGCGTCCAGTGCCTGAGTTTCCCTCCAGCGTGATGTTCAGCTGCATTACTGCACCTCCCTCATTGGAAGGTGAGAGCTGGCTTTTCTGGCATGGTGCCATTCACAGCTAGGGCCCCTCCCATTCAGGACTCTATAAGACAGGACTTAAATGTTCTGTCACACTCTTTCGCCAGAAACCAGAAACCTTCTCTCCATCCATCACCATGGCATATATGCCCCCTCCGGGTTACCTTTCTGTCTACAACCCTGTGAGTGTAACCTCCGCTCTTCCAGCACTGTTCAAAACAGATCTGAAAATCCAAAATGTTCTTCTAGCTGTGGTGTAGCATTCCTGCAGCCAGGATGTTTTACCGAGGCTTGTCATTTTTACATATGTCTGCCATCATTGTTTCCTCTGTGTGGCTCTTGTATTGGATCCTATCTGTATCCTTCACAGTGCATCCCCTATCTGGGCCCTATCAATGGAGGATTGAGGCCAGGAATGTCCATCTACATTCAGGGGATTCTCCCTCATCACATGAAAAGGTGAGGGTGCCTGCAGATCGGAGGTTGCGGTACTGGGAGGGAAGTTATATGGAGTACTGCTATTATTCAGTGTTCATCTAAGGCTTCACACTAGATGGTAAAAGTGGTATGCAGAGCTTTCTTAATATTTTAGTCTCTCTAAACTTGTCTGACAATCTGTCCATTATGTTTATCTGCTGCTGTATAGCGTGTCTTTTGTCTATGTTCATACATTGAGCAATTTTGTTCAGCTGTGCACTCCTTGTTGTATAGACTGAATGACAATAAAGTTCAGTTCAAGTTCAGTTCAAGTTCATACATCTAAACAGAGCTGTGTGGTCAGGGCTGATCCCAGACCTGCTAATACTAAGTTCACCCTAGACAACTAAAAGTTGTCAGATCGCTGTACTGTCTTTTTCTGACTTTTCTTGTAACTGGGAGTCTTGAAGTCATTATGGTTTGCACACTATATGACTGATCAGTGACACGCAGTCACCATACAAGATCATTCACCAGAAAGAATTGCCGTAGTGGCACGTGGCCGTTGATGGTGTATCATCGTTGATGGTGTATCATCGTTGATGGTGTATGGTGATCTAACGGCTTAGAAAGTTGTGTTGTGTGACTCTTCCAGGTTTTCTCTCACCCCGTGTCTAGGTGTAGCTTATCTCACTGGCACTGGAGTCACCGGCAAGTCTAGAAATTTAACCTTCTAGATATCTAACCAGCATCTGCAATGCATTGGTGACTCCGTCAGGTTCATATATAGTGATAGAGCCCAGATTTGCTGGTGCCGATTGCACCAACTTGCCTCCGATCTGGGGGTTTTGTCAGCGATCTCCTCACTCAAGTGAGTTCCATAGTTTTTTTTCCTGTGTGATTAGGTGGGGTTTAAGGTTTAATGTACTTTAAGGTTTGCTATCACAAAGGGTAGGGCTTATTATTATTACTCGGGGCCAGTTACGTTTCAGAGGAGCTATAGAGGCGTGATCCCACTGTTATCAAGGACGTTTAACCTCTGTGAGTTTCAAACAGATCCCCACCCTTTGACTAAAGACTGCATTATGCAATTTCAGTGATTAGTGTATCTGCCTATTTGAACATAAATATTGTGTCTCCTGTGAATCAAACCGATTAATGTTACGTTACCCAGTGGACCACTTGTTTTTTTCCCCAGTGAGTCTCCTGACTTACCTGCTCCCTGCTGCCCCCTATAGGTTTTTCTGTAATTTGCAGTGTGGGGAAATAGAGGGCTGTGACATCGCCTTTCACATAAACCCTCGATTTGATGGATGGGACAAGGTGGTCTTCAACAGCTTTCAGAATGGGTCATGGCAAGAAGAGAAGCTCGTCCACAGAATGCCATTTCACAAGGGGAAGGCCTTTGAAATGATCATCATTGTGAACTCTGAGGGATTCCAGGTCAGCCTGGATTGCATGTGTATGTGAGTCAACAGTCTACCACAGCTTGTTGACCTTCTGAGAAAGAAAACAAAGCCCTGGTTTCTCTGGTTCCTGCAGGTGAACATTAATGGCTCTGAGTTCCACTTGTTCCATCATCGCTTGCCTGTGGAGATGGTGTGTTTCCTATACATTGGAGGAGAGGTCACCATCCAGACACTCAACATCATTGGGGTGAGTGGCTATCAAGACCTTGGTGAGTCAGCCTGGTCATCGCAGGATCTCACTGGGACAACATGCTGTGTGAAGATCCAGTGCATGTTCCACAATCCCCAACACGGGCTCATACTTTAACAGTATAACATGATGCAGTCCACCATGTTACAGGAAGTGCTCATCATTCCTCTTTGTTCATTACTGACTGTACTTTTTTGTATCACCACTCAGGGAGGTGTACAGGGATTTCCAGGAGAGATGGGGGTGAGTTCTGCTTCACCGGTGTGTGACTGGACGTATAACTGCTATGCATGCAGACACAGCCTCCCACATGCTTATTGTGGCACATACGCATTTCCTGCACATATGCTTACCTCACAATTGCCCATCTCTCCTTTTCAGGGCACGTACCCAGCCGGAGGAATGGCAGTAAGTCGCATTTAAAAGTCTTATATTGTGTTTGGTTACTTATGGTTAAGGTTAGGGCTGAGTAGGGGTTAAGGTTGTCATTGTTGGGATTAGGGTTATGCCCATAGATATGAATGGACGGTCCCCACAAAAATGTGAATACAATCATGTGTGAGTGTGTGTATTAAACAAGCCCCATCTTCTTCTCATTTTAACCAGGGGGGGTACCTAGGTGATGGAATGGGCAGTATGGGGGTAAGCATCTCCTTCCCTGTGGACTCTTAGTTCCCTGGGGCATGATTTCCACCCCTCAGGGAGTGTGAGAATGTGCTCCTGAGACTGTGTGTTTCTCTTCTCTCCCAGGCTGGTATGCCAGGCCTCCCAGGGATGGGAGTAAGTATATGTCCCCTTTATGCTTCTGTAGCTCAACAAGTAGAGTATTGCACTAACAATGCACAGGTTGTGAGTTCAAATCCCTGGGAGCACAAGAAATTTGTAGCCCTTCCCTCTATTGTAAGTCACTTTGGATAAAACGTGAAATAAATGAATATCTGAATGTGTGCGTATACTGGCCTTGCAAATACCGTGGGCGTCTGTATGACTTAACATCAGTGCTGAATCACTTCATGACCAGTTAGGTGAGCTGGCGGCAGACTAACTGATATGGCGCTGCTGTGTTTGCTCTTGTCACAGGGGCAGATGGGCTACCCTGGAGGAAACCTGCCAGTGAGTGAGCAGGGGGGTGAGGAATGGGGACGGTAGGCAGCAGGGGCGGCTGGGTGAGGTGGGGGAGAGAGAAAGTGAGAAATGGGTACACAAGGTCCACAAAGACATGGTTGGGTGAGTTTGGTGTGGAAGAACTCGACTGGCCCGCACAGAGCCCTGACCGCAACCCCATCCAACTCCTTTGGGATGAACTAGAATGGAGTTTGGGAGCCAGGCCTTCATGTACAACACTAGTGCCTGACCTCACAAATACTCTTCTGCATGAATGGAGAAAAATTCCCACAGGCACACTCCAGAATCTTGTGGAAAGCCTTCCCAGAAGAGTGGCAGCTGTTACAGCTGCACAGGGGGGACCAACTTCATGTAGCTGTAATGGCCAGGTGTCCCAATATTTTTGTCCATAGTTTATGTACTTCCCATAGTGTTTGAGCTGGTAGTACATTATTATAGATAAAAACAGACCATAAATAACAACATCCGGTATCCGTAGTGCTTTCATTCAATTCCTTCGATGGCAGCATATATTTATAGGCATGTGTGAATTGGAGCTTGATCCATTGTGTGTGTGCTGTTAATTCAGGCAGGACATTTTCATGAGTGTGATGAAATTTCAGAACCTGACAGACAGATGGAGGGAATGCTGTCTAATTTTCCAGAAGTTAGTCTTCTATTTTAAAACACATGCCTTTCTTTGTTTCAGAACATGGCGGGTATGCCAGTCTTTAACCCGGTAAGTGACACTGGTGTGGATGTTGGCCAGCACATAGTCCCTGTGCTATGGGACCTACGCTGTGGCAGTGTTTGAATCTGTCAGGAGCTGTTTTCCCTGAGCTGGAGGCTACGGGCTGAGGCCTTGTGCTGTGTTCAGTCTGTCCCCTACTTAGACTTCATTCCAGGCGGGATGACCCACAGACGGACCATCATCATCAAAGGCATGGTGCCATATGGAGCCAATAGGTATGTCTCTTCATTGTTTTTCTATTGCTTTAACTATAACTGAGCTCTTTCTCTAACTGTGTTGGCAGTTGCCCAAATCTGGCTACAGTCTAAACTGCTCTCCTGCTTATCTACCCTTTTGTGTGTGTGTAGGTCATGTATATATTACATTGTGAGCACCAATTGTCCCACAATGTGATAAAAACCTGTTATTTTGACATTGTGGGGATGTTTTTGGTCCCCACAAGGGGAAACTCAATTTTATAACAATTTGTGACTGCAATCAAAAAACTAAAAATGCTGGGCAATGGTCAAAGTTGTCATTGTTGGGATTAGGGTTTTTCCCATAGAAATGAATGGAGGTTTTCCATAAAGATACGGATACCTAATGTGTGTGTGTGCGTGTGTGTGTGTGGTGCAGGTTCACCATTAATTTAAAGGTAGCTGGGTCTGAGGACATTGCCTTCCACCTGACCCCCCGGCCGATGGAGGGGGTGGTGATGCGAAACAGCTACCAGGGGGGCTGGTGGGGGGAGGAGGAGAATGAACTCAGTTTCTGCCCCTTCCAGGAGGGACAGTACTTTGAAGTAAGCCCGACCTGCCGCCCGCCCTTCCACCTCTCGATTTCGTGCTCATGTTTGAGGTCTCCTTGGCCACCCTGTCTCACCATCCTGTGCCGAGGTTTAGTGACACACACTGGTGATGAGGGGGCACGGAGTGCAATAAACTAGCAAACAACCCTGCATGATTCTCAGAGAGTCTTCCTGAGTTCCCCGTCTGCTTTTTTCTGTCCTTGTCCGGCACTCTGTCTGTCTTAGATCTCCATACGATGCGGGAATCGGCACTACAAGGTCTATGTGAATGGACAGCATCTGTGTAACTTCTCCCACCGCATCCATCCATTTGGAAAGGTTGACCGGCTGGAGATCATTGGGGACGTGCAGATCTCATATATCCACTTCTGATTTGGACATACTGCCCCCTGCTAGTCAGAGGTCCTTTTTCACGGCGCCCGTGCTCTCGTCAAAGCCTCGACTATCAAAGTATGGGTTACACTAATTATACAACTTGAATAAACACTGAATAACATGTCTGGTTTTCTTACTGTGTACACATGGACCTCCTAATCAACACACTGTAGTTTATCCCACAAGCACCTCAGTTTGTCACTATTAAGTGGTTTATTTAATACAAAAACCAATGCTTCAAATGTAAAAATCTCCACAAAAAAAGTAACTTCAGCAACCTCAAGCTAAATTCTCCTCTCTCCCAGTCCGACGGAAGAATTAACACTGAATACGGACATTAAGCTGGTAAAGATTTATGCCGGCTTTCAGAAGGCACACTTTTAAGGTTAAACTCCAAATAAAAAGTATAAAAAATATACAATCTACCATTATAGGTGAAGATCCATGTGCTAACCCCAGCCATTTTTTCAACATCCGCTTGAGGATGATATTTGCATTTTCATGTGGATGCACAAATGATACAAAAATATTAAATAATGAACCTGGTACCAGTAATGGAAAAGATACAAACACTAAATGATCTTAGTCCATGATTCACACAAACTCGATGATACAAGGATTAACAGTAAAAATGAAATATCGCAGATCTGTGTATCCGCAGATGGCACAGTACCCATGTCATTCTGTTCTCTGGCAGTTTTCGCACTTGGAAAGAGGTGTTATTTTTGAGCTGTCAATCAATCATACGTAATGCACTGCAAAGTTCTGGAAACCTGTGGCTAAATCTCAGAAAAATTCTTTATCAACTGGATAGCAAGTGTTGAAATCAAGCTTGAACTAAAGACAGTCACTAATCTGGAATGGTGGGTCAAGGGATGTTCACACGTAGGATGAAAGTCATCATATTGACACGTGGAATGGGGCCTTATGGTCTTCAGGTGGAGTCACCCCTGCCAATCCTCATGTTGCTGACCGATCTTGAATTACCACATGCAGTGTTGAGTGTAACCTCACCATGTGGTAAAGAGACGAGCGTCATTCTCATTCTGGCCTTGGAGGGGCAACATTGCTCCAGAGTATTCAATGATCATGACAGCAAAAGGAAGTGAAGTTACAGCAAGGCGTGATCCACGAGCATCACACAGAGGACGACCTGCAAATCGCTTATGCCGGTTCTCATGTGCAGCCCAGAGTTTGGTGCTTCATTTCATTAAGATGATTTTGACTCTCAGGGAAGGTCAACATTAAGAAAAGGATGGTGAGGTACACATACAATATGATTACAGGAACAACATGTAGTAATATTAGTGCAATATGTTTGAAAACAAAAATCATTAACAACTGTGCTTGACTCAATAAAATGGACTTTAAACAGCCCACAGACGAGCACTTGGCACTTCAGTGTTGGGTCTGCGTTTGCTCTAATGCCAGTCCTAGTGGAGGTTCAGTGTGCCCCCTTGTGGTAAAGTTTGCTCTTGCAGCCTGGGGCCATTGTCTTTTCCATGACCCTGAGTTAGGTAGATCACCAGAGTGTGGACTTGTGGAGATTAACCTCTGAGCTCAGTTTCACTGTCCTAGCAGATATGGTCCAACTTTACTCTGATAGGCTTTAACACATTTTAATGTCCTGTGCATGTTCTTCTTTTCTGCTCTCATTTCTCCTTCTAGCTGAAAGGATTTGAGGTGTCAAAAGCTGGAATGTGCTCCAGAGAGCAGCGGAAAGAACATGCAGACCTGGAGGGGTCAAAGCAGCCTCCCTGAAGGTAGGAGGCCACTGACCACCCCAGCTAGGCAGCTTGGCTGGTTGTGTTTGTTAACCTCTTTCAAAAATCTTCAATTCTCTCGCTGGCATTAGAAATCAGCCCCAATTCAAGTGTTTGACAGTAACTTTCAGTTATTTCTGCAGTTATATACACGTCCTTCTCTTGACGATACGCAAAATGAAGGGAGTTGATGTTACCGCAGTGCAGACTGATACTAATTAGTACGCTGTCCTCTACGGCAGTGTGTAGCTGTTTGTGTCCATTGAGTCCTTCTGGGATGGGCTCGAGAGGGAGTCTCACTGCCAGGGGACTTTTCTGCATGCCCTCTCACATTCGCCAAGCTCCTCCGCTGTAGGGGTAGGCACGCGGGGTGCCACAGGCGTTAGAAGCAGAGTTGGTGCGGAGGAAGAGGTGGCCAGGCTCAGATTCTCTACAGAGTCCGACAAGAAGCGTTGGGTTTCGAGTTGGGGACAGAGGACATAACGCCCAGGCTGCTGAACCTCAGGAGCAGCCAACATGGGATCCGAGGCCTTTGGGAAAACCAGCAGGGGGACTGGGGGGGGCTCCCTCCCACCCACCGCTCCCAGCTCAGACCCGGCCTCCTCCATGTTCACGTAGAGGATCTCATCTGGGTCCTGGGGGTCTGGAAGCTCCTCCAGGGTCTTCTCCAGCTCGCAGCGCAGGAAGTCAAACCCAGGCCTTTCCTTGGGGCTCAGGAGCCAGCAGGAGAACATGAGGGCATAGCTTAAGGAGAGAGAGAGAGAAAGAGAGAGAGAGAGAGAGAGAGAGAGGAGCATGTGAGTCACACAGGCCACATTACATCATGCAGGGAGCCAACCACACCCAGCATTTCCTTGTCGAAAAAGAGTGTAGAGTAACCAGTACTAAGGGGTTTAACCCCAATGACGATGCTCTGTAGGCCCCACCCGCCTCTACTGCACTTTCTGCCAAATGGCACATCCTCTTCGCTCATTGTTCGTTTCCTATAAGCCTCATTTATGTCTGTCTCGTTCTAATTCTTTCTCTGACGATAGCTGGCCCTGGCTTCAAACATGATGTCACTAATGGAAATGTTTAAAAAAGAATACAGATCATTTTCAGTGCTGAGTAGAGAAGCAGCAACTGTTGCACTCACATGCTATCCAGGCAGTCTGGGGGCTGTTTCAGGCGGTTGCCCTGTCTTAGGTAATCATAAATCTCACTGTTCTCCACGCCGGGGTAGGGTGTCTGCCCCCTGGTGGCGATCTCCCACATAGTCACGCCAAATGACCACTGGTGGGGAGAAGAATGGAGTGAGAGTGAGACATGGATCTGTCTCCCACACACAAGCGCACACGCCCTAAGTTTCGTTCTCGTTCCGTGGGCGGTGTTTTGGTCTGCCTCATATCCCGATTCCTTCCTCCCTTGCCGCAGCCCTGAGATTCCCAGCTGGCTTACCACGTCGCTTTTCGTGGTGTATACTCGGTCTGCCAGGCTCTCAATAGCGATCCATTTGACGGGCATTTTGGAGATGCGCCCTTGTCTGTAATAGTCACCGTTGTATATCTTCTTTGACAGGCCGAAGTCGGCTACACACACTGTCATGTTCTCGTTGAGCCTGGGAGAGGGAGAGGCAGAGAGGAGGGCTGATGTTACACAGATGGCAAATAATAAGTTAGGAGAAAGAGCGTCTCTGTCTAGCATTATTGTTGTTGTCCTCCTCCCTTCCATCTCTCCTTAGTTACATTCATCCAAAGATGAAGTCAGATACTGAGTTCCTGTCTACTTTACATAAAGTCAGTGCTGCTGCCGGAAAGTTCCGGAAGCTGCTGGAATTACAAGAACTTCTTGGGAATGAATGGGCTGATGAGACCCAGCTGTCAGAGCAGGAATGGGGGCTCACATGCAGTTCCTGGCTGCCAGATCCCGGTGGATGAAGTTTCGGCTGCTCAGGTACTCCATTCCTCGCGCGATGTCAGTCATGAACTTCACCAGCATCTGTGACGGAAGGAACTGGAAGGGCAAGAAAAGAGTCAATAGATACAAAATTGGAAGGCTGGGACTAAGCCTGTTCTTATCTGGGTGGGTCAGAAAACAATCCTATTGTTGTGAAGAATGCAGTCACAAAACCCAAATTTCCACATATCACTTGTCGATGTACAAGGTGTGCCATGTACTTCACGGCATGTGACATATCGTGACACTTTGTTCCTGCATCAATGGTGCCGGTTGGCAGGATTCTTTGTAACACATTGTGGCAGTCACTTTGTACAAGCTAAAGGTGGGGCACTAACCACAGGGCAGTCACCCAGCCGCGAGTAGAGGAGGTAGCTATGGAGATCTCCATGTTTCATGTAGGGCAGGATGACCACAGGAGATGGGTAACCTTCACCCTCCACCGTCTGCAGACACACACCTACGAAGGAGGAGGGGCAGTGTGAGATTTGCTGAGGTCTTGATGATCCAGGGGCAGATTATAAACCCAGAACATCGGTTCATCTGGATTGTCACAGTATCATTCTCACCCAGAAGCCTCATGATGTTGGGGTGGTCAAACTCCTTCATGCAGGCTGCCTCTCGGAGGAAGTCTTCCATTTCAGTACGGGTGCAGATGGCAACTGAGACAAAAGATGGAACGAAAGGCGTGAAGTTAAAGCTGTTGGTGGGGGCTGGTTTCCATCCATCCCTGTGGTCAGGCACTCACTCTTCATGGTCTTCACAGCCACCCGCAGCACAGACTCCTCCTGAGTAAGCAAGCCCTCCATCACAGACCCAAACTCTCCTGAGGAAGGAGACACACCAGGAGTCATATGTAGTCACGTGGGACCAGGGGCCCAGCTCGAAATTCTGGGCCTCTTGAAAAAGTGTTAACTTATGCCCCCCAATTTTACGTATAATTTTACGTATTCAAGCACCCCCATAATGTTTTGAGCCAGCTGAATCTGCTCGGGTATACCTGCTCCTACTGTTCCCCTGCATGGCACTGGGAGCGGGAATTTTATTACCCCACCGCAAATCTTACCCTCGCCTAGGGTCTTGCCCAAGGTGAGCTTGTGCCTGTCCACCATCACATCCTGCAGTTTCTGCTTCAGCTCCTCACTGATGCCGAGGCGGTTCACTGTGGGCGTGGGCAGAGTCATCAGTCACCAATCAGCACACTGTAAAGCTGGCCGAAGGCGGGCCGCTGTGTGACGGACAGGTACCACCTCCACACACAGGGCACACACAGATCACAGACCAAATAATGGAATCCCTACAGATATTGTCTCATTACACACACCCAAGAGCGTACCCCCTATTGACTCTGGAACTTTATGCCACACCCACACAGCTGTCTCCTAATCCAGGAACAAAGATCTGGAGAAGATGATGCTACACCTTTAATGTAAGCGTGACTCAAACCCTAAAATCAGCGCCTTTCCTGCAGTTACTTAATTCCTGCGTGAGAAAAACAGGTTCCCTGGCATGCCCCAAGCCCACGCAGCCCCAGCGTGAGTAATGAGTGGGGGAATTTCGGCATCCTATCAATTCCCAGAACCCATGACACAACATAACTCAGGAATGGATTAATTTGGACCATGTACTGTTTTTGTTATACCTTGATTAGATCAAATGAGCCTGGTCCCACTGACCTCATGCAGAAAGAAAAACAAGACTGAGGGCCAGCACTTTGATGTCTGTCTCTCCACCTTCCATGCTTCACCCACAGCTCACTCAGAGCGGCACAGTTCAGCTTCCCAGCCACTGGAAATTCGAGCCCGTTTACGGTTGCGCTCAGGCCACTACACTTATTTTAAGGCAGGTCTCAGCTTTTCGACCGTCTAGTTCAGGCTGCATGTCGCCACATGACCAATGGTGCTTGTCTTTCTGGGACAGGGGCCTAGACTGAGAGCCAGGGAATTCCCAATCGCCCATGGCTGGCCCAGATTACAAGGTCCATCCCAGATGTTTTCCAAACACAGCTTGGTCAGGGACAAAAATCCATAACACTGTCTGTAAATGTAACGACCCACAGACCTGAGCTATTTGTTTCGTGAGAGGTCTTTAGGGGGCGTGGGGATGGCCAACGAAGTCTCTGTCTGCCCCTTCTTATGGTACCAGCTCACAAATTTAACTAGGCCCTAAACTGGAGGCCATAGGGAGCAGAGGTCCCTACAGCAGCCGATCAGTTTGGTCTATGCTGGGGTGCTTCCACGCATGCTAGGCTGTTGGCCCTGCTCTGGTGACTCGTAAGGCACCATGGGAAAACACGGGTGTGTTGGCGAGGTGTGGACACCAAGTCTGACAATGTGTCACCTGTATCCTTCAGGAGATGCCCTCTCCAACTTCACCAGAACTTCAGCGCATGGTCCATAAACCACTCATTCGGTTAAGTCAGGTATCCATTTAATTACAGTAATTTGATTTAATTACAGAAACAGAAAGTCTCTCTCCGTCAGACAGGATTGGCAGGTGTCAGGGTAGGCGATCGGAGGACTTACAGGTGGCTTCGTTACTCCTGCGGCTGTACGTTCGACGGGCCTGATAGCGCACCACCAGCTGTCCTCGCTCCATCATGGGCTCGAACGCCTCGCTGTGACACAGACACACACACACACAACAGATTTTATAACAGTTTCAACATTAGTCTGAATACTTGCAGTCATACAGATGGCATATTTGATGTGGTAATGGGGGCGTGGCAATTGCTGTATTGACTCCACCCCTTCCCATCTATGTAACCTGACACCATTTCCATCATCCCAGGATGGGTCCTCTCATCCTTATGCCTTTCTGTACAAAGTCAGCAGGAGCAACAGACGCGGCTGACCCGTACCCGAATCGCGTCTCCTTCCGCCGTAGTCTAGTCGCGTATACTGCCGCTAGCACCGCCAGCGCCACGGTAATGCCAATCGCCATGACGACATACCACCACTGCCAGGAGGGGGTTGACGATGAGGAGAGGCCTGAAAGAAGGGGGGGGGAGGAGCTGAATAGCAATAGTCATGGCAGCGCGGCGAGGTCAGCGCCAGGTTACTGCTCCCCCTCCCTACTGTTACTCACGTAGCGGCTTTGTGCGAATGTCAGACACATTTTCCTAACTGATGCAAAATAACTTACAGTTTAGTATTATTATTATTAAAGGCAGGGGTTGCTGCTAGAGATTTTGGGCCCCATGAAGGTATATCATATTCAGTCCTCAACCCAATCCAATCTAATAATGTTCCAAACATTTGGAATTGTCTTAGCTTTCCCCCCATCTTTATGGCGCCCCTGCTGTAAGGTACAAGAAGAGAGCCTTTCCGTTGGACTTGATCCGTTAATATTCAGGTTTTACATTTGTGTGGCCTCTGTGTGTCTTATGTAAGATGTGTAGATTTCCTGCTTCTGTTGTCCATCTATTTAGGGCGTGAACCTGAGGCTATGTTTTGCATGTCAGGGGGCTGTGAACACTTTGTGTTTGTCACGTCATGCCTGCCACTCGATTAGCCAGCCTTAATCCAATGACAGCCATTTTCTCATGAATATTAATGAGCTATCCTCCCCAGCCCTGCAGAGCCCCACCACCCCTCTTTCCTGTCCCATCCTTGGCTTCTTGTTTAGTCTATCAATACACCCATACAGGTCCACATAGGCACTCAAAAAGAAAACAAAGATGCCAAGAGAACAGTGTGAGATCCCTTTGCTGATTAACGTCTATGTCTGTTGTCCCGTATGAGAAATGCACACTTTCACGTTTACACTCTTTTATGTGCATTAATGTGGAAAATGAAATCCACTCACCTCTGGACTCGCCCATCGCTGTGGGAGAAAAGGAGAACATTTTAATCTCGGCGTCTCTAGATCGATATCTTAGGCGTTACATTGATCCCCAGCCGGCCTGCTGTCCTTTAAGCCCCGCCCATGTTCCTCTCCCGCACGTACCAGGCTGTGTGAGGGTGAGTGTGTTCAGCTCGCTCCAGGGGCCCGGGCCGGCCGCCGTGTAGGCACACACCCGGAATGATATGTTGGACAGGGGAGAAGACAGGTTGATGGGTAGCTCTTGGTACAGCCCCACATCCAAGACGCTCTGGGACAAAGACAACAGCCTGCTTTGATGTAATTCAGAATAACATGCACTGGTCCAACACCATTACGTGAGGCAATACACCCAGGAGGAGGCAAGGGTTCAGTGCAGGCTGCCACTCTGGCACACTGGGTACGGGACGGTGTGTCATATACCATGGGTGCTGTACCTGGTTCTTCTCCGGGGTCCTGTACTCCAGCCTGTAGCCTAACAGGCGCCCGTTCAGTTTGCCGTTTGGCTCCGCCCAGCTCACCATCACATCGGTGCCGTTCAGTATGGCGGTAACATTCTCCGGGGCAGAGTCCGGCACTGTCGGGGATCGGCATGAGTCAGGTTACCCAGGAGTACCGCTTGCCACAGAGACACTCTATAATCTGTGACACGCATCTTTTTCACGGCTCAGACATGAAGGGGCCCAGAACACAGATAAAAGCCAGCACTCTGATCCAGACGATTGCACCTCAGAGAGAGCTGATGGTTTGAGAAAGAGCTGAGCGCGACATCTGGTTCACGGTGCGGATGCAGGAATGGCAGAACTCCGCTTATAGCGAAACAGCTTAAGGGTGTTAAAGCTGTGAGGCAGCTGTGTACAGGGATCAGGCCCTAAACAGAATGTCAGTGTAGCAAAGCACTCTGGGAATTGGTTTGTTTTCTTAAGGATGCAGAAGACTGGAGGCGCAAACCAGCGAGGAAGAAAAACACAAGAGGTGAGAATGCCAGACTATCCAGAGCAGACAGCTAACAGCCGGACGCGGCCTGTAGGACGGCCTCATCTGTCTCGGTGATGGGGGGGCAGGGGGGTTTGACGGCGAAGCCAGCAAGCGCTGATCGCTTCCACATGTGCTGCGGCCCTCACGCGGCAGTGAGTAGTGTGGACACCCCCTCTCTGTGGCCCTCTACCTAACTCCAACCCCCCCTCCCAAAATCCACATAAGAACAAAGGCACCAAACAAAAGAACCAAAATAAGGTGCTGCAATGCTTGGGGGGGATTAGGAAGAATTACAAGACATGGGGAACAAACAGAAGCTGGGAGGAACAAGGGAGGAAGGACAGGTGGGGGAGGAAGAGCGTGAGCATTCTAGGGGATGGGAGCGACCAGACCTCATGGATTCCTAACCACTACGCCACCTGCTGTCCATAGGAAACATATATTTTTTGATCTGTCCTCCTTTCTTTTGGTTTAGGTACCCATTGTCAGCCTGGAGACAGTGAACAATACAGGTGAGCAACTGGGGCAGTTAGACACGGTGGATTGCTCCTGGTGCTGGCGAGGTTGGAGAATAACAGGCTGTGAACTCTGCATGGACCGGGGCAGGAAGCTCTCCAAGAAACAGTTTTCTGTTAGTTGCTCTTGGATAGGACTGGTCTCGCCTCTCTGCCTCTCTCTCTCTCTCTCTCTCTCTCGAGATCAAATGGAGGGTCAGGCCAGGAATTTCAGGGGATTGTTTTTGAAGGCAGCCTCACTGGTGCTGAATTTTTTTCTAGAGAACTTGGCATTAAAACATTTCTTCTTTTTTTGTGCTTAAAATAGTGACCACCTGGGGCCATGGTCTTACAGAGCAGAAGACAGACTGAAATGAATAACTGTGGTATGCGCGCCATGTTCATAGGGTCCGAGAGTGGCACGTAGGTGATGTTCGGAGGGAACGGGCAAAGTCAGGGTTTGAATTTTAAAAGTCAAGGCCAAATTCGGTCACTGTGAGAGTGAAATGGAGCCAGGGGTCTGTTCACTGCCTGTAGGTGCATAGCGGAGTCTCACACGGACTGGCTGATGTGATCCTGGATGCTGACGGTATGAAAGGAGTGAACTGGGGCCGATGATTCGCATCCTCCCTCACACTGCGGCCCCCTCAGGGAGTCTCAGGACCCAGGTGACAGAACAGCTGTATGGTATTTCAGAGCAGGAATGAGCACGCCACTGAGGAAAAGCAGCCATTGCCTGCAACCCCTCGGTGGCTTGTCAGCTGTTCACCATGTTGGCCCAGCCCCTGGAAGAACACCCAAGCACGGCTACCTTCAGCTCCTAGAAAGAGGGCCAGCTGACGCCATCACTTCTAGAAAGGGCAGCTAAGGGTTAAAAAGGCTCCACCTGACCAGGCCCTCATCCATCTGCATCTCTCTCTCTCTCTTCCTCCGTCTGGCATGATGCTGATGTTTTCTTGGATAAGCTGAGCTGATGGAGCAGGTAGTTTCCATGTCAGTGAGTTCCTTTTTGGCAAATCGCGGTGGGAAACACTGACAGAAGGAGCCGGCTCGGCCAGACATACCACCCGGCTGACGGCATGGCCGCCGGTCTCCTTCCACATACTCACTTCTTCCATTCCTCCGGATCCTCTCCCACCTCACTCGGACCCACGTTTAAAATCCCGTTCCTGACGTCCCTCTCATTTTCAGCAAAGACAGTGTGGAGTGTGGAGGAGAAATGCCACCCCCATTCTCATCAAGTTTAAGCAGCACGTCAACGCATCAACATGACATCATCAATCCCACAATTGCTGCCACAACCGTAAACATATTCAAGCGGAGAGAGGGATTGAATCTGGCTGAAGAGGGCCACCACCTACCCCCTTCTGCAGTGCTCAGCGTGACCCAGTCCGTCCAAGGAGACTGGCCCTGAGTACTGCGGCAGGCCACCCGCACTTTGTACGCTGTCAGAGGCTCCAGGTCCAAGATCACGTGACTGGAGCGCGTGGTGCTCACATTCTGCCAGAGGGCCATGGGGTTGGGCAGTGTTCTGGGGTCAGGGTCAAAGGGCATGACCTGAAACACAGATTATCATCAGTCATCATGTGATGGTCTTAAATCTCGTTAAGCCATCTATATCTTAGAGATGAACTGTCACTGATGCATTTAACAGTGACGTGGGCTGCCATCAGCGTATTTAAGGAGATGACGTCTTAACCTGGCCTGTTCCATATCATTCAAGCCCCGCTGTGTTCTTCTACACCCAGGACATTAATCTGAATTGTTCCAGCGCATACAGTCATAGAAAAAATTAAGAGACCACTCTACACTATTAAACAAATCTGCATTTTTAAATCCTGGTTTAAACCTGGTTCTGCTGGCAGAGGCTACGCTGAGTGGCAGGCTGCTTCCAGGTTCAAAATTTCTAAGACAGTAATACACAAGAATAAGGCGAAGCAGGAGACACTGGTAACGACCAGAAACCAGCCAGGTAGAAGGCAGAAGCAACCTTCTAATGCCAGAGATGACCGTTAACTTATCCGACAGTTTCTCATGAATCGTAGGATGACAGCAAGTGACCTTCAAACAGAATGGGAGATATTAAATGTAGGACAGTTTGTTTCAGGCTCCTAGAAGCAGGACTGAAGTACCAAAAAGCAAGGAAGAAGCCCTTCATTAATGAGAAGCAGAGAAGAGCCAGGCTGGAATTTGCAAAAAAATAACATACCCATAAACTGAGAAATGAATGAAACAAAAAATTGTGCTGTGGTCTCGTCATTTTTTCCGGAGCTGTATATCCAGGAGTACAGATGTGTAAAAGAGCCGGAGGAAAATCCTCCAGGACAGAGCGAGACCATCATCATCCTGCTTCCAGGAGAAAGCCATCATAGAAGACTAAGCAGGGGCTGGTAGGAACGGCGCAGGTGGCTTTGAAGGCTTCCTAATCTGACGCACCCCCATCATCGAGCTGTCGCGCTCAAACACGGAGGATGCGCTGACTCAGAAACGTCGGGGGGGTTTTGAGAACGGGACGTGTAAACACAGACCCTCCCCCCCACGTTTTAAGATATCAGATGGACGCCCTTTTTTTTCCTCTTGTTGTTTACTTATCCGTTATAAACACTGCCTCTTTCTGTCCTGGGTACACGACTGACTCCCAGATTCACATTCCCTCCCGTTTCTGCTGTTCAAGCCGCTGAATCAGCCACCCTCTCCCACCTAGCAGGCTGGGAATGAAAAGAACATGGAGTGTGGGAGTGCTGGAGGGGACAGATTTATCAGAACCAGACGTTCATGGGCGGGTGGGCTGAGGGGGCCTCTTGCGGAAAGCGCGTACGCTCTGCCCATCTCTCCTCAAGCAGGGTGGCGGGTGGGGCTCATCTATAACGGTACTGCAGGAGTTAAAGCCAGAGGTCCACTCTCCCGTAGAGAAACCTGATCCTTCACTGCGGGGTGCGTTGGGGAGGGGAGTGAGAGTGGGGGAGGGTTGAGTAGGGAGTACTTGCGCTAAAAAAAAAATTAACAAAATCTTTCTGAGAAAACGTTGCCGTTTATTTTCAGCTGTTGGGACCGTGAAAGAAGACGGAGTACAATGCGTCTCCATAAATGGGCCAGTCTGACTCTGACGCGACTCTGACTCAGCCTGCTGGGCCTTGTCTCACCACCGGGGATTTTCTTGACTCATCCTACCTGGACTAAGCACTCTGTGATGGGGTGCACCCCACCAAAGCTGGGTTGCCAGGACACATGTAGGCTGGTGTTGGTCACCTGAGTGGTGTGCACTTTCCGGGGCTGGGACGGGATGACTGGGGGACAGGAAGGGATAGAATGGGGTTAGAACACAGCCCCCCCCTCCCCCAGCCATGGCTTGTTATCAGAAGCCCTGAAGCCCTGTCCAGTTGCAGATGCCTACCTGTCACAAGGCCTGAACCTGAGGTAGCGACCCCTTTACCATTATGAGCCTCACAGGAGAATGTGCTGGTTTTGTTAAGTCCTGGAGTGACACAGAGACAAATTGGACAGTCAAAAGGAGGACGCCAGTAAAATTTTAACCGGTCCGACTCTGGCCTGCAGTAGACGCCTGGAGGCCCAATATAGACACAACGCCAGAAAGTTACAGGCTCCAGGCCCTCCTCAGCCACATGATGGCACACTGCCACTGCACGTTGCAGAGACCCCTAATGACAGGTAGCTTGTTAATGGCATCCAGATGGTGAACTAAAGTGTCTGCAAGTGTTTGTGGCAGGAACAGAAAATTAGCACAACATGAGTTGTGTATTGTAACCCTACCTGCTAATTCCCTGAGAACCAAATTTGAGATTCACGCATATTCAGAAGGCCGAGGGACAGAAGTATCTAACTGACAGGTGAGACTGATGCCCCTTCACTGGGATTCTCTTTCAAGCAGCCTGCACGTTCTCCCCAACATGGCAAGCTACCAGCAGAAGGTCCCAGAGGGTTACTACAATACTGCCATTGTGTCTCCCCAAACGTCACGACAAATACAGGTTAAACACCGGGGACGTCAAGTTGATTTTGGTGCATGAAATGCGGTCATATTTAGAGCTGACTGAGAAGGTATTGGCTTTGGTAAAAGTGTATACAGTCTGGATGGGTAAATAAGTTTAAACACTCTAACGACCTGTCAGCAATCCACAGGAATGTACGTGTGTGATTCAGCGCGCACCGCTGGTGTGAGGAGGCCTGCGTGTCACGCAGCGCATAAACACCCGTGACACGCTTTTAATTGGGTGGGTGGGGGGGTAAACCCAGGGTCACGGCCGACAGCAGTCCTGCACCCTCACTGAGTCAAGCCATTAGTCACTGCGGTTGATGTGCGGACAAACCAAATATGCGGCTGACTGGTCCGCACCCCCCCAAGCATGTCTGTCCACGCAGCTGCTCTCGGGCCGACACCACAGATCCACTCCTCGGTTGACGAGTGGGCCTCCATCATGGCCCTACCAAGCAAGCCGCACTCAGGGAGGGAGGGGGCATCTGCTCCTCATTCAGACTCAGCTGGATCTCAAGCCATCAGCGATTCTTGAGAGCAGCTATTCAGATGTCAGCAGGCTGCCGGCATCTGCATAGACGCCTCCCCCAAGGCAGGGGCGAGCAGCCCAGCCATGCTGAAGAGGCCAGAGCCTGCCAGGTATCCACTTTCTGCTTTTGAGGTGTAAATCCGTTACTAACAAAAAGGTAACTCACCAACCGCCAACCATGGAAAGGAGATCTTCATCGTGCACTAAAGGCATGGCTACAGATACGCAAACCTGCACCTGACTAGTGTGGAATGGCTTCATGTGGATGGGGCCGGCTCACCTGTTAGGTTGTACGTGGAGGGCGACAGGGACATGGGGTCCTTCAGGATGTTCATTGGCACCCCGTCCTGCAGCCAGATGACCCAGACTGGTTCCGGAGGCCCATGGGCCACGCAGTGCAGACTCAAGCTGACGTTGGCTATCACCGTCATGTCATGGGGCTCCATGGAGAAGTGAGGAAGGCCTGAGTGGGAGGGAGCTCACAGTCATCATGGAAAATGGAGGAAAGCATAGCTATGACATCACTCTAGATGACAGGGTCACCCTGGCCACCAGGAGCTGCTTCACCTTCCAGCTGGATGTGGCCCTGCTGAGAAATGACCTCCTGTCCCGCCACGATCACCACACAGCGATAGTCCCCCATGTCCAACACCTGGGCAGTCTCGATGCTGTATAGCAACACAGAGACCTTCATGAATCACGGCCCATGGCTGGGAGGACGAGTGTAGCGCAGCAGACAGTCTCAGCACACACCTGAGCTTGCTGATGATTTGCCACCTCTCCTCGGTGATGGAGATCTGTGCCTGGTTTGTGTCGGTGGTGTCCAAGGCCACACCGTCCTTCTGCCACACCACATCTGGCAGCTCCCTGTCGCCTCCCACCATCTCCAGCCGGCACTCCAGCTGGACCGCCTTGCCCAGGGAGAGCGTCACATTGGCGGGGTCCTGGACAAACCTCGGACCTGAGAACCAATGGAGAACTGCAGGTGATTCACCGTCACATAACGTGACCCCTAGGGGGCAGTGTCTGGCATTTTCCCTTCTTGTAACAGAACACCAAACAGCTTACGCATGGACTGTGCCCTGGGCTGCCAAGGAAAGGCTCTCATCCTCCCCATGACCCTAAACACAAGCGTAAAATAAGCACAGCCACCATGACTGTTAAGCGGACATCAAACCGACATCATCTTGTACAGTCACAGAGTTGATTATCCACCAGGTACAAATGCTCCAGCTTTATCTGGAGCAGAAGAGTGAATATCCAAAACTCACTCAGTCCAGTTCATAGGTACCATTTCCGTGGACTGTGTGAGTTCTGGCAAATTTAACGAAAGTTCTTCATTGGATTACATGGAGACTGAGTTTTGATTCCCAGGACTGTAACGTGATGAGGAAGCTTGCCCATTGGTGGTCTCATTTCTAGAACAACAAATGATGCACTGAGTCATTTTTGGAAATTGTATCTTCAATTTGTCAAATATACACCCCGTCTGTCTGGCATTGTTCCTGAATTACCTACCAGATGGTGGGTAAATCTCAGGTTCTTTTTGCCTCCATTACTTTTTAGTACTATTTAACGTTTGGCGTTCTTAACTGTTTTTCCGCAACTGAGAATGTTGCTGTTGCCGACCCAGCCGGACCAGAGATTGTGACTGATCTGAAAGTACATCAGCTGCACCATCAGTCATCACAAAGCTCTGGTCTGTCACTGTTTCCCCTCAAATACCCCCCCCATGCTCACTTAAGGAGAAACATCTGAAAAATGTGCCAGCGAACTGATAAAGTATCCAAGTAACGTTTAGCATTCTGCTTCCCAGCAGTAAACCCTAGATAAGCTGTCAGCTGAATAATTTCTTGCTGGCACAGTTCATTATAAGGACATTTCTAAAAGGTACAACAGCAGTCTATATCTGTATTCACAGACTCCTTAAATATTACCAAATACATACTGACGCTCCCCAGGTTACGATGGTCCAAGTTATGATATTTTGACTTTACGATGGGTAAATGCTTTTAACTTTCAGTACATTATTCAATAAATTCTATGAGATATTAGGGTTGGTTCGGTATCAGAATTTTGGGTTCGATACAGTACCTGGCATGGTAGACTGGTAATGGTACCAGTTGCTACCAATGCAAAAAATAAATATTCACACTATATTCAATACTTTTGCGTTCCCTCACAGTAGATTTGCGTTACTAATAATAACTGTACCTTGTCCGTTTTAAGTACAAAAGAAAGAATTAATGGACTAATAAGTATAGACTTGAACAAAACAAACATGTCCAGTGAATAGTTAAACGATGGGGGAGATTGCACAGCATGTAGCTTTCATTTTATGTATTTTTATACATATTTATTAACACTTATTAATAATTGCATAATTAGTAATACAAAAATACTGCGAGGGAATGTAAAATTATTTCAAAACATATTTTCCCACCGTGACCTTTTAGGGGCGCCGTACAGCTCTAACTGTGAAGTAGACTTGCAAAAACCTCTTTTTAATATGATGGCTACAGAAAGTATACGTCATATGGAAGTAATACGAAATCCCAGACATTTCTCACAATTTTATAAATCCTGGCCAGATGCAATTTTTGGTCACCCTTACCATACAAATAATCTTATTTTCAGCATCTTTACGTGATCATCATTCCCTTTCACCTTCCATTCCTGGAATTCCCTGTACAAATCAGTGCATCAAATGTTTAATAAGATTAGACGTATTGCCTCCTCCTGCCACACATGATTTGAGGCACCGTTTGCATAAAGGTGTGGAAGGGAACCCCACCTCTCCACCATCACTTGCCCTAAACGTTAAATACCTCCATATTTCGTTTCGGCAACCTTGTTTTTCCACAAGTGTCTACCCTGTTTGGGCTGTTACTGAAGCCATGATATTTTTTCTCAGCTGTAATTTCAGGCTGTGTGTCAAAGCTCTTTCACTGGTAAGAGTTTGACTTACATCACGCCTAGGAGCTGCTGGTTTAGCCTTAAAGAGCGGGTGCAAAAGCAAACTCTCACAAGCAGATTTCAGAGTACAGTGAAAAAGCGGCAAAAAAATGTTAGGTACTGAAATTTGCCAAGTAATGATACCGTACCATTTTAAACTTCAAATTTATCAGTAAACGATAAATTAGCAGTAACTGGAGCAACCATGTGAGATTTTTTTTTTATAAATTAGGCTTTGTGTTAATGATTTTCCCCAACTGTAGGCTAATGTAAGTGTAAGTGTTAAGGCAGGCTATAGGCTAGGCTATGATGTTCGTTATGTTGCGTGTACCGTATTAAAATTCATTTTCGCCTTATGATAGGTTTGTCAGAACGTAACCCCATCGTAACTTGGGGAGGGGATGTAGTCTTATCTGTGGCCATAAAAATACAAGCGCTGTGGCAGGGTCTACCCAGTTAAAATGATCATTCTCCCAGTTTGATAATCATAGCACGGCCACTTTCTGGTAAGAGGGCCGATCGCTCAAAATCACGCAGAATGTGAGCATATGACTGCATTTGAAGGCTGGACCAGGGTATGGATGTTTTCTCACGCCTTGGCTTCCTGCCATACGATGACATGAGAAGGCCTTCTCAAGCCTGTCAGCCTACAATGCTTGTCTTTTTCAAAGTTTAACCTTTAACCCCTGACCATTGCCCTCCAAACCCCTACGGACTATATAGTTTTTATCATGTTGACATTGTGTCCGTGACTCCTACGGCAGCAGATTCACGATCGTGTGGATTTATGAATGTCAGTAGCGGAATGCAGTAACTCACATAGTATTCTGGCTGTTCGTACACTGAGAAAGACACTCGCTGTCCTTCAAAATGCAAAATGGGACTATTCATAGATTAAAAAAAAAAAAAACTTCAGTAAGAACTGTAGTAGGGAATGTTAGCAGGGTAACATGCCTGGCATTATGGTGGTCTCTCACACAGTATCACTAGCTGCCAAGGATCTGTTTATACTGAGGGGCCCTCGCCTACCCTTGCAGATCCTCTTTTGAAATCCTTTCATGGATGTTACATTTCGCCATAGGCGAGCAGGGCGTTTTTTAAAACACAGCCAGATGCAGTCTGACATAACACACCTTGTTTCATTTATAAGCCACCCTGTCTCCTAATCTGCGCCCTTGGTTTCTCCCTAACATTTTACCCTCAGGTCTTATTAAGGCTGCTACTCTCACTCATTCAGCGTTACCTGCTTAAACCTCACACAGGTTTCTCTGCTACAGGTACCTATACTTTCATTTAACAGATGCTTTTGTCCAAAGTGGCGTACAAGTGAGGCAAATAGCACATTACAAACAGATGTGTTGTCAAGGAGTCGACTTGGCATAAGTGCAGCTATGTTGAGCGTCTAATGAATGCCCAGGTACAAGTGTCAGCAGGATTGGAGCAAGACAACACCTTCCAAACAAAGCAAGAAGCTAATAATTGATACTTTATAGACCCCTGTGGGGAAACGCTCTTTATGCTTCCCCCAACTTGCTCTCTGTAGGTGAGAACAAGCTGGCCGCAAAGGGCAGCCACCCATAGCAGCACCCAGGGAGTGTGGGGTTAAGGGTTTGCTCAAGGTGTGCTGAGGCCGGGCTCAAACCAGCAACCTTCTGTTCACAGAGGCTTAGCCCACTGAGCCACATGCTACCCATACACTTGCCAGAAAGTGCAACATTGAGGCATTCCGGAACATCCTTTGACTTGCTCTTACAACCCCCATTTCTTTCCTTTTCAAAAATTTCTTCTTAAAGCACCTACAACAGGTAAACAGCGTTGGCTGACTTATCCCCCTCCCCCAAATTCTTGTACGCATAACATTTTCCTTGGATTCACTTTCCCACTGATGCTGAAGCTGAGATATTTTTACCAAGTTGGCCCATACAAATGTTTTCATATCAACTGAGAACAGTAGATAGCGCTTTGCCCGTGGCTGTCACGTTCTGGCAGACGTCTGCTGCCAGCCCTTCCCAACAAATACCTGCTGTCTCACATACAAATGTTAAAATTCTTCCAACAATTAAGATGTTTTCACAGTCAACCTCGCAGCTTCTACCTGGGGGTCAATTCAGTGTATGTTAATTGCTATTAATGAATTCCACCCCCTTCTTTGCTATTTCCCTGCAAGCCAATGTTGTCCACAACTGAATTTGAAAGTAAGATCCTGCAAAGGAAGCATCTCACAGACATCACACCAAAACAGATACCTTGGCCCAGGCAAGATTTGCCCAATGATGCACAAGTTATGCTCTTTTCTGCAACGATTTAAAACCGTTTCTGATTTTTTTTTTCTGTACAGACATCATGTGACACGCAGATTTACTCAGAGTGGACATCTTCGACAGAAGTTTCACCGTAAATGTCAATCACTCTAAAAATAGCACCATCCAAGAATGACTTGATTAACAGATACTGGTGAGGAAACACTTTGTAACGATTTCTTTCAACACACTCTGGTGGCACTGTAAACACCACAAACATAAACGGGGCCGAATGACATAAGAACTGTGAATTACACCAGGGGACATCGGTCCCAAGTCATTAATGACATGTTCTGGGAACATAAGCAAGTAACCTTGGTGAATTTAGGAGGTGAGAGCATTCAGGCATTCAGGTTAAACCTGTCATATTGCTGAATGATTGCAGAAGAATGACGTTGTGACGATAATAACGCAGAAGAAAGGAGTGTAAATAGGGCATAGGGCAATACATTAATCCGCAAACGCAGATCTGAGCACTTTTAAAGAGAGTACATAATACACAGTATTTGCTTACCAAGTAAGGTATTCGCGGCGACTGGCCACATCAGCAATTGTAGAAAAGCCACCAGCAGCATGGACCCAGTCATATACCCCATGTTGTCTTCCCGAGACCTTGGTCTAGTGGGAAATTGCTTTGATGCCGCGCTTTGCCCCTCCGCTGTGCCTGCAGCCGTGATCCGCATCAGCGCGGCTCCAAGTCCCCGGTCCGGGAGCGGAGCGCGCGTCCCCAGTTTTACGCGTGCACGTCTGATTCTTATTTAACAAGTTGTTTACAGGTAGAAGCAAGTTTTGAAACCATTTTTTTTTTCAATTTCCACGCCCTCAGTCTATAATAATAATTAAAAAACCGGTTTGTATCAAGTTCAGAAGTTCGCAGTCCATCAAGTTAAATCGCCGGTAAATTCAAGGTATTGGGGGAATTGGTCTTCAGAAAAGGTATTGATTGCAGAAAACTCATTCAGATCGCACGGTAACATACGATAAGAAGTGAATCTGAGTAAAGTGATTGTTTTATCGTCAAATCGATCAGCTATGAATCTATGTTTTATCTCCGAAAAACTTCCAGAACTTTCCGCAGTCCCGTATTCCTGTCCTCTCCTTTTCCTTTTGGGGCTCTTTTCCCGTGACTAACTTTCCTCTCACATCTCCGACTGTTGCCTCCAAACTTTTCCCCCCTCTTTTTTCCCCCCTTCACACACGACTCAAATTCCAAACTTCCTCCCATTCTCTCTCCCTCTCCCTCCTCCCATCTCTGTTTTGCCCCCCCCCCGTGTTTTCTTAATGCTTTTCTCACAGGGGGTGGGGTGCTGAAGTGTAGACATTTTTTTCATTATTTCCTCAATTAAATGGCTTAAGGAAACGATTGTACATCAATATACACATTTTTATAAATACTGTTTTAAACGTATTTATTGCTGCAATCCTATTTTACCATTTTTGATCGCGACAATTCAATCTACATCAAAGAATCGGTGAATTTTACATTAAATCTGCACAGAAGAACAAAGACGCGCATGCTCGTTGTCGTGCGGTTTCTAGGTCCGTTTCTGGGTATCTTAAAGTTTCGCAGTTGTTTTAACTATTCCTTTTATATACGATTATAATATAATAGCATCATGGGCCTACCAAGTATAACATAGTATAGTAGTTCATTCATGGTGTTTTTTTTTCCAACGAATGGACAGCAGATGATTTATAAATAAATGATCGCAGCATTTTCAGGTAATACAATAAATAAAATCGTATGGGAAACATTCGACACTAAATCCATTCTGGTTATACATGTACTACAATACAGCAGCCAGCAGACTAAGACCGATTATAAACACCAAGAAAACAATCACTGATTAGTGCGAGAAACTTCTAACTTTTTTCTTTTTTTCATTCCTTTTCCGCCTGTGGCAGTGATGATTTCCCTTTCATGAGCTAAATAGGATGAGGTCGAGTCACTCTGCAAGTTCAAACAAGACGGCAGAGTCGGTCTGGGTTAAAAAATAAGGGCTCCCGATGTTTCCCGTCTATTGCCCACCTTTACATTTATACACACTGCACTGTTGCAAACTGTAAGCCATTGGGTCCATACTAATTTCTACTGGATCCAAACTAATCTCTGCAGGGCTCGCCGCTACCAGGAGCAATAGTGCTGTTTTGGGCTTGAGTTGACACTGTCCCTTTAAATGCGCACAGGGACAGTGATAAGTTCCCAGGGTCTTTAATAGAGATGGAGTGAGACTGAGAAAGACCCCATTGTATCTCCCGTCTTTTCAGGCAGGCTGGAGCAATGGGCCTCACGCAGCACACACAGATATGGGCATACTGAAACACAGGGCAAGCGGGGAGGGGGCTCACAGCCATCAAGAGCTGTCCAACAAAAGACGGGGGATTTTTTTTCTTGAGTTTGCAACAGACAGACAGAGGGGTAGTGTGCTGCTTATGGCAACAGATCAGGGAATCACGGAGCCTTTATCAGAATTTTAAAGCTGGCATGTTATTTCACTAACATGCTGAACCTGCTGACCTGAATCGTTTTTCCCACAGGTGGGAAGGAAGCCAGCACTGCCGCCCTCAAAAGGGCAAAAATGTGAGGGGAGTCGGGTGAGTTGAAGGTTCATAACAGGAGCATTTTAAGGAATGTACCTTACCGACTGGTCTTACGGGACCAGTGAAACTGAGCTACCTTTAGTGAGAGAGAAGGAACAATAAAGAACAAAAAACCAGCGGATTCGTTTTACGTAAAATCTGCTAACTAGGGGCTGTCGCCCCCGTGTGGTCGATACATGCTATATCACCTTAATTAGGCTGCCCTTGATTGAAATACGTCGCCTTCGTACCTTTTGGATGGATAGATTACTTAATACAAATAGCTAAAAGGAAACATATGGCCAAGCAATTCAGCCCTTTATTCTAATTTTCCAACAAAAGCTGTCAGGATAGGAACTGTATTCACCTTCCAGGCAGAGAGAAGGTTATTAACTTGCAGACAGTATTTGAGTGTGGAATGGGGGGAGGGGCTGGGTTGCATCGTAGGGGATAATCCAGATAATCTTCTAAGATTTTTTCATCATAATTATTATGATGGCATCCATGAGCCTGGTGTCACGTGGCTTGTAGTTGCCTGTCTCCTCCTGGTGACGGGGAGACCAATCCCGTCCCGGCTAGGTGACCGAGTCACTGAGCGTAACTGGGATTAATCCCCTACCCTCATGAACAGCATCTAGGGCAGAGGCAGACTGGGATCACTCCTGTCCCCTCTGCTTCTCGAGCGGAAGACCGGTGCGTACCATGAATCCCAAAGGCATACACCACGGCTTCCTCAGGAAGTACGGTAGGGCCGTCACTCGTCCATCCTCCTCCACTCCCCCTTTCTCACTCTTTCTCCTTGTGTCGGGGTGTGTCGGTGATACAGCTGAGCTGCACTAGCCATAACCCAGCCCAACGGGACTATACCCATCTCCTTGGCATAGTCTCTGAAATCTCAGGAATGCTTAAATGTACTCCAGTCTGACAGAGCGACCTCTCAAATAATTTTCGTACTGCTTTGCTCTTAGAGTAAACAGCAATGTGGATTTAACTCGTGCTGCCTAAATGGCATCATTTTCCCATCTTCTGTGTTAAGAGGAACATAAACGTTACACTGGAAAGAAAATTTAGTATGAATCCCAAGCTATTTGATTTGCCTTTTGTGACATTCGATTTGGGCTATAAGAGCTGAACATGCAGGTGTATGACTTAATCCCCCACCTTGGTTGTACCCCTTTCACCCCGACAGCCCCCCTTTCCTGAAATCCTCTTTGGTGAGCTCTGTCGGCTCTCTCTCGCTCTCTCCCTGATCATGTTCCCTCCTGTTTCCTCAGGAGGCTTCATGTTTAAGCAGTGGAAGGAGAGATACCTGGTGCTGACTGCCCAGGGGAACCTGCTGGTGTGTCGTGATGCAGAGTTGCCCCCGGACCAGGTGGTGTCTCTGTTGAGGGACTGTCTGCTCATTGCCGAAGGCAGGGACATCCTGGACTTGCCCCGCCTCCCCCCGGGAGGCCGCAGAGATTGCTGCCTGGCTTTGATCCTCACCCAGGACAAATTCCTGTTGCTGCTGGCAGAAAACGCCAATGACTGCAGGTGAGCATTTATGTCCACCAGGGGGCGATGCAGCGCAGCATGTATAATTCTAGGCTGGGCCTTTTAAAATGTATTCTCCCATTTGCGTATCTTCAGCGCCACTCTTATACTCATGAGCTGACCTGAAAGCTTTTAATCTTGTGTTTATCCTCCTATGCAGCCAGTGGCTGAATATGCTGAGAAAAATGAGAGAGGTGAGCTGTACCCTATTATAAGGTTTCAGATCTGTAATATAGACTGATGGTCAATGTGGGGCGCACTTCAGCATCAGGAGACAGCAGGAGATGATACTCTAACATTTCCATGCAGACTTATGCTCTAATTCAGAGCGACTCAGAGGAGCATTAGACAACAGGGCAACGGCATCCTTAGTCTGACACCTGTTATTGTGGAGGGAAAGTGAAGGCTGACATGCAGAAAGTGTGTGAGCTGTTAATAAAAGACATTCATGGTGAAGCTAGGACAGGTTGGTGTTTGGGACTGACACACCAAATCATTAGTCCTCCACCAGATGGCAGTATATCTCCGTTGTTTGATTTAGGGCATCGCTTCCAATGGGTCGTCCTGGAAACGACAGCCGAGCCTAACCACATCCATCGTGGATGGAAACCCTGTATCGAGGGGAACCCCAGCCACCTTGGTCAGAGAAAAAGATTTCACATCCTACTACCAGGCTCCCAGGAGGGGGAAAGGTAGCCCATCTCTATGGATAATAATTGATTTTATAACCGCATGAAAATGTGGTACACTAAAATACTGTGAAAACCAACTTCCTGCTCCTTGGTCTCCCAGAGTATTTTTCATTTGTGTGCACGTTCTTCTTTAACCATTGCTAAATAAATTCCCACCAGTGGCCTTTCTGTCCGTGATTGTTCTTTAGCTGCCTGCCTAAGACTTCCTGTTTGTGAACCTCCTGTTCCTACACCACAGATACCATCTCCCAGCGGGTAGCGCAGAGTGGGCCTTTGGCCCCGCCCCCACGTTCTCCTGACTGCCTTCGCCATGGAAACAGCAGTGATGCTCGAGCAGTGAGAGCAGTCTGTCTGCTGATGGGAGGGGTGGCCGCATCCTCTGCGCTGGGCTATCTGGGCTCTTTGTCTCCTCCATCCCAGAACGTCAGCTCAGTGGACTCAAATCCCTCCGGCAAGCTTTCAGGATTAGGGGCAGCGGGAGAACACCATGCTGTCGACTCCCCGAACTTCCACAGTTTCGACTTCGAGGGCGACGCTGACTTTGATACCTATGACTGTGGGGGATTTGCCTTCTAGAAAACACTAATTAGATTGAACCCAAAGACTTTCCTCTGCTATCAGCCCCCGCAGTTCTGTTTAATTAACAAAATCCCCAAATACAGTACTTAATGTAAGCACATCATTTATTTATATTTACATAGCCCATCCATTTCTTGTTTTTCCTGCTTTAGTTGGTAACCGGCGCATTCTTTTTTGCGTTCCAATCAATCTGAAACATAGTAGAGGTGAGTTTTCAAATAAAGACTGCTGTTACATTGGATGATCGTCTGTCTGCAGTTTTACTCCTTTTCAGGAAACTGTGCCAATGCACCGTGACTGACCTTTGAGTCTGCGTGTGTGTGTCACAACATGTTACAACCTGTTTCCTTCCTCTCCCCAGATGCCGGTCGTTGTAGAGTAGTATAGTAGCGCAGGGCGAAGCCATGATGTCCAGATGTAGTTGGTAGTTAATTCTACTGGATTATAAAAGAGTCCCTGTTTCAGATAATAATGACTCCTTCTTCTCCGGAACACATGCGCAGAGCGAGACAGCCGGTGTCTGCTAAGCCAGACGGGATGTGAAAGAAGAGCTGAAAATCCATCAGATACACAACAGAAAGTATCAGTCACAGTTATGATGAATACATAACATCCCTGGAGTTGATGAGTTCGCTTTCAACTCACATGAAAACACAGATATCAGACCGAAATTAGCTTGATGGGTGTTTTAAGATGGAAATCAGGCAAAACTTACAGCATGGAAAGTCAATCAAGCAAAATTTATTTAATTCAGCAATACTGATCTATTACATGTTACAGTTTTACTCTCCAGCAACAACTAGAAAAAAAAAACAGCACATTTGTTCTCTGCTACAATATTTCAACAAGTCAGATTCCAGTACTGCTATTCTTGTTTTGTTTATTTGTGTTTATTTATGTTTTGTGCATATTTTGGCTGAATGGACAGAACAGAAAGGCGACTGCAAAGAATTCTGGGTAAAGAGTATCGTCATTAGTTCAACTCTGCCCTACTTGAGTCTCCTCTTTGTCCTGCAGGCAATAATAAAACAACACAGGAGTCGCTGCAGGAAGCTACACAAACTGTAGCAAAGGCAAAGAAGTCAAAGCAGGGCAGAAGAAGGTGAAAGGGGGTAAATGTACAAATAAGGAAAACTGTTGGCTGGGTAGTGATCATACAGCAGAGACAGAGATATGTTAATGGAGATCTCGTCAACCCTGGTTCTGGCTGGCCTTGTGCTGGTTCTGGTGTTGCTTTTCAGCTGGGGATGGCACCGTAAGGATGTCAATCTCCCACCAGGCCCCAGACCACTACCCCTGCTGGGGAACCTGATGCAGCTGGACAGGAATGCTCCCTTCAAGAGCTTCCTCAAGGTGGGACTAT
>JAAGVU020000036.1:4924443-4937317 GCA_011763525.2 Mormyrus iriodes | reverse complement strand
AGATATGTTCTGTACATAAGGATTTGCCTGTTATTCTGAAAGGTTATGAGTTGTTATTCTGTTAGGTTTGGTCATCAGTAACGGGAATCGCTGGCGTCAGCTGAGACGTTTTACACTGAGCACGCTCAGGGACTTCGGCATGGGACGCAAGAGGATGGAGGAATGGATCCAGGAGGAGAGCAAACACCTAATAGACAGCTTGGCCAGTACAAACTGTGTGTTGGGGAGGGAAGTGTTTGGGTGAAAGATGCTTGGAGTGATGGGTGACAATGGTTTGCAGACCTGAGAGTGGCTGATAATTCCAAATCCTGGCATTGTGACACACTGCATTTTCTGCTCTTTCTGCATTATTTGGTTCTGATTCTTATTGCCGTTGTTCTCATCCTACGGTGAACCAGCTATCCCATGTAATCCCACATTCATCCTGAGTCAGGCTGTATCCAACGTCATCTGCTCATTGGTGTTTGGCCAGCGGTTTGAGTACAAAGATGATGCCTTTCTGCGCCTTCTCAGCATCACCAACAAGATTCTGAAATTCATCAGCAGTCCCTGGGGGCAGGTGACACATGATGGTCCTCATCCCCATCCTTCCCTCATATTCTTTAGGAGTTTTGCTTCGACCTAAGAATTTAATATGTATTACAGCGATTCAGATGCTAAGAGGTATATAAGTGGGATGGCAAATACTTTTTGGACAGTGAGCAACTTACTCAATCAATGTAATTGCTCTGCATTTCCACAGCTGTGTAACACTTTCCCATGGCTAATGGATATCCTGCCAGGGCGTCACAACAGAGTCTTTGCAGAAATTGAGGAACTGAAGGGTTCTGTCAAAGAGAAAATTCACAAACATCAGGAGACCCTGACTTCTGACTGTCCGCGGGACTTCATCGATTGCTTCTTAACGAGACTCAACCAGGTACTATCTTCATGTCTACCATGCACAGACCAGAGAGTGCATGACATCCTCCATAGCACAAATCACAAAAGACCGCCACTTGCTATATCCTTCTACTGTCCCTCGTCCCACATGCTAACAGGAGAAGGACGACCCATCCTCTGAGTTCCAATATGACAACATGGTATTCACTGTGCTCAACCTCTTCTTGGCTGGAACTGAAACCACCAGCACAACCCTTCGATATGCTCTGTTGCTGCTTATAAAGCACCCAGACATACAGGGTAGGAGTCCCAGTAACACCGTTCAACGGGTCACATTTAACGCAATTACGTTCAAGCTTTTGTTTACTGCATTTTCCAACTTTGTAGGACGGGTCCAGTTTGAGATTGACACGGTCATTGGACGGGACCGAAGTCCAATGATGGAGGACAGGAAGTCCCTCCCCTTCACCGACGCCGTGATACACGAGGTGCAGCGGGTCCTGGATATAGTGCCGTTCAGTGTTCCTCATTATGCAACACGGGACATTTCCTTCAGAGGCTACACTATTCCTAAGGTACTGGGTGTACCTTATAGCTACCCTCATCTTCACACTGACATACTGCTATAGCTATCATAGAGGAACCTGGGATAGAAGGGAAAATAACTCAAACCATAACACAGCCCCCATCCACCCTATTAACTACTATCCATGTGCCCTACAGGGGACATTTATTATTCCTTTCCTGCACTCTGTGTTGAGGGACGACTCCCAATGGGAGTCCCCATGGGATTTTCAGCCTGGACACTTCTTGGATCACAATGGAAACTTCAAGAAAAGTCCAGCTTTCATGGTTTTCTCTGCTGGTAGGTGATAAGTTTGACATACTTCGAAATGCAAAACATCAGAATAATTTGTGCATAAATTCAGATTTTCTTCTATGTATCGCTGACTGAAATATAGTTTTTTTTTTTAAGTAAATGCTGTCTTCAATCGCTAGAAATTCACATATAAGATTTTAGTGTAATATAATATCATGTGGCATTTTGCCCTTCAATTGTAAAACACAGATACAATATTATGACCAATACCACCTATGTTAAATGTGGCAGTTTCAGGCAAAACCAACAACTCAGCTCAATTTGGAGCCAAGTAACACAGAGCATATACTCTTCAGATGTTTCTATAAGTATGAATATGTTTGGGCCCAAACAAACTGTACTGGATAAAATGCACTTTTATAAAAATTATAAAGTCAAACTTAACCTGGGAAAATTAATCCCTCCTCCGTCCTCAGCCAACTTTTCCAGGATGAAAGGTGATATATGCAAATTGGTCAGGATATGCTGACTTCTACCATCTTAGGTAAGCGGTCCTGTGTCGGGGAGTCCTTGGCAAGGATGGAGCTCTTCCTGTTCCTGGTGTCCTTACTGCAGCACTTCACCTTCTCCTGCCCTGGGGGGCCAGACAGCCTGGACCCCACCCCTGAGTATAGTAGTTTTGGTAGACTTCCAAGACAGTATCAGCTTATTGCCACCCCCCGGTGACCGACCTGACGGTATGTGTGTATTTTAGAGAGAGAAAAAAGACTTAAAGTCCCTGAAAGTGAGGACTGCCAAGGCCAGGAAATTAAGGTATTAGATACGGTACTAGATCAAACCTACAGTCATGCAACATGTAATTCGAATATGTTAGTCAGTGTCCTTGCATAACTGTCTGCCACTGAACATTTATCACTGCATATCCCCCAAAGCACACTGTCTGAATTTCTGTATTGTTAGTTGAATTACAGGAAGGTACTTGTTGTTTTACTGATAATAAAATTACTGTGAGAATAAGCTGCCTGTTATTGCATCTAGCTGTCTGTTTACTCTGCCTGTGTCCCTGTTTGCTGCCCGTCTCTGTGTCTCATATACTTCTGTTATCCTGTATTCCATTTGGAGATCTTTCTCTCTCCACCCAGAAAAAACGGTGAGTCGTTAAACAATTGCTTTGGTGACCATGACTCATGTAGGCCTATTTTGCTGAGATTGGATTGATTTCCTGCAGAAGTGAAAGGGCCTCACAGCTTCAAATGTGTTACAATTAATCTGCAGCTTTAGCGATTTGCCACACAATACCGTCTTATTGCCTCCCCCTACTGACTGCATGAGGTATTGCCCAAAAAGTTTTTAAAAACTAGCTACCTGCTGGAGATGAGTGGTATTCTGCACTGGCTTGCAATTTGCATTAGTGAGAATAAAGTAAAATGGATATTCCAGATCAGGCTGAAAACAAAGGGAGGGGCAGTGGTCAGCACTGTTGTCTTACACCTCTACGACTGTGGTTCAAGTCTCTGCCATGGCTCTGTATGTGGAGCTTGTGTGTTCTCCCCCTTCAGCACAAGGCTTTCATAGTCCTCTCTGCTGGTAGGTGGAGACACCACTTCCACATCTGAACCGTGGGGTGTGACACACCTGCACAGATATACACCCCCACTAACGTGATCACTAAAGGGCCACGTAAAAATGCGTTCAGGTGGCACAAAGATATAGTGCACAACTTCCATCTCGTGGCTGCCTTCCCTCTCATCTTGGATGATTCCCACGCTTCCTTCCACATTGACTGTGCTGTGGGTTTTCTGCGGTTTAAGTAAGGGTGCACTGGCTGGAGTGTGAACAAAATTAAAGTCCATAAAGGATCCCTTAACCTCCGAAAAGAACACCTCACTGATTAGTGACTTGGAGGAAATGCTTTATTCCTTTAAGAACAGGTGAAAAGGGCATTTTTTAACCAATCACAAATGCCAAACACCAGTGTAAGCATCAGTTCTGTTGGCACATCTTTCTAAAACATGCTGGCTTCACAGTTTGCAGCATCTGCAAAGTTGCAGGCATCACCTGTGTCATTCAGACCAGTTTAAAATTCACCACTCAGCTCTAGGTCACTGTCTCTACATTTCATTACAGGTGAGCAAGCTGAGGTCACAGCCTTGTACCCGGTGTCCGGTGTACTGAAGTGCAACCCTTCCCTGCCCAGGGAGGCCTGATAGTCTAGACTCCATTCTAATGGTGAATTTGGCAACCTGCTGAGCCAGCACCAGCTCAACGCTGCTCCCTATTGACCGTTGAAGGTACAGCAGCCATTTAAAAAAAGAAATGTAGTCATTTATGATGAGAATACACTAATGTGTATCACTGGTCTTCCTCAGTCCTGGTCATGATAAACCATGGTGTTCCTAGATGTAACATGTCTGGAAAGTCTTAAGTAAAAATGGTAACAAAAATGGCCAGTGGAACTATGTTAATGCTAATCAGCTCAGGACGCAACTACAGGATTGGAAGAAATAAGAATGTAAGAAGAGAAACTGGATATTTCTGCAAATGTGACTAAGTATTTGGTAATCCTTACTCATGACTGTGACAAATCTATAATTACAGTTCAGCAACGATAAAGCTACAGATTAGCTGATGATTATCATGGTGATAAATGCATATTATAAGCTGGGATAGAAACAGTATTTTAAAAATACATCAGTTACAAAAAAACGTGTTTCATAATTCATTTTCATCACCACATTCATGGAAATCATGTAACCCAAATAATATTATCTTTTACAAATACCTTTAAAGAAAATATTACTCCATAAATGTTTTCAAAAATAATAATAAAAAATGTTTGCTATTCGATGTATTCAATCCAGTTAATGGAATTACCAGTACTGGCCTGTCGTCGTAGGTAGAAACACCTGGCTTACAAGCACTTCTGTGCCTGTTCTCCGTGCCTTTTAAAATAACCCATTTTCTGCATTTTAAAAGTCTCACATTCCCCACAAACGGGCACCCAGAACGTTCCCACGTACACATGGCGACCAAGCATACAAGCAGCCAGTCACATGTTTGCTACAACTGACGAAATGCACAGAAACACACAACTTATCTTTCATTCACTTTTGGTTAGATATTAGGCAGGTGATGGTCATATCTGGGCTTGACCAGTTTCTTGATTTCGGGGGCAGGTGAGATGTTGCTGCTGGGCAGCTGAGGGAGATACTGGAGCTGGAAGACACAAGTCAGCCCCAATAAACATCCACCCAAAGATAAAGAAGAGACAGAGGGACAAAAGCTCAGACTACGGACAGTCAGCCGGACGAGCAGTTGCAACATTCCAGTCCTTTTGCATGGCAGTACCTGGCAGTGACTTTTAGTTCGAGATGTTCCTTCACTTCTCTGCACTAGACTTGACCAATTGCCTTGACCAAGAACAATGTTACACCACCACACTCATAGGTGATTCTAGGTTATTCTCCCAGGGGGTGCAAGCTGAGAGAGCCCAACCAGTCATTCATCCAGATAAATTAATTTTCACATCTTGTAAAAATGTGGACTGTCTGGCAGGGAGCTCGGAGGGAGCAAAAACATGGACCGACTGATTGGGAAAGTGCTACATGCTTCATTTAGCAGGCTGCAGTCTGCATGCAGCGATATTTTATATGTGATGAAGAAGTAGCTTATGGTAAAGAGATCCACACCCCAGGCTGCCTGCGTCTGGGGCCCTTGTCATGCCGCCTCCCTGCACGCTCCCCCTCGCGCCCCCAGCTGGCCCCTCCCTCTTCATGGAAGTAGGGGAGCAACAGCAGCTCCTCACAGGACAACCGCAGGGAGGGGTCCATCACCAGGCATGACTGTAGCAAGATTAAAGTGGTGGTGTGGGGAGTGAAAGTCAGGCGCTTTTCTATGAACCAGCAAAGTAAGTACAAACCAGCCTTCTCCCAAGTCAGAGAGGCATATAAACAACCATCACCTTCATCACTGTGAGGGCCTGGGGAGAGACGCCTAGGAACCGCTTCTCCAGGGGCTCCTGTGGAACATCGAGAGCCACAATGTTGATCACCAAGAATTCATTAGCCAATCATCGAGAGCCACGGCGTCGGTCACCAAGCGTCCCTAAGCCAATCACCAAAAGCCATTATATCAGTCACCAAACACCGGTCAGCCAATCATTGAGAGCCATCACTTCAGTCACCAAGCAACCATCAGCCAATCATGGAGCCACCATGGCGAACACCAAGCATCCATCAGCTAATCATCCAGGATCAGTAAATAAATGAAAAATATGTCAAAAGTATTTTAGGATTATGATGGAATCAGAAGGTTACCATGGTATCCGGTTCAGGGATACTGACACCACTGAAGAACACATTGGAGCGGAACACCTGCTGGTGGCGAGGGATCAGGTCACCTGTGAGAAGGAGACCAGGCAAATGCAGTGCAGTGTGAGGCTGTGTCCACCCCAAAGTCTACTGCAGCATCACTACCAGTCATTACACTGCACCATGTCACCTAGAACATCTATGGATATTTTCACAGATATAATGCAAGGTAAGAACCTTCCTTGACGCAATGGCAGAGACTGCCCTCTGCAAGTCTAGCTTCTCCAGCATTACTGTACCTGCTTCCCTAACACCCCCTCTAGCCTTTGGTACCTAGAGTCTTGCGGATGAGGTACAGCTGGTCCACATCAGACCTGCCAGGCCACAGTGGGTTCCCATATAGCAGTTCTGCAAAGACACAGCCGAGGGCCCACACATCCACGGGAGGACCATACTGAGTGTCCCCCACAAGCAGCTCTGGGGCTCGGTACCACCGTGTGGCGACGTAGTCTGTGTAGTCATCACCTGGACCAGCTGTTGTGCAAAGCACACAGAAATTGTCATTGTACACACCATGCAAGCTTAAACAAGTGAAATAATTTAAACGAACACAAGAATCGACTGGGTAACTGTTTGTGAGCTAAATGGAGAGGAGCTGATGTCAGTCTGCTATGAATAGCCAGCTAATATACATTAGCGGCCAAACGTTCAGGAAAATCCCTCAGTGATTTACTGAGAATCCTGGCGAAGCCAAAGTCACACAGCTTGATGACCCCCGCCTTTGTCAGGAGGATGTTCTCTGGTTTCACATCGCGATGGATGCACTGGGAAGGACAGACAAGCTCTGTGTCACACATGCTGTTGTGATTAATCATGGGATTCCTCCCTTAAGCTAAACAAACAAGCGCTGAGAAAGTCAAACAAGAAAAATGATCTCATCAAGAGCCTAAATGGCACAAGCAGTCAGAGATGCACAACATAGTGGGGAAAAAATAGGCACAGTATGGCCTACAGTGCGTCCCTTGGGGACAGGTGGAAGATACACAAGCTATGAGCATACAGGGGAAATAAGGATAAAACAGTCCTGCAGTACTGACGTTGTGTTTATGACAGAAGTTGACAGCCTGTAGAGTCTGCCACACGATGCTCTTCAGCTGAGCTTCCGGGACCCTGAAGGGGGCAGCGAGAGGAGAAAGCAAAGGACCTTGTCAGACAATATACTGCCCACACAACTCATGCCTTTTTAAAGGCGCGCAGGTTCAAAGCAGCTCATTTGTCACCACAGTAACTGTAGTGCCGTCTCCCCCGGCAACCAGCACCTTTGTTTGCCAGGGTGGGTAAGGTTACTGCTGCAGGGCATTGTGGGAAAGAAAGACTTAGTCAGGCAGTAACAAGTCTTTGTGGTCGACCTCATTGTACAGCTTCACATTAAAAAAAATCTAAACGATTCTTTTGTCCCTTGACTTTAGAGGAAAAGCCAAGCTGCATATGAATGTTCTGAACGAGTTCAGAGTACAAGCTCTGCCATTTAACCTAATTGTTTTTGACATGGTGTGTTTTTTGGTCTCCAGGCAACACACTTCAGTCTGTACCTTCACCTACACATGACCCCCACCTTTTAATTTGGACACAAAACCCTTCTAAAACCCATATACGCAAATAAGACAGCATGCTATATTCACCCTAATATAAAAGAGCAAAATTAATAAAAGAATAATAGAGGAAAAAAAATAATTGGAGAACATGCATTGGAAGTGAGAGTGGAACTGGATAACTGAATAAAATAAGTGAATAAAAATAATCAGTAATTTTCTGTGCTGTTTTACTGAATATTACGTAACATTATTACGTAGTAGTAATATAGCATTTCTCTCCCTCTATCATCCCGGTTTAGGAAATGCATGGCCGGCATGTCTATGAGCACAGGCGGACGGGGGACAGATCACAGGCGGACGGACGCTGTCGGAGTCTCACCCCCGAGGGTGTCTGTCCAGCTCGTTGAGGACGGTCAGTTCACAGAACTCAAAGACAAGGTGGAGCCGTCGCTTCCTCCTGAACACCTCCAAGAGGTTCACCAGGTTGACGTGTTTCAGCTGCTGTAAGATCGAGAAAGGGGCTTGCGGTCAGGTGTGTGGTGCTTTAAATCCCGCGTTTCTTTAACCATCTCAAGCTATTCATCTGCTCTGTCAGTTAAGCTGTGTGTGAGCACAGTTTGGGATCTCTCCGAACCTTCAGCATGCGGATCTCCCTTAGTGCGATCTTCTTGATGACGGGATCATCTTCCGACTCCACGAACTTCTTGATGGCGACTATCTGCCCGGTCTCTCTATGGCGACACTTGAAAACCACCCCATAAGAGCCCTCTCCAATCTTGGCCAGCTTCTCATACTTCTCCATTGGGAAGGGGAGGGCTGCACAAACACGCAAGAGACATTAACAAACTCCTATTTCCACTGTACTACCAAGTCCCCCTACACCAAAGAAGGACGTTTTTGTTTAACTAGAAATCAGAAAAACTGAATAATTAAGTACGCATTATTCAGATACCTAATGGTCCTTTTCAGCCTTTTAACTAAGATATTCTAGCATTTTACATTGTGAAATACTTTCTTTTCCTATCTCTTTAGATGAACAGGAAACAGGTACACTGAATGACAGTTTTCTCACCTTTCGCTAGATATCACTTATAATCCACAACAGCAATAACTCGGATCTCCTAAAGTGGGTCTCCAGCTCTGCGGACGCGTTGCGTATTTATTTGCACTTTCTCACGTAAGTATACGTAGAGTTCCCGTTAGCGGCCTGATCTCAGTGCGCAAAACTGCGCTCCGCTTTCAGTTAAGTTACTTTGCATTTTAATTAGATCAAGCGACGTTGTGCACAAATGTATCCGCTATTCTCCATTAAGTAATCGTTTGTGTCGAATAGACATTTCCCCGCTCGATGTTATTTTCTGGGACTTCTTTGCTTCTTTGCTGCGGTAACGAAGCAGTTTCTACGTCGCTGACACCTGCTATCTTAGCGTCCCGGCTGTAAGATTGTTGTTCCACGCAAAAAAAATATTCCTTTCTTCGAGTATATTACAAATGCTATCTTATCCTCCCAGACTGAATAAAAACAAAAGAACAATAATTCTAACAACAGAATCGTGGTCCCTGCAGAGCAGGATATTTCGCCCTGCAGACATCGGGAATAAAATGAAGGTACAACCGGAGCTCCTCCCACTTAGGATCAACCAATCAGGCGCTGCGCCGTATGCTTAAAGAGTGCATGTTTTTAACGATATTGTAAAATAACCGAAACCAGTGAATGTTAGTTTCTAACACATACGCTGCTAAATCTACCGTATATTATTCCATATGCATAAGATTGATTATCAGGGCTGAGGGATGTGAGCCAGCTGTGGGTGAATAATTTGCGCTTCTGCCCCGTGTTCGTATGACATTTGCCAGTTGCTGTGTGGTTGCGATTAAACTGGTGACTGCAAAGTGAGACAGTGTGATTGAATATCTAAATATATTTGTAAGTGACCGGTGATATCAGTCTGTACTCTGTATTACTCTCTCTCACGATTAGTCCCTGAATCACCGAGACCAGAAGGGAACGTGCGGTTATTGGGAATGAATGGACGGATAAGTTTTACTTACTTTAGTGTGGATATGGCTTGACTTCTGTAGTGTTTGTACACTTAGGTACGAATCTTAATTTAACCACCAGAGGGCGCAATAAACATATCACAGATGTACATCGCGTCGTAGATTTTGAACCGTTTTGTCCTGTAATTATGGCTAGTCGTATGTTGTACAGATGTAAAGGCTATTATTACATCAATATCGTAAATGTGACACCTTTCTCAAAAGTAACATGCATTTTATTTAGGTATTACACCTAGAAAATGGTGCAGATATATTTTTCAACAGCTTTATAACGGGGCCGATCCTGGGAAGTTTACGCACATATAACAACATAGAGCAGACATCCCTGAGTTTCCAACTACATCACTTTAACCACTACGCTGGCTGCTACCTTCTAAGTAGTGTTGATTTGCTGTGGCTTATTATCCAGTTATGGGGTCCTTCTGTGCATGACAAAATCCTTACCTTGCCTTTAATTATTTAGTACTTTTACAAGCTTTTGCTGGTGTGTCCGTGTCACTGTCTATTGAAATATGATAGAACGCGTTTGCTTATTTTTAATTGCCACGTTTTGTGATCATAAGCTAGTGGAAAGGTCCCTAAAAATAATTCTGAGTAAGGCTTCTTTTTATAGATACGGAAATATTTTGTCTGGAAACATCCCCAGTTTATCAGACAGCTGATAACCTTCTTCGGTGTCTGTGACTTTAATATATGTAAATGTTTTTCCCTCTGTCATCTGGGTTTCCCCGTAAATGTCCGTGCAAATACCCGCCGGGGGTCAGCAATGCGGACAGGCGCTTTACCAACCAAACCAGTGAAGCCAGTAAGTGCGGTACTCAGCAACAGGGTCTGACTTTAAAAGCTGTGCACGGTCTCTTTGCGCGCAAGTCGGCGGGGGTCTAATCGCCGGCAGGTTTCATCCAGCCAGTGCTGGGTCCAGCCTCACTTCCTGATGGTAACTGAGACCGGGCGGCCGCGCTGCTCCAAGCAGCAGATGTTCAATACCGCAGCCTGCTCTCATTTCCTGGGCGGAGAACTCGCTATTCGAGCAAAGCAACAGGAACCAGTTCAAAAAGGAGCTGAGAAAACGGTGAGGCGCACACGAGGTTCATCCGTGTCAGGCGCAAGCTCTGACAGGCACGGCTGTTGGACCTTAGACAGCCTTTGACACCAAGAAGAGGAGGAGAGGCTGAGATCGGGCTGTGGGAGACTGAGGATGCGGGGCGTTTGGGGAGAGGGAATCGGCGCAAACTAAATGAAAATAACAGTAGAATAATGGCAGGGCGGATGGACTGAAAAGGCGAAAGGAAGGACGCCTGGGACCTGATCACAAACCCTTTCTTCTCATTTGTTCTGCTACTGTATCTGCTGCTGATTTCCGAGTCGTATTCGCGCTTTCGGGACCCACGAGTTGTTACTGTGTCCCATATCATTTAGGCTTGCGGAGCTCTTCTGTGTATTTGCACTCAGCAGGTGGGTTGTTTTTGCAGTATATGATCTGATTAATTATTTTTCATTCTGTTAACGCGTGTGAGAATCAGTGGGAAAGCACTAGCGGAGATGGTCTTTGAGGAAGACCCCGATGTCGCTTCAGCACTCGGTTGTCTGATTAAAAAGCGGAACTGTTCTTAAACTTTCCGTCCTTAAACTACTGTCCGTTAACTTGTTGGAAAGTTACACAGCTTTTTCAGTTTCGATCGTCTAAGTAGAAAAATGTTACCCTGAAGTACTGTAATACAGTACTGCAAATCGTATCATGTTTTGACTGCCTCGTATATATTTCCGCTCTACATTTGACACTTGCACTATTTTGTATCTATAACTCTTCGGGAAGGTTTTTTTTGTGAGATTTTAGCACTTGATGCAGTCGACACGTGCCGTCGTTGAACTAAAGGGGAAGTTTTGTTCATATAGTTATACGTGAATGTGATTTCTGTACCAGTTCCTGCAGGGCGAGTACGGTGAGAAAGTCCCAGATGTCCACCCTGCCATTTGCTTGGCTATGTAGGCGAGGTTAGATCTCCTTGGGGAAATTATTGGAACGTTACAGTCTGATGAGGCTATTTTGTAAGCCTGTCCTTCGGCAACGATGGAAGTTGAGTTTTAGGTATAACAGGAAACTGGCCAACTAAGTTTTGTCAGAACGATATTCAGGGTAAAATGATTTGGGGAAGCAGCACTTCACCCAGTAGCAAAAACAGAATTGGGAGTCTGGAAGTGAATCTGGTTTCGTAAGAGAAGCTGGAGTCCTGCACACAGTCAGCTGTTACATATAGCTGTTTGGTTGATTAGGGGTTCAGGGTGTTTAGGTTTTATGAAACTTTCCTTAGGAAAACTATCTCTGAGGTCATAAGAGACCGTGTACTGAAATCACGTGTCTAGGAGAATCTGCAGAAGCCTGTGTAAGACAGCGTAAGAGGAAGCTGGTGTCGAAATTGTATTTTGAGGGGTGAAACGGGGAGTTTCAGGTTTGTGCAGCCGCTGGCGTTTGTGTGGGTGTGTGACGGTTCACCACAGCCTTCTCAGCAAGGTGGGTGGAAGCCCTGCACTTGGTACGGCACCAGGGCGGCATTCAGAAACTCAGGCTCCATAAGGGGGTGAGAGTTTCTGTGGAGGGTCGACCCCTGACCCAGGGGATCAGCCAAGGTTACAGCGAGAGGCCCTTGCTCTAGCACCTCCTACGCTCAAGGTACTTTCAGTTCTCTGGGACGGCCTTAGCGACTGGGAAGCTGACCATGAGGGCTGGTTGGCTGACTCTGGCTGCACTCTGGGTGCTGGGCACCGTGGGCAGCAGTGGCGGCATGTCCACCTGCAAGACGCTTGACCTGGAGCTGGTGAAGAGGAAGCGTATCGAGGCCATCCGGGGCCAGATCCTCAGCAAGCTGCGGCTGCTGAAAGAACCAGAGCCTGAGGAGGATGACGAGGGCGAGGACATCCCCATCTCCTTGATGTCAGCCTACAACAGCACAGTGGAGATGAGTGAGGAGTGGGCCAAGCAGCACCAGGACCTGCCCTCGTCCCCCGAACAGGAGGAGGAAGAGTACTTTGCCAAGGAAGTGCACAAGTTCAACATGATGTCAAGTGAGTGGACATTTTGAGATGTGTGTGGTGCATTAGTGTCATGAGAAATCTGCATGCTGCATGGGCACACAACCACACACACACAGCCAAACGCAGAGACAGGCACACATACACAACCACACACACACAGCCAAACGCAGAGA
>JAAGVU020000036.1:4912493-4923516 GCA_011763525.2 Mormyrus iriodes | reverse complement strand
ACTATTCTTCACTCTTGTAAAGCTAGACTTAAATAACTACTGTCAGCCGACTAAGTTACTGCCAGCTCGGTTACGCAGCTAAAAAACATACATGCGCATACAGCCAAATACAGAGCCAGGCACAGAGACACCAATACACACATGCATCTGAACACACATGTAAACCCAGGCACACATACATGGACACAAGTATCCAAAAAACCCAGATATACACACATGCACATGTACACACATAAACAAACAGGCTGCTCAGATATAAGAGCAGCGTCCTGTCACTTATGCCTCGAACCCACGGGACTTAGTGCTAAAAAAAGGTATCCTGCATAAACAGACAGCCAGCGCTCAGATGCGTCCCATTCACAGGCTCCCTGTAACACGCTAATCTTCAGAACTGAGGTTTTGGGCCCCGTGCTTGGTGTAGTTCGGCAGGCCTGAGGCTTGTCATGCTCCTGGAATCCTCGGCGTTACCCCTGTAGTTGTATCGCAAATGTTTGCTGCCCCACGTGAAACCTCTCCTTCAGCCTGTTAATCACTTGCTTAATTGCTATATGAGAATTTTTCATCTCTCCTTCCATTTTCTGGAACCGCTTGTCCTTCCTTAGGTCTTTGTTTTTCTTTTTCCATCTGGTTGTTTCTCCACAGCCATTTCCGAGCAGGAGCTGCTCATCGAAGACGGAAATACGCGGCAGAAACAGGAAGCTTTCCTGCTAAGAGAAATAAAAATATATTGAACACCTACATGACTAGAGGGTTAAATGAAATTGAGACCGGGGCTCTGGGCCCTTTAGCTTGGTCCACAGATTCCCCCTGAATCCACGCCCCCCCCCCCCCCACACACACACACACTAAACTCGTGTTTCCTTCATGCTGTATTCCTCGGTTTAACGTCGGTTGTGTTCTGTCGCAGTAGCCAAACAATCCCACGGTACCTGCTTCACATGAGCTGGACGTCATCGAGAAGTGGCGCTCTGACTCAGCTCATTTGAGAGGGTTGCCCACACGGGGCTCTGGCAGGCAGGAAGGAAGCCAGCAAACAGTTGATCGCAGAGAAGCCGGGATCCTGTAAAAATAGTGCCCAGAGGAAGTAAGGCTTCCTATCGTCATGATGCGCATTATGTAGCCCGCACCGTGGCCCCTCTCTAGGCCTCTCTACCTCCTGTGTCCTACCTCGGTCAACCACAATGTTGTAAAGTAATTATAATGGAGAAAGAGAACATTCTGGGCTAGCTAAGTATTTTAGTTTATCAGCCAAATATTTAGGCATCCTCTGGCAATTGAAGCAAGGTTTTCAGATAATTTTTCAGTTGTTCTTTTGCGATTTTCAGCATGTGTTTTCCATTAAAAAAAATAGGAGACTGATCAACGTTCTACTTAAACTAGTGTTTTACGATGGCAGCATTCACATAGACTGAAGGATGAGAAACTGTTGTTAGTTTGCACATTATCCTTAATCTCAGCAAGGCTTTTGGGCACGGGTCTCGATTACATACTCAGTTATGCCATTTACACTGGGGTGTAAATCGCGTTATTTGTTTCCAGATTCCAAGTGGCAGGCTTGGCAATGGTCAACTTTATTATGGAGGTGTTTTTTTTCTAGGCTAGTTTAGCATTTTCTGTTTATTATTAACTATCCATTAGTCTCAGCTGTGTAACTGTGGTGGGCTGTGTGCCCCCCTTTAGAGTATGAGAGAGAGCATAGCAGCAGAGAGAGGGCTAGTGAGAGAAATGCATGCACTGGGATGCACTGGGATGGAAGACAGGGTTAATGTACAGAGTGTTGCGTAGTACGGTAGACAGCTATTTAAGCCTGCTGGTATCCCATGATCCCAAGTGGTAATTACAGAGCTGTCTGCCTGCCTACCTGTCAGGACAGCTGTCTGGGCTTACCTGTGTGGAGGCTCTGATTAAACACACAAATATTCCACACCTACACTCAGCCACATGCTTTTTGACTTCTGGCTCATTGAGTGGTTTTGTTTTTAATATCATACTGGTTATGAGATTATTTCATAGCTTTTTGTCTTCAGAATCTTGCTTTGTGTATGTTCCATAAAAGCACCAATGGCATTTTAGGATTGTGCAGGTCAAAAAACACGCGATTACTGAAGAATTTCCATTAAAAGCCTCTTAAAAGCACACGAGAATTCTCCCTTAGTCACAGGCTTTGAATGGCCCTCCGTTTCCTCCATCCCTCTCCTGTCCTGTTGCTGCCTGTCATCTGCCTGCACTCATGACTTGATTCCTGTTTTCCCTACCTTTTTTCTCCCCTTCACTGGTTACCATGGAGATGTCACACTCCTTGCCCTCGCGCCACCTCTCGTTTTGGCATTCCCCAGTGTTACTTGGACACCCCTGTGAGCATGAACTTTCCAGTACACATCCCAGAGTGGCTCATTCTGGGCTGGGACAGGGCAGTGACCCATTTGAGCCGGACTAGAGTCAGAGCCCAGATGTCTGTGCCAGTCTCCTCCTGGCTTGCTCTGGTCCCACGCCCCCCACTAGTCCGTACGCCCCTTTTCATTCCCCACCTTCCACCCTAATGCAGGGTTGTGACGCAATACCCAACAGCTTCTCGAAACCCAAAACCACTGGGACTTGGTTCTTCTTCATTTTGTGTTGTGGCCGGAAAGGAGTCACGTCACGATCATCTCGTGAACTGCAGTATACTACAGCGCATGTTTACTTGGGCTAATTGCAGCGTTGCAGTAACATTGCTGCGATGAGACCACATCACAATCATCAGTGGGCCAACAGCAAATTAAGTCTTGTGCAAAATGAGGTAAATGCAGTCGCTCTGCGTTAGTGCAATGAACAACTTCGCTCTTCTTCCCTCCAGATAGCTTTGTCAAGAATGAGAATCAGATGACGTTCAACTTGAGCGAGATCCGGACAGCATTGGTGAGCGAACACCTGTTGTCCTACGCCGAGCTACGGCTGCTCATCACAAAGGTTGATTTGGACCCTGACAAAGAGCAGAGGGTGGAGCTGTACAGCGGCGTTGGCGAGAAGGCCCGCTACCTGGGGTCGCGTTTCGTCAACTCCAAGATGACCGGCCAGTGGCTGTCCTTCAATGCTACACAGACCATCAGGGAGTGGCTGCAGGGGAATGGCAAGTGTGTTCATGACCTGTATCGTGACCTGCATGGCCGAGATCGTTGCTGCATCAGCGGTAATGTTGGTCCTTGGTGTGGTCCTCATCTCCACTGTGTGTTTGTTATTCCACAGAAGATTTCCAGCAGTTTCAATTGAAACTGTACTGTAGCTGTGGGGGTTCACCTGAAGATTTCAAATTCAAGATCTCAGGTATGCTATTTGCTGTGGGTCGGTTGGCCGGTCTGAGGGACCGTAGACAGAGAGCCTGTATTGGCCTCTTATGGGCTGACATGATATTGGCTACCAGTGACATTGGGTCAATCACTTCCATACACAGCACCTTGGTTATCGGGGTTAAAATGGAATAATTTCACTGAATCTGGAGGTGCAATACTGCTGGCAATGGAGTTTAATGCAGAGCTGGATGATTTACTGGGTTCTTGTGTCCTGCCAGCTTCCCCACACAATCACCTGTGTCTGTTCCAGAGGTAGACTTTTCACTTGACCGTGTTGCCCTGCAGGCATGGAGCAGTTGAGAGGGGACTTCAAAACCCTGTTCGAAATGATGGAGAAACCCCACCTCCTGGTGATGTCGATCCCTCAGGACCGCGTCAACCAGCTCACATCACGCAGGAAGCGATCTACTGCCACGGAGGAGTCCTGCACCGAGTGAGTCCAGCCACTCCCAGGTGTGAATCTTCGTGAGTCTTTGTCAGCTGGGACAGTGGATAACAAACTAATGTCCTTTTAACTGCAGAAAAAATGAAAACTGCTGTGTGCGGAAGCTCTACATTGACTTCCGGAAAGATCTGGGCTGGAAATGGATCCACAGGCCCAAAGGATACCACGCCAACTACTGCATGGGCTCCTGCACGTACATCTGGAATGCGGACAATAAGTACTCTCAGGTACTCATTAACAGGTTTTAATGGGTTTAATTAAGCAACTCCCAGCTAATCACACATTTTATTGAGTTTACCAAGTCATGGACATCCATGGATGTTTTAGTGCACGTTGATGTACGCCTGTAGGCCTTGGTTACAATTGCTCTCTATATTGTGTGTATATGTGGACACAAATGTCTGCTGTATAAATGGTCATGAATGGCTGTGCCTCACAACGTGCAGTAACCCCCCTGTCTGCTGGAAGGATGGGCGGGGTCTTGTGGCTTTTTCTAAAAACAGCATTTAGAAATGGCGGAGTGCACTGTGTCCCGAGGTTGGTAATTCCACTGAACCATCACACTGAACCATCATCCACTATAATTCCACTATAATTGTGGAATTGCAGGGTTTCAGGGCGCTGACCAGGTTGGGAGTCTGCTCATGTTCCAGCAAAGTTTAAATACTGAGTATGCTTTGTGGGAATATGTTTATGTACATTTATATTTAAGTATATATTTATGTACATTATATATGCGAGTGGGTGTGTGTGTGTATACATATATATATATATATGTCTACATATGCAATCCAGTGTCACTGAGTTTAATTGTTTCCTTATGAGCTTCAGCCAAGGAAGACAAATGAGCCAGTGGAGGGCGAGTCAGACCGAGCCTAGCAGCAGGGGCTGCTTTGGGGAGTCTCTTGCCCATTCAGAGTGGTTCTATTTGTTCCTTTGGCAGATCCTGGCTCTGTACAAACACCACAACCCAGGGGCATCAGCACAGCCCTGCTGCGTGCCTCAGGTTCTGGACCCCCTGCCCATTCTCTACTACGTAGGGAGGCAGCACAAGGTGAAAGTCGTCGTTACACTCTGGGCATCCTGATTTTGCTGAGTTCAATGTCCCTGGATCAACAAGGGAAGGGTTTGCATTTAATTTCTTTAGCCAATCACAGTCATCATCGTATGACATCACCACATTGGTCCGTTTCTTTCTCATTTTCAAACTCGAGGCTTCCCGCCATCCAGTTAGCAGTAGTGTGTGGCTCAGCAGGCTAAGCCTCTGTACTGTAAGGTTGTTGGTTCAAGCCTTATTATTATTATTATTATTATTATTATTATTATTATTACTACTCTCATCATCATGAAATAAAGACTTACCCTTACATTACTCTGTACAGCTTTTGTCAGTAAGCACATTCCTGTGTTTCTTCTGCTTATCCATGACATGTCCCTTAACAAAAGGCATAAACAATAAAACAGGTACTTTACAAATCTGTGCACCTTGACATGTAACAGAAAACACCTGCTTTAATTAATGCGGTGATGTCATACAATGAAGACTGTGATTGGATAAAGGAGTGAACTGCAAGCCCCTCCCTTGTTGACCCAGAGACACATCAAATTTGGCAAAATCAGGATGTACGTCACGGTTTTACACCAGTGACTGGATCAGTGCTCCACGCTCTGAAAAGAGGTTTTCTTTCCTCCTTCATCTCCTGAAGGTGTTCTGAAGGTGCCTCGCTTCTTGTTTCAGGTAGAACAGCTGTCCAACATGGTAGTTAAGACCTGCAAATGCAACTAAACATGGATGAGGAGGATGGACGAAGGAGGGGCCGTCCGAATATGCAGACTCAAACACAAGCGATGAAAAGGAAGCGCAAACCACAGAGATCCTGCCCGTTGAGGCACCATCTTCCTGAAATCAGGAAGAATCACTGAAGAGAACAGGAGAAATAATTTTATATTCTCATTTATGCATCTTATATAAAATTATACTTTTTATACATTTCAATTCCCTCAGAGGTATTAAATATTTTGCATAGACTGAATTAATTTATTTTGTTCCGTAGAGTCTTACAGCTGAGTTCTTTTGTTGTATAGTAACTTGGCAGGCAGCTGAATGGGGACACTGTATGGTGCTGATACGGGCCCCGTTGTACGAAGGGAATTTAATACACTGGACTGCGCTTCATCACACTGGACCAGACTCGGTTGAGATCTTGTAGGGCTCCTGGTGTCTGCACGGCATCAAGGAGTGCCATCTGTGACAGTGGCGGGGACTCCAAGGACAGAAGATGCAGACAGTGGTCATCTCGATGGTGTGTTTCAGTCCAGAAGGCCGTCGGAGCATATAGACTTTTGGAGGTGTCTGGGCCTCCAGGCTTGAAGGAGGAGTGTGCCAGTGCAAGGAATTCCATTTTTTTGGAGACTGAGTCATAGTATGTCTGAGAGATCGTTGTGGTGTGGAGTGGGAAGGCTCGGTTTGGGTTAATATGAGCCTGATTTTCAGTAGTTTGACTGGTTAAACCCTCCTACCCCTGAACACACAACCCTGATGGACCACGCTAACGCCTGTGGCCTGCTTGCTTGGCAAAGTACTCATGTTTGAGATTTGTGTTTCATTTTACGCATTTATATTGGATGTATTTCTTAATTGTTTTAGTCCTGGGATAATTACACTTTATGTTAAGGGTATAATTACTATTACTACAAAATACAGTACATAAAAATCCTGTTTTGCCTTAGTCCAGCTTTCAGAGTTTCATTGGATATTAACAAGCTGCTGTGAAGGTTAAAAGGACATTCATAACTGCTCTTCACATACTTCATTCACTTCCTTACATTGCATTGCTTCCTGTCAGATCTTAAGTCATATTCTGTATATCAAGGAAGACTCTTGTTATCTGCCATTGTATTTGTGCATTTTTATGAAAGATTGTGTAGCAGTGCAGTGCAGATATCTGGTCTGAAGACATCAGGACAGAGTACAGAGAGCAGAATCTGTGCTGACACAGGAACACCGCTGACAGATCTACGCCGGCTGGACTCTCTCTCATTTACGGTCCCTCATAAATACCCCAGACTTGCTGTTCTCCTCCGTCAGCTAAATCCCCAAGGTCTTAGTGTTGAACACGTGATCCGGAAGAGGGGATTTTGGGGGAAGCCAGTGTGAATGTTGGGGTAGACGTGAAAGTGGAACATGTGCAGCGCGGATGGCCTGCAGGCAGGTAGACACTGCGCCCTTGTTTGCTCTGGAGCCTCTTGCCTGGAGAACGATCCTCAGGTGGGTGAGAGAGCCCTAGGGTCCCCAACAAATTGGCCTCTTATTTGGCACCGCCCCAGGGTAGAGCGTGAGGCACCAGGATTGAGGCTGCTATTACATACATACACACACAAACACAGGCATTCATGGACTCTCTGGGGCTGGCTCTGAGCTCACCACGGTGTGACTTAAGGATAACTTAGCAGGGATGGTGTGATGCAGTAGAGATGAGTGGAACAAGCCCTAACCTATCCTGATGACTGCATGGAAAAAGAAAGGAGGTCTCCCACACACACACTCACACATGCACACACACGCAAATGCTCAGCAAGCACGAACATCCACGCAAAGCTCTCAGCGTTAGCTGCACATGGCAGAAATGTGGAGTCAGCAATGATCGGCCGTCTTCTTCGGAGAGTAGTCAACTTACCCAGCGCTCTGGAAAGTTATGGAAATTCCCGCTTCCCCCCCACCCCCAGTGAGCTGACACACAAGGACACTGGATTTAACTAGCCCCAGGAAATGGAAAACAAACATTTACAAAGATAGCATGCTTCATGTGCCTCCCCTCATTTCACGCAGTTTGATGGCAAGCTGATGTGCTTCTGTCGCTGTAATGGACAGAAACAACTGTGAGTCTTAGGGGGCACGAAAAATCACATGAAAGCCACAGTGCTAACGAGACATCCCAGTGCTGACAAGAGACATCCCAGTGCTGACAAGAATCTGCTTACTGGCTGCCCACCCAGCCCAAAGTACCCCTGCTTAATTCTCACTCTCATGGGAAAACAAATCCCAGTAATTGCGAGGGGTGACATAAATCTTTCAGGAAGCAAATATAGGACCCCTCTGGGAGGGATGTTTTCCAATTTCTCTGTGTACTTGTTTCGCTAAGCAGATGGTTAGCGACGACTGGCCTGTTCACTCAATGTCATGTCCGTCAGGGCCGGGACCGGCCCCCAGCGTTCAGACTCATCCCGGCCCTGCCTTAGGCCTTCTGATCCCCTCCATCCCTAAGCGCATAAAATGGAGACGTTCCATCAGACAAACATCTGCCAAGTGAGACTTAAATTGGTGCTTCGCACATAGCAAAATCAGTCTAAGCAACTCGATATGACTTTTAATGGGACTTATCCTAATGCTTCCATTATGCCAGACTCATGGGCCGTGCAAAGACTGCAAGGTATCTGAGTAAAGAGACTGCCTGACACCACGTGGAAAGTGCTGCAATCCGACCGACGTTTTGGCCAGGGGGCTGTTCCTGGGGCCTGATTGGATATATGTACTCTAGCAAAAATTGGCACAAATTAAAAGCCAAGGGGGCCTTTGGGGGTGCCGGTGTAGGGAATGTGATGAGAGTCCCTGCTAAACCACGTTCAGCTATTTATTTTGCTGGTTTGTGCACAATTATCTCTCCACTGTTCTCATGCCAGAGCTTGGCTATTAAAACCCAACCTGTGGAGAGAGTGCAGGCAATTACGCAGTTCTGGACAAGGCGGTGACCTTAATTACACGCTCCGGGAGTTACTCTCTACGACTGCACATGTAGAGATTGCAGGTGCGCGGAACCCCAGTGACTCCTGCCTGCCTGGCTCAACCTTCTCACCCAGCACACAAACATAACAGTGCCTGGTCTGACCAGCTGACTTAACCACATTAAAAAGCAGGGGGCCCTTTGTAGATTTAATAAGAAGCCCGCTGTCCTATTTCAGGACATTCTGAAAGCCATTGTTTTATTCAGTGACGCAGGTAGGACGCTGTGTGTGTGTGTGTGTGTGTGTGTGTGTGTGTGTGTGTGTGTGTGTGTGTGTGTGTGCATGTGTGTGTCTGAGTGAGTGTGTGAGATTTTGGGCCCCATTAAAGCATACCGTATTGGGCCCCCAACCCAGACCAATCTAATTATGTTTAAAAAATTTTTAGAGCTCCTGTCGATCAGATGCCTTGGCATCCTCCTAACCTTTCTCCCCTCTCTGGCAGCCCTTTTCCCACGCTTTGACTCCTGCTAAATACTGACCCTGATAACTTCCCCAGTTAGACTCTTGGTGATGGTATCCCTGGACCGAGATGCACAGGTGGAATGCAAAGGCCATTTTACTGAAAATAGGGTGGAACTGTCTCAAACGTAAGGAGCAAACGTGAGTCCCTGAAACCCTGCTGTGCATGTAGCTCTTTTAAAGGTTATTGTCATTCAAATATGTGTTGGGACCACGTGGCAAGCTGCTCTGGGCAGGGCAGATAAGTATGACCATTTGGTTGCTCACCAGCACAAATAGACACCACTGACGGTGGCTGGCAGGGGCACCACTAGAGAATTTGGGGGCCATGAAAATATATAATGCTGGGCCCTAACCCTGACTAATGCAGTTATCTTCCAGAATTTTTAGGTCCCTTGGAATCATTCTTTACTCCATTTTCCAAAACACCACAACCTGTGTGTGTTCTTTTTTATCTCATTCCTGTGTCCAAATTCTGCATTCCAGGAAGCTGGCGTCGGAGTGTCCCCAGACCTGCTATCATCTCTGCCAACCACTGTAAGGTAAGTAAAAAATGCTGGAGGGGTCACAAAGGAAAGGAACATTGTATGTGGTGACATGTCCTTCTCAGGTGACACAGGAGTTAAGTCAGCATGCACTATCTGCTGTTACAGGCCATGCAGTGCGTAACGCACACTGTGGTATAAATGAGCTGGTGAACAACGCCTTCCAGATCAAATGTGACGCAGCTTTGATCCGTAAAACACCCCACATCAAAGGTCCAAAGCACAGAGGGAGTGTCTGGCTGTGTGTTCCTCTATGTGTTGTGCATGATGTTCTGCCATGACCCACGTTCTGCTACACAGTAAGGCCTGTTTTCAAAAAGGGAAAGACATCCGAGCCTCCCCAAAAACACCCCCCCCGCACCCCATCCGACAAGGCAATGTGAGTGACAATCAAAATAGGTTTTTAACTTTTTTGGGTAGAATCCAAAGGAGTTTTTTGGGATACAACCCAAAAAATTCAGGCTAGGGGCAGAAGTGGATGCTTTTAAATATTTGCGATGAAGAAATCGGCCTCTCTTCCCAGGGTCGCTCTGGAGACCCTGCACCAAAGGTTAAAGGTGGAAGTTATGGCCTGCCCCAGGGCCTCGTTATTCTCTCTCGGTCAGCTGACCAAGCTGGGCCCCTGAGCTTCCGCGAGAGATGATTCAGAGTAATCCTTCACTTCAGCCCTAAATCTGCTTGCCGCTCGCTACACAAAGGCAGCCTCTGCCAACAGCAAGTCATCTGCGAGGACCCATTTGGCACGGACCCATCAGTTATAAAATGCTGTTTTACACAGAAAGGCCCGAGGAGGTGAAATCACATCCAGGACAGTCAGTTTACAATGATCCGCATTTCCCAATCCATGCCCTCAGAGCCCGCAGTGCATGCTGGCAATCCTTCCCTCTGAGCTCTGCATTTGATTACTCTTGACTTTGGTGCTGATTGGATGATTTTCAGTGATGAATACTGGGCTAATGGTAAACAATATCACTAATTAAATTTTTCTCCTTGATGTGCATGGCATCATTATGTCAATGGATCAAACAATGGTTTTATAAAATTTGGAAAAACTGTGCCAACTGTGTAAAATTGTGCCGTGTTCCCATAATCTGAAAATCTTGTTAATTAACAGATGGCTTAAAATACACCTGAAAGTTATAAGAAATTCTTAACTAGAGTTCTCCGTTAAACACGAAACAAAGAGTTCAATTCATCTGTGAGGAGGCCCAGTAAACGGTAATTAATTAAGAGCTCGGCAGGAACATGACTAGCCTCAGGGCTGAGAAACTCCACTGGAGACATGAGCTTCGCAGTGGCCACGCAGCCTCTACAGAGTCGTAACTCTATTCTCTCCCTGGACTGAGGACGTGAGACTTTTGTCTTGGTGGGGGGGGGGGGGGGGGGGCACGTTTGGGTTTTGTTTTTTTCTTGCTTTTGTTTATTTTCCCCCATCAGTACCATTTAGATCCATTTTTCTTTAG
>JAAGVU020000036.1:4896258-4907151 GCA_011763525.2 Mormyrus iriodes | reverse complement strand
TTACTTTGCAAAGCAATAAAAAAATCCTGCTGGATTGGAATGCATCTTGGTGTGCTCAGTCCCGGCCTACAGTTGGTTAATTACCCCTATTTGTAATGAAAATGGTTCAAACAGAGATGTCCCAAAAAACTATTATTACTGAATAATCTAATAACAGCAACGATTCTTATCATTATCGGTGAGCCTTTAGTGCCATCTAGTGTCGATATCTAGAATGCAATAATAAATTGCTTCTGTATTTAAACAAGAACAGAAGATGGACAAATATACCTATAAATGGGCCAATTTAGTATTGAATGGGTAAAAAGAATTCACAATATGAAGTTATTTTGCAGTGTTTTAAACTGGAGCTACAACAGGGAAAATGTATTTACTTACAGGTTTACAGTGAAAGGGGCAGAAAGGTTTTGTGTGACTCGCTGTGCTATCGTTTTGGTTATTTGCATGGGGGGTCTGGTCCACCAGCGCTGCACTTAGTTGTTCCTCTGAAAAATCCTGCCCAATGTACACTCCTACTCCCCAAACCAAAGCTACCATTATTCATGCTCACACTCATGCCCCGCCCCGCTTGTCTTGAGCCTCAGAAAGTCTTTCTCTTTCCCCCCCTTACGAGCAGTCCTGGGTCGAAGAGCTTCAGAAATGGTCAAATTGGTTCCTTGCAAACTGCCATTGATTATATGGCTGGATATGTAGCAGAAAAACATGTAGCATTGAAATCAGTTTGCTTGAGACTCAAGGTACTTTGTTTTCCCCGTTTCAATGGACTTCGTTCACTTCTTTGTTCACTTACATTTAGCCTCGACCACCTGAAATTCAACAAGGTTTCCGGCTATGTCAGAAATGTGGCTGCATGATACAGGCCCCGGGTCTGTCAGTTGGTCAATGGACCACACTCACTCAGCTGCCTCAGCAAATGGGTGGGTTGTGGCACCTCTGTGGGGGGAAAGAAGGGCATCTCAACCTGATCTCTCAGACATCCTCATTTTAGTTTATTATGCTGTCTGTGTCTATTACAATAAACTGGAGGAAATGAAGTCTAATCCAGCCCTAGCATCTACATGCTTGTTAAGTTACATGTCCTCCTGGGATCAAATATTTTCCAACAACTCTGTAATGTATACTCACCAGAAGTGGTGGAGGTCTTACCCTGGGGGGCTGGTGGCAGCTTTGGTTTCTTCCAGTGAAGACATAGCTACATCATGATTATTTGACTGCTAGCTGCTAGTTTGTTTGACTCGGTAACTGTGTGTTTACTGCTGAGTAATTGTCAGGCTTACCTATCGTATTACCCTATTGTATCTCGTAATTACCAATTATTTTGCACCTGTGTTTTCCCCTTTGTATGTAAGGTCTTCGGCCCTGGCTGATGAGTCGAGTGTTTGTTGCATTGTAGTGCTCATTGTCATTTTATTGTTTGTTTATAGTATAGTTTGTCGTGGTGTCATTGTTGGTGACAGTGTCTGTGTCTTCCTTGCATATTACTCAATAAACCCCTTAGACACGCACCTATTTCCTGCTCTCCCTTCACCTGTGCCGGGGCCACATGTGACAGTAATCATAGATAATGCATAACTGTAATAAAATATGTAGTGCTGACTGCAGAAGTCTGGTTATGTCAGAGAGGCTAATTAAACCTGATGTATCTTACTTGATATACAGTAGGTGCTGTCTAGGTATCAACTAGGTATAAGTACAGCTAGCTTCCAATGAATGCCTAGTTACAAGTGTAAACAGTATCGGAGCAGGAATTACACAATAACTTTTGACAAAGCAATAACCTAATAAAACTATTCAATGACCGGAAGTGCGCCATACATTCAAGAACTAAGAAAGGGGCCACCTTGGAATAGTCCTGTGTCCCTTTCTGTTTGCCCTCTACACATCGGATTTCCAGTTCAACACCATTGCTTGCTGTTTGAAGTTCTCAGATGATAACTCCATTGTAGGACAAATCAGCAATGGTCATTAGTCAGAGTACAGAGGATTAGTGAAGGACTTTGTCTTGTTGTGTATGGAAAACAGCCTGCAGCTCAATATCAGCAAGACAAAGGAGTTGGTAGTGGACTTCAGGGAGCCCCTGACACCAGTCACCATCCAGAGCAAGGAAATGTACATGATTAAATTTTGAGACAATTCACATCTAAATTGAAGCAGCACTGCTTAGAGGCAGTCAAGAGAAAAGTGACTTCAAAATACATGTGATTTTGTGAATGTGATAACTCAAAAAGTATTTGATAGACCACAAAAATATTATATGGATGAAGATCTACACTGAGCATGGTTGTGGTCTCCTTTGCCACAAATAACAAGGCTGAAGACATAGACCTGAGTGGGCTGCCCAATACTGTCATGGACTTCATTGAAGATAATGATAAGGAAGACATTCAATGGGACTTGGACACCTTCATGAGCAGGGACAGTGTGCTGGACTACACAACATCGATTTGTAGATTCCAGAATCATTTTGTGTAGAGACTCAAGGGGGTTCAGACTATTTGAGTACCATTTGGCTCCAGCTAAGTCAACAGACCTCATATTCAGCATCTGTATGTTGAGCTTTGCCTTTCAAATAGGAAGGTTTTGTGCATTTTTGCCTTAAAATATTTAATATTCTAGTAGTGACATGCCAGAACTTGTAGTGTACTTGCCAGGTCTGAGTATGTCACCTTCCCCATTGCTCAATGTAAGAAACCACCTGTATTATATATCACTTTTTTTTTTCTTTAAATATAGGAGATCTCTAGTATCGTCCCTATCGCAGTCAAGCCACAAAACCTCCATGTACACTTATTTTTTTTGGGGGGGCATCATATGTCCCTGCTTTCTCTAACTCAAGCCCACACAAATTCGCCCACACACGCACATGCTCTCTCTACCCTCCATAGCTGCCTTTGACCCACAATCCTTTGCCTGAGGTTTCTACCCACGTTGCCCAACTTGTTTTTTGTTTTTTTTCCGTTTTTTTGCTTTTGTATATCTTGACAGGAGCTTCCCTGAGCTCGCTTGTTCGTCTTGTGATTATTCTGTCCCAGAGAGCTTTTTGAACTGCTGTGCTGCATTTTCTGGCTTGCCTCCCCCCACCCCCAATGGCCTGCCAAGGAGTCCAGCCCCAACCGCTGACACAGGGACTTTTATCCCTGTCCTGTCAATACTGAATTTCTGTACAGATCTTTTTAAATGTCACCCTAAGGATTAGATTCAGTGTCATATTAGAGATTTGTTATACATCACTAAATATTATTTGCCGGTGGTGAAGCTTGCTGGCAGTGATTACATCATTTTTTATTCTGCAGAAAACAAAAGGTCAATCTGTAATCCAGATTTAATAAAGAATTAAAAACATTTCAGGAGCCAGTACTTTGAGACCAGCTCTAATTGGTGAATGAGCCGATGAAATCCCTTGTTCTACACAACAGAAAATGGCTAATGATCTGATTCAAGCATCTCTATTATATTGTGCTAATTAGAAAAATTGAAAAAAGGCATCCGGTATTAGTTTCTAGACAAAGGTTTAATATTCTGCAGTTTGATTTTCTGTCTTTGGTTGGTGTTGTTATAGGTAAACAATTATTTCACCCTGCAATGACTCCCTTTCTTGAAGAATTTGAGAATAATACATAAAGAGAGGGGTGGCACGGTGGTTAGCACTGTTGCCTCACACCTCTGGGATCGGGGTTCACGTCTCCGCCTGGGTTCCATGTGTATGGAGTTTGCATGTTGTCGTCGTGGGGTTTCCTCCAAGTACTCCGGTTTCCCCCCACAGTCCAAAAACATGCTGAGGTTGATTGGAGTTGCCAAATTGCCCGTAGGTGTGAATGGTGTATGAGTGTGCCCAGCGATGGGTTGGCGCCCCATCCTGGGTTCTTCCCTACCTTGCGCCCGCAGACTCCGGGATAGGCTCCGGACCCCCCGCGACCCATATGGAATAAGCGGTTATAGAAAATGGATGGATGGATACAGAAAGAGAGCACAGTAAAAACTGAATCGTTTTTAATTATAAGGAGACTTGGTCCTCAAGTGTCCTCTTTGATATTTTTATAGAGGTGCGTTATAGGGGTGACGCTGAGGGATTCTGCGCCACTGACGCTGCGGTCCGTGCTGCCTTTTAAAAGACTCGTTTTTAATAAGATGGTACAGGAGTGTTTTCCTTCGCGGCTCCCGGTTAACAGGCTCCCCTGCGGGTTCGACTTCCTTCACATTTCTCCTAAAAATTATAAAGATTTCACTAATAAATTAGTCGTTCAATTGTACAACAAATGGAGTTCTAGGTTTAGGGATTTGTACCAAGGACTTCGGCTGGATGAGTCGGGTGATAGTGCCGCTGCGGTTCCCCGTATGGCCTGTAGGTGGCACTTGCGCAGACTCCGGCGGGGCGGCTGCGCGCAGACTCGCACGAACGTGGATACTACGCTGAGACCTTTGACACTTGGCGTTTGTTCCTCTGCGACACCATGGCATAGCCGCACCGGTTGACATTTGCTTTGCCCAGGGGACAGGCTGGTGCTCCGGTTTAGTTCATTATTTATCATCCTTTAAAGCAAAATGCCTAAATACTGTACGGCTCCCAACTGCAGGAACGACGCTGGCAGCACCGGCTCAGACAGGAAGAGCTTCTACAAGTAAGCCAGGGAGATAACAGTGAATGTGTCTGCAAAACAGCTCGTTTTGGTCCGCCATGTAGGGTAGTGCGTTTCGATTTGATACTGCTAAGTTATTGTACAAGTGCAGCCTTTTATTCACCGTTTCCCATGTGACTTAACATGAAGCTTTATTTGTACCTTATACAGCCGCAATATGCGGAAGCCCATCCAAGGTGACATCTGCTAAGCTCTCCGAAACTTTGTTGTGTTCGCTCCGTATACCGGGACCGAGCTGCGCCTCGTGAAATTACCGGAAAATTTCAATGAACTTTCCTATTGTATTTCTGTTTATGCAAATGAATCCGTCTGTTAATTTGGATCAAGCTCTTGGTGGCGTCGCGCGCGAGGTCAGTGCTTTGCTGTGCGCGCGGCACCCCAGCGACTGGCCTTATACCTGCCTATTATAGTCCTGGGCAGCTGACTAGTTAGGTTTCTCTTTACTGAATGTCTTGAACAGTTTAGTCGAATCGGTCCCTTTTAGCTGGTTAACATTTCAGAAATGGCCGCGTGTGCATGACATATCTTGTGGGGGTGTACTGCATAAAGGTGGTGTCTTCAGCCAGGAGAGACATGCATACTTTTGGCTTAATGACAATGTAAATTCCTCTTCCTTCATATGACCATTATAGTTGATGGATGAATGTGCACAATTAACCGCGTTCCACATATGGCTGGCTGCTAGGTGCTGTAATGGTTGTCACTGGATCATTTTTTCACTTCTAGCAGAAGGAAAGTATCTTGGCACACGTCGTACTCCAAGTAGAGTGTGATAATGTTGTCTTTGCTTATGCAATTGGCAACCGTGTTAGTATAAAGAAATCAACAAGTATATTCAGTTTTCTTGTGTTCTTAAAAGTATACTCAGATATACAGTGCATTAAGATAGTGTTCGGATCTCTGAATTTTTCACGTTGCAGCCTGATGCTAAACTTGCTTACAATCATTTTATCCCCTCATCAATCTACATTCAATATTTTCTAATGACAATGCAAAAACAGGATTTCTTAACGTTTTTTTCTATTAAATTTTTAACATCACTTTGACAGATATTGAGACACTTTGCTATAACACTGGAAATTTAGCTCTGATGCATCATATTTCTGTTGACTAACTTTAAAATAAATGTTTGTTCACCTCTTGGGGTTATAAATCTGGCAGTTTTTTGTTATATCTAGGAGTTTCTTGGTGAAATGTGTTATTTTAATAATTTATATATATATATAAAATTTATTTATGTTTTGCGGTGCTAAGTGGAGAAAGAGATGCCAACTTCTAGAAGTAGTTTTTGCATGTTTTTTGCACCCGAATGTGTTATGGCTGGTATATGTACAGCGCATCATTTACAAATGCAAGAAAACAGTATATTATCGCCTGCACTTAGAAGGTATTGCTACCTTTTACATCAGTTTTACTTCATGTGCCAGACACTACACTCCTGGAAATCATGTTGTCTTTCACCATATTCAGTGTGGATGGGACTGATGCTATGCATCTTTCTTGCATTACAACAGAATGGCAGTTCTGAGTCCAGGGTCTATATTTGAAGGCCAAGTTGAGATTTGAGTTCTTGGTGGGTGTACTGCATTCCATTCAATGTATTGAGTGTCCACGCCAGCTTGTATGGGGTTAGGATGCCTGTGTGGTTCTTCTGTGTTGTTAGACTTCTATGTGAGGAAGGTGTTGATGGTTTCCAGGTTTCCACTGCATGACCCAGCCAGGCTGCAGCAGTGGCTGAAAAACATGGGCCGAGAGGGCTGGACACCATCACGGCACCAGCACATCTGTCATGAGCACTTCACACCCTCCTGCTTCACCATGCGATGGGGCATCCGCTACCTTGCCGGCGACGCCGTGCCGACCATCTTCCAGCTCTCCGAAAATGCTGAGGTAATGGGAGTTTTCTACATGTTCTTACCATAACCCCTGAGAAACAGCTCTCTCACTAGTGCCTGCCATGGTGATTAACTGCTTTTTTATTTCACTTTGTCTTGAGAAACAGGTCGTTCTTTGGGTGCAGTTTTGGTGAACATGCAGGCAAAGCATCAAGTTAAGAGATGAGCTTTTCAGTCTCTCTTTTCTCAACAGAAACGTAGAAGCACCAGTAACACTAACAGGAAAGCGAAGAAAATGCGGCCTTTCAGCAGGAAAGCTGTGTTGACCGTGCCATTGGAGAAGACGGTCGACTGCGATAGTGTGCACCAGGATGTCAGTGCTGGCTCCGTGCAGCTGTACACCATTACGGTGGAGCCTTCTCTGCTTCTGGAATCGAGCACCATGGAACAGTGCATGGGATCTGCTCCCGCTGCTGTAGCCCTACCAGCAATTGACGGACAGGATAGTCTGGGAGAAGACTTTCCAATGACGCTGTTTCAAGCTGTGGAGGATTTCAGCATGTCCGGTGGAGGAGAGCATGCCGAGGTCATGGTAGTATCCAAAGGTGCATCGACAGACAGTGAAGAGGCTGTGGAGAGCATAGCGACTGCGCTCCTGGCAGAAGGCCAGGAGGTGGTAATACACGATGCTGTGGGTCAGGGAGCAGTGGGTCCCTCATCACTGGTTATTGAGAACATGGCCCTGGAGACAGTGGAGCCACCTGCAGGTCAGGATGACCGTGGTATTCAGATAATCGCTTACTTTGAGACTATTCCCAGCGTTCATCCAGCCAGTGCCACTCAGTCTGGCCTCACACCCGACACAGTGCTCTCCACTGCCCTCAGCCCTCAGCCCATAGTCTCCACTCTTCCCATTGTGTCCAAACATGTACCCCCCTTGCCGGGCTCCCTTGTTCACACTTCAGAGAGGTCTGAGAGTTTGGAGACAGAGGTGGAGGTGCAAAGGCAGGGAAAGGAAGAGGATGGCATGGAACACCGGGGGAAACAACTGGATGAGCACCGGTAAGCACTTGAAAACCTGGCCCTTCTCGCTGGCCATTCTGTCACTGGGTAACACTTTACCGGTAAGTGAGCGGTGAGCGCTTGGCTGTTTGTCTCCTGCTCAGCTACCACAAGAACAGCCTGAGTAAAGAGCAGCTGGAAGTCATTGTGACAGAGCTGCAGAAGAAGGCGAAGGTGCTGCAGCAAAGGCACCGGAGGCACCTGGACAAGCTGCTGTGCCTGGAGAGCACAGTTAGCCAGCTGAGGCACAGCAAGCTGCTGAATGAGGAGCGGCTGAACCTGCTGGAGAGGGTGAGCATTAGCCCAGCCTTCACTTTCAAACAGCGCCCTGTTTTACATACTCAGAACATCCTGCCCTCTACATTCAGATGGCTATGTGTGCAATGAAAGAAGTTAAATCAATCCATATAATCTTATTAAACTGACCTATCTGTGGTGTTTAAGTGAATTCACTAGTTTACAGATTCGATTTAAGTTGTGTGTTTCTCAGCAGTAAAGCGGTGAATCTGCTACTTGTAACCGTTCTGGGACAGGTCTCTGATGCTTTTCACTTGGCTTCTTCATCTGTCTCCATGCAGGCCTATGTACAGACGAGTGCTGTTGTGTCAGATGCTGGGGAAACAGTGGCCATCATTTGTGAAGATGAGAAGATGGCATACCTCTACTCTCTGCCGGAGTGTGGAACCGGGGAGGCACTGGAACAGCACACGGAGGGTCCTGCTGCACTGCCGGAGAGCTGATGCCTGTTCTGAGCTCCCCTTACTGAAAACAAAGGGGGCCAGGTGGAAGCGCTCAGTTTCTGTCTTCTGTGTGGCAGAGAGGACCATGTTATTCTTCCTAAAACACTAAGCAGACCTGCACTGTGGCACTGGGGCAATGAGAATGGAATTGTCTCCAAGGGAAATCATACTCTCTCCAGAGTTGCACTGATTTTTTTTGTTATTTGTGAATTATCCTGGACTGGTGAACCCCCTCTGTGATTTATATATCATTGCAAATGGAACAGGTTGAAGTTTATCCTTTTCTCCTTACCTGTACTGACTTAATTTTTCTGCGAATCACCCACTACTGCTTAAATCCTGAGGTGCTGACCAGTGCTAATGGGGCTGAAGTCAATTTGGTGGATCGTACAGGGAATGAGGTGTGTGGTTGTTCATTTGTATACACTGCAGAATGTCATTTGAAGATATGGAGCTGTAGAAGTAAAGTGTCTTTCTTCTTTGCCAAACCTTTGATTAGTAGCTTCTTTCACATGGCAGGATAAACACGGTTCCACTGATGCTGTTAGCTCTTTTTTGCAGATTATCCTCACATCAGTAGTTCTCAGTCCTTGTTTTATAAGCCATACTGAAACCAGCTAAAGATATACAGTTTAATAATATACAATAACATATAATGATATACAGTTTAACGATATACAATATATGAATGTATGAGATGCAACGCCTGGTGTCCTTTTATGGACAGCACTTCACAGCACAAACTGATGAGCAGTGATAGTTTACTATCAGTGGACAGTAAATTAGCAGAAGTTTTCCTAGTTTAATTATTGAGTATCAGTATTTTCGTCACAGCACCAAATAAACTACTGACAGTTTATTGCGATCGCTCTTGATTGCACGCATTGCACATAACCATGCATAACCCAAAGCAAACGCGGTGTATACATTACACGATGATTAAAGTCCTTCAACCTAAACTGAAAAGGGTTCGTCATTTTGACCGGCATGTCACTCAAGGACGACGAGCCAATCCTATCGGTCTAGGAAGGCGGGGCCTCGCTTGCTTCTTTGTTTTTCTGTTTTTTTTTTCCGAGGTTCATGCGAATCAGCTCGTGGCTCGCGTTTTGAAAAGTGTTTCGCCGTTTCCAATGGCTACGACGCGGGCCTGCGCCTGCGCGTGCAGTTCATAAATCGCGCTGGCTCTGCTGCGCCCCGCGTACGTTACTCGAGTGAGTGATTTGCTCTCTCATGCGAAACTCGAACTGCTTTAAAACAACAACAACAATAATGATAATAAACATTTGCATAATATGTACCGATATATGAAATAAAAATGAATTACCTATGGTAACTTTGGTGCGAGTTCCTGATTACAGGGCGAAGTTAAGCGAAGTTAGCAACATAAATAATCAGCTGGTTTTGTCGTTAGACTGGTAAGCTAAGAGGATAGCACTAGCTAGGAAGACGGACCGTGGATGTGAACTCTTTTTAGAATATCACTTTTTTGGAGTTTTTATTTCTTGGCTGACACCACAATCGTCATGGCGGAGGTGCCCTTTTTCGGGGGAGGTTTAAATGCAGTTTCCTTCTGTTCTCGGGTGAAAAAAGTAACGAGCCTTCGGAAAAAAGGGCGACAGAGCCAGCCGAGACGGAACGTTCACAACCGGGTAAGCTCAAGCCGGGCGGGCCTGGATCTGACTGCATGGCTCTTTGTCTTTTAGTTGTTGCACTGTTTCCGAGGTTAAATTTAGAACTGCAAATATGTTTCCCTTTCAGAGATGTTTTCAGGCACGCTTTCAAAAGTGTTTATAGCGAGCGCATGTCCGACGGGGCTCTAATGGGGTTTCACGTAGGTTGACCGGTCATTGCCGAGGTCAGGGTGCCCGGCATTTGGCTGTGTTTCACGGCCGACTGGGGCCTTCCCACGCCCGTCCTCTTGTACAAAATACGGAGCAGAAAACTCCCAGGAAGTCCCAAAAGGGTTTGTTTCGGCGACAGCGAACGGCCCCGGATAGCTGACTGTAATTGAGACTGGTGCAGGCGGCTGAAACAGTCATTGGAGTTAATGCCTGTTCTGATATGCCTGGATTAATTATCACTTTTGATGATTTTAACTGTTAAGGCAAAACACTGGTGCTAGTTATCTTTTGCCTGTCTAGGTGTCTCTGGAGAAGGTCCTGGGCATCACCACATCTAGCAGTAGTGGCTTGGCCTGTGACCCAAACAGTGGATTGGTGGCTTATCCAGCTGGGTAAAATACTTATGCTTAAAAAATCTCATTTGTCATAGATATGAATTGGGACATTTCACTGGACTAATGAAAGCCAATGAAGTAAGTGTGTGTGTGTGTGCATGTTTGCAACATGAGGTAAAGAGGTGACTCATTTATAATTTTTCCATAATGTTGCTGGTTTCAGTATTTGAACAAGTTGTCACATGCAGAGATTTTTTTCCTTTCTTTTATTCATATCCTCCCAGGTGTGTTGTGGTCATTCTGCACCCGAGGAAAAACAAACAGGGCCACATACTGAACACTTCCAGGTTAGGGGGCCTGTTCGCAGTCACGTCTGGGGACCTCTACAATTGTGGTCTGGTTATACTGTAAAACATCTGTTTTTGTTAATAATTAAAAACTAC
>JAAGVU020000036.1:4824187-4873174 GCA_011763525.2 Mormyrus iriodes | reverse complement strand
AGATATGCTTGCATATAAAATCCGCAATAGAGTGAAGCCGCGAAAGTCGAAGCGCGATATAGCGAGGGATCACTGTACTTATCTTCTATCAGGCCGTAGTCGAAAGGATCATCTGCTGTGGCAACCTTACTGTACAGATAAGATCTCAGATCACTCGCCTCACCCAAAGACAGCATCCTACCCCACAGGATATTTTTAACCAAATGACCATCATACAGGCCCAGAAGATTATCTCAGAGCACACTCATGTCCTTCACCCTGAAATGCAGCCCATCCCATCTGGCAGACACTTTAGAGTCCAACAGTGCAGGCTGAACCGTTTTAGGAACTCCCTTAGCCTCATGTCCATCAAATCTATCTGTCTGGAATGAGATCCGTTCCCAGCGTCTGTCTTTAAATCGAAAGTCAGATCAGTAACAATGCAGTAATGATAAAAGTAAGTCCATGCAGTACTGTACTGAACCTCGAGGCGATGAACCTGTGAAGCCGCGTAATGTTTTCCCGAGCATCACAGAATGTAAAGAGTTCATTTTAACGAACCATTGTGTTTAACCCAAATGTTTAACATAATGGGCTTTATGGCAGTCCATTCGTAAATATGAGTTGTCCATAAGTTGGACTTTCTTAACCCGGGGACTGCCTGTACAGGACAAATGTTGATGTGTTATGTGCTACACTGATTGCCATATGTGTCCTAAACAAATTTCTTCTGGGACAATAAAAAGTTAATGTAATCTTATTTCACCTGTTTTTCCACTCGTCCATCTATCTTCCAAGCCTGGCCAGGATCACACTTGATCAGCCACATTCGACGAGCTGAGTCCTGATTCACGGACATGCCTTAGGACTGCTGGGCTTTCCGTTTGCCGCTGTGACATTGTGCAGTTTGTGCCGAATGCACTCACGTGATGCTACTGCTTTGCAGAGACCCATGTGACATCCCGCCGACAGCGACAGCGCCCCCTAAAGCTAATATGGATGAGCAGCCGAAGAAAAGCCATCCGAGGCTCTTCAGGTAGGAACGGACATTCACACTATTTTAACGTAACTGGGTTCGTTGGATCCCACATTGTACTTCAGAAATTTGTATACATGTCTTTTCTTTAATAATGTTATATGATTATCAGACTAATCATAAATTATCATATTTAATTTTCACCATAATTTCCAAAAGTTTTAGGACACTGTAGTTAAACCTGCTGGTATGGTGTGTGTGGGCTTTTTTTTTCCCAGTGCAAACTAATATCTGATGCCTTTCCAGGTCTGCCTCAGCCACGTCACCTCGGATTCTCGATTCTATCAAAGAACTCTTTGAGTACGTCACTCCAGAAATATTTAACTTTTTTTTCACATTTTTGAGCCGGACAGTCACGGGTGGAAGTTAGAATGGGCAGCAGTGGAATCACCGTCTCTCTGTTTTCGAATAGCTAGAGGAACACGACACCCAGCCATCGTTTAATCCTCCAGACGCCTCCGATTTGTCACCATTGTACACTTCACATCCAATTGCAGCAGAATGGAAAGCTGTGTTATGGTCTCTCCTCAGTAAGAAGAGGCGCGGTAACTCAGTCTGTAGTCTGGAGGAGGACTTCTGTGCCCCGATGAGAGTCTGTTTGGCGGCACGGGTACCCTGCAGAGCCTTACATGTTCTGGTAAGCATGCCATCCCTCGGCAGCTCTGTCCAGTTGGAGGATGTGTGCTCAGTCAAATCAAAGCCACACTCACGCCCATCGCCCGCTACACACACACACACACACACTTTCCCGAATAAGCTTTTCAATTTTTCAAATGCATGAAAAATGAAAATGAGACGTGTGTTATTATTTTGTATTGCTTGCATGTGTGTTATTAATTTTAATCTTGGGCGGTATTACGGTATACCCCGGTATTTAGAAATCCCAGAGGTATTATTTGTAATACTGTAAAAAACACAGACGATCCACTTTCTATGAAACTGATGCAGAGATGCTGTATCGAGGCAATTCATTGCAGGGTATAGCATTAGCGATGATGATAAAATAAAAAAACAAGTCAAAATATAACGTGCATGCGTTGGTTAATTCCACAAAAACAAATTGCGGCAAGCAGTCAGGGGGGTGTTCCACGAAGCAGGATTTCCCAGTTAGCTTGGTTAACTTAAGCTATAAGTCTAGATTGTCCAATATGAGTTTAGGTTCCTTTTGGACCATCAAGACTTTTATCTTAGTTAACATGGTTAACCGAGAAATTCTGCTTCATGTAACACCCCCCTGGGAACATTCAGGCTGCGGTCTGGTTACCACCCCTTTTTGGGGGAAACAAACCTTTGAATATGAATGGTGGCTAGTAGAGTTCACGGGTGTTAGACAAGAAAAACATGAACATTTTTAAAACGAAAAAAGGATAGTTGAAATGAGAGATCAGGAGAGTTACATACTTTGGTGGCTGATGACAGGTGTCGGTATTTCGATAAACTTTACGGTATTGGTGGTCAATGTCCTTGTAGCTGAACATGGGAATGGATTAATGATCCCACTCAATGGCCAGACGTGCCCTTTCCTGACATTTATGACTACCTCATCGAGTCTCCAGTCGATTTCATTTTTCTTTATAGAGCGTTATATGTAGCTGCCTTCGTATGCTTGTGATTGGAAGGTTGCTGGTTCGAATCCCTGAATAGCAAGGTACCACTGAGGTACCCTGAGCAAGGTACCGCCCCCAAGCAGTGTTTCCTAGGTGCTGAATTAGCTGCCACTGCTATGTCACCATGTCACATATGGGTTAAATGCAGAGGACACATTCATTGTTGCGCTGTGGTGTGTCAACAATGACAATTTTTACTTCAATTCTTAGTATGTCCACGTTGTTTACTTTACTGCTGTTAATCCAGTTTAGCAGTTTCTTTATTTTTTAGCCTATTACATATAATAATTCCCAATTTAAAATGGTAATTATGTAATGTAGGCTAGACATATTAGTGATGAAGTGTTTGTTGCAGATATAAACTTATTTGCTGTTGGGGTCCCACAGGTTTCTCTCAGGGCCCTCCCTTCACCTGGAGCCATAAAATTTGTCTTTCACTCTCACTATCCCCACGCTTTAGCCAGGAGCATGGAATGTGTGGGTGTCTTTTACTATTGACAGTGTAGGTCACAACACAGGAACTAGTAGGCATGGTAAAAACCTCTATCTCCTGTTAGCTGCCAGTCAATTTTACTGCTTTGTTTTTCACCAAAAAGGGGCGCGTCCGCCAGAATTACTTCAAGCTGATATCACGCTGCTCTGGTATTACACTGCTGGGGCATGTGCAGCCTACGTGAAACCTAGTCCGCGTGCGGCCGCGGTTCAGGCAGTGACAATGATGTCAATAAACGAAGGGTGAACTTTTGAACTCTTCAACAAGGAGTTGTCTCCTCGTTTCCTTAGCGCTCACCTTACACACGGATGAGCCTGTTTAGGCTCTCTCTGATTCCAGAGTGTAGCCCACAGGTTTTACTTATTTTTTTATTCCATCATATACCTTATACTAGGGTGAAATATCTAGAAGATTTGACGGTATGAAAAAAAAGATACCGCCCATGTCTAACCATGATGTTCTGAAAACAAAAATTGAAAAGTATTGTGTGTAAGTTTGCATATTCCCCCTGTGGCTTCCTGGATTTTCTTCTGCTGTCTGGAACAAGTGCAGAATCACTTAATAAATGGTCAGAACTGCTTGCTCTGATGTTTTAAAATAATTGATGGTTATTCATCTCTAGGATGCACATGAGCTGGGCATTAATGCTGTGCGATTCAGCTCAAGTTCTAACTTCTTGGCTACGGGGGGCACAGACAGAGTTATCAAACTCTGGGACATCAGTGCAGGTACTGAAACACCTTATCATCCAGTAGATGGCAGTATAGTCATGATATCCTAATATCTGTAAGATGGCAGTATAGCTGTGAAATGTAGATGTCCAGCAGATGGCAGTAGAATACATTAACATCTGTCACCAAAAGAAATTTACATTTTGGCAGATCAGTAGTAAGAAAATATTATGTAGATTAACTGACAAGGAAAGTCTAATGTTACATAACAACAGTAACTGCATGCACAATTCAACAGTATATAATTTTAGTATTAAATAATGCTTCATACACCAATAGCGGCATATTTCAAACATTTGTAATACTTCAACACATTGTTTTTGGTCACAGGGATGTTACAGAACCGAGGAACACTAGATGGCAGTAATGAGGGAATAACGAGTATTGAGTTTGACCCAACTGTAAGTGTTTTTTTTCTTTGTACATCCTAATTTAATAGAACATTTTTACTGAGTTATGTATTTGGTACAAATAATGTCCATTTCAGTTCAATCAATTTTTACATAGCTCCTTTCCATCCACTGAAATTTTACAATATACAAAAATGTGTTAAACGTATTTAATTTGTTTAAATTTAGTTTCGGATGGAAAGCAAATTGGTTGTAATTCCCATTTTTTATTATAGGGTAGCAAAATTCTAGCAGCGTCATACGACAAATCTGCTCTCTTCTGGACACTGGATAGCTGTTCGCCCAAGGTAACCAGCAGCCTGTGGAACAAACAGATTCAGTGCTGCCTGTTAGTGCTGCCAGTCCCTGTGTGGGGAAAAATGCTGAAATTATGTAGAAAAGAGCTGTTGCTTTGAGGGCGGTATGCCGTGCACTGTCCTATTTCTATTGCTGAAGTGTTGTTTCTTTGATATCTTAGTCAAGGATACAGAATTTGTAATTTTGAAAAAACGTACAAAGTTCACAAGATAGATGTAACCGGAGATAGTCATGGCTGTAGAACTGAAATTGTGGGCAACTGAAACGTTCTTCTGGGAGAATATCAAGGAAAGGCCTGCAGTATGTATGTCTGTGTTGTTCTTTTTCTGCGTGCGCGTGTCTCTGTAACGGAACAGGTGCAGCGCAGCAGGTCACTGTGTCTGCACTGGTTTTGAGCACGTCGGCCGTGTCTTGCAGTTCACACTGACCGGCCATTCGCGCAAGGTTACCGCCGCCAAGTTCAAGTGCAGCCTACAGCAGGTGGTTACCGGCAGCGCAGACCGGACGGTGAAGGTGTGGGACCTCCAGCGGGCTGCCTGTGAGTCACCCACAGACTCACCCGCTGATAGGTGTTTTTTAACCCTCATTTCTGCCTGACACTAGCAGTGTGACTTCAGCACTTAACACTGTGGCGATTTGTCTGCAATCATAAAATTAAACTATGATATCAGCTGAAGTTAATCATTTTCTGGTAAAAGCATTTGTGACTAATTAAGCACTATGTATGAAGGCATTTTCAATCCAAATTGTGCAAAATTCAAAAGCATTGTGCACTTCAATATAAACTTCATTTGGAAGAATTGGTACCCTTATCCTATTTGATGGACTGGCCTCTGGTCTGTACCCCTGCCACATGGCGTGTGATTCCTGCAAAGGGGTCCAGGGCACATCCGTGACCCTACAGTGGATATGTGACCAGAAGAAGGATGGATTGATGGTCCTAGTTGCATTGTGATTATTCTTGTTCTCCCTTATAAACCCACTACTGCCCCCCCTGGAAGGCTTGGCCTGCGGTTATTTACTGGGCTGGCAGCCTGCGTGTTGCCCTCGTGTCTCATGTGGCTGCATTTTGTCTCTTCCCCGTGTCTCTCCGAAGGCGTACAGACCATCGAGGTTTTGTCCTACTGCAGTGACGTGGTCTGTGCAGAGTACTTCGTCATCAGTGGACACTACGACGGAAAAATCCGCTTCTGGGACAGCAGGTATGAGAGCTGGCGGCGGGCAAATGGCATGAAGACACAGATCCATTAACCCATTAAAGGTGTAGAATGAAAACCGTGCGATTTCAAAGGACACCTGCATACAAAAAAAACAGACTAGAGGTAAGAAGCAAAGATGAGCCCTGGGTGCCCTTTTTAGCTCCAGTTTCCATAAAAATCTATAAACGATACAGATTAATTATATGCAATAATTCCTCAGTTAAACAATTTAAGAAATAAACTGAAAATGGTGATTTTTGCATCAAAATGTAGCTATTTAAGGTGCGGTATAAGAATAATGACTTGGCGGGGCCCTCTACAGGCAAATTAATTCAGTTAGGGTGAGTGTGCTGTGCGTGACGGATGATTAATTCCGTATTATAGGAAAGAAATGGGTTTGCTTTTGTATTTATAGGTAAAATTGTAGTTTCTGTTGTGCTAAGACTTTTTTGCCAAATCAGTATTTTGCAATATATTAATCAAAATGCTGACCCCGGACCCAAATATGTAAGTCAAATGTTTTGGATGTTGCTGACATGACCCGTGCTCTTGTTAAGCACTCTGTGGCTGATTCAGCAGGAGTCTAAAAGCCATCCAGCTTTTCAGGTCATTAATCGCCCAGTTGTCGTGTGACCTCACCATTAACGAGGAGCCACTTCCATCCGGCTTGTCCTGGTCACTGATGCTTTTCGTATGAGGAATAAACTTAAATCAAATTTCTGATGTCATACAGGGCTTCTCTCTGCATGCTACGATAATGACATCAGCACTGGCCTGGAAGAGCTGGGCGGTTAACATCCTGAAACACTCTCACTATTTAATAAAATGCTACATCTCATTAGCATATTTAATACACCTTAAGTATCACTCCTCTGCATTGCATTTGTTAATGATAAAAAAAAAATCTTCATTTAGGATTTCTATGTTTTGCAAACAATGCAAAACATATTTGCCTTTTTTTCTTACTTGAATGGTAATTTGGGGTAGAATTGGCCCTGCAGATGCATGCAGAATATGTACAGACATGTCTGAGTTTGTTTGTGGCACCCTGCATCTCAGTAACAGAGTATTACCCTCATTGCTATTCGGGTTACCCTCTGTATGCAGGTTCTCTGGTTGCGTACCATACCCTAATAAAGATAAAGCCTTCATTTGCCAGAAGCTGCTCTCATGAATCCTACAGTGGCCGTCTGAGCCCTTACGTCTTGTGGTTGCCTAGCAACAGCCGGCCTACATAACTGTCTCTGCACTCCCGCCTTAATGGGATTTCTCAGTATTTCGCAGCGTATAGAAATGTGAGCATGTTTTAATTATAAGTATGTCTCCGTTCATTAGCGTGAGTCGTACAGTTTTTCATCTTCAGATCTACATGCGTCTCTGTCACAGACCTTAAATAACGTCACGTAATTAAGGCCTTGCTGTGGTACGTCTCGCCTCAGTGTGTCTCTGAAATGTGAAAAGGGCAGAAGCTTTGCTTTTGCTTTTAGCGACACACACACACGTAACCTCAGAACCTGCTCTACTCCCAGGGCAGCCAGCTGCGCCCAGGAGATCCCACTGCAGGGCAGGGTCACCTCCATGGACCTCTGCCCGGACCACAGGCAGCTTCTCAGTTGCTCCAGGGATGAGAGCCTGCAGGTGGTGGACCTCAGGATGAACAGCTCGAGGAGGTCTTTCAGGTAGCCTCCTGCCTTGGCCACGTCGGCAAACTGAACACAAGTGACTAAGAACAGTGTGTGCAGTTTACAGTAGCGACTACCTCCTACACACAGCCTGCTGTTAAACTCTGGGTTATCGAATGATCAGTATAGACCCAAACAGATGGAATAACCCCTTTCACTGCTTGGGATATCTGTGTCATTACTAACATACAGTTCTGGTACCAAAATAATGAAGGTGAACGTCTACTGACTAAATCCTAAGCAGAATATGTGCACGTAAAAATAATATCAGAGAGAAAATGTTTTTATTATAATACAGTAGGAAATCATTATTAGAGGAACATTACAGTGAAGTAGAGTAAGATATTGGTGAAACCCGGCCTACACTTATAGAGATGTGTGTGTCGTACTGGCTGCTTCACAGTGAATTGGCTGGTGGACTGTTAATTTCAGAGGGGAATGTAGGAAGTTGATAATGTAGGAATCTGTGAGTCTCCCCAAAGCCCTGGCACAGCCACCAGCCTACATAACATCTCCACTCAGTGGTGAAGCTCTTCTGTGAGATTTTGTGCGGTTCAGTTAAGTCGAATGTTATTTATTTCGCTCTCCATGTTTGTCGTCATGTAAAACATGGCTGCCGTTTGTTTGCCACCCCCCCGCCCCCCCAGTCGATGTCTTTCCTCCTCGGAGGAATGTGGTGTTTCTCTCTGATGGGGTAAAGTGCCATGCAGAATTTGTATTCCGCCCCTGATATTTCTGCTTCTCTTAGGGCTGATGGGTTTAAATGTGGCTCTGACAGCACTAAAGCGATATTCAGGTAAGCAGGCATAAGTCCTTTTCACTTGACCTTTAAAGCTGAAGTATAATGATAACCTCTTAAACTGCCTTTGCGGCCCGCACTGCTGAGTTCCCTTTTTATGAGGTTTTATGCAAGCTTTTTTAAAAAACATCATTCATCTTCTGTGTTTGAGGTTTATTACAGTACTTGGGCTGCATCGAATCTCCAGCCATCCAGTTTCCCTAACAGCATATCTTGTTCTGTGCCTTGCGTCATGGTATTCTGCCCTCTTCCTGGACTATTACGTTTCAGAGTCAAACTAGTGTTCACTTTACAGACATCCTGGGTTTGCTGTTGTTTGGCAGTCATTCTATACTTCAGTGTATAGTTAATAAACCATAGGTGGGAGCCCCACTTGGACTTCCCATAGCAACATAGCATTCTTATAATGCTTGGTCAGCTCACATTACCCACCACAAAACTGTTGTATTTGCAGGATGACCATCTAGCTCGTAGGTATTAACTCTACCCCTTTCTGTCTCTCTATCCCGACAGCATACAATTTGCTGGAATAGAGAATATTTTAAAAATATTTTGCAGGTCTAGTTAAAAAAATGAAACTGATACTTCTGTCTATCTACCCAGTTTCCATGGCAGCTTATTCAGTTAGTGTGAGTGTCACAATGGGCCAGTCCTGGATGGCACAGGACACTCAGGACCCTGCTGAGAAAACTTATGATAGTTGACCAGCTTAAGGTACGTTTTCACAGGATGGTTTGATGGTTTAGCTGGTCATACCAGTTTATGATGATCATTCTAGCTGGGTTAACTAGTCGTTCCAGCATGACCAGCTTGCTAGGCTGGCCACACCAGCATAATCAACTGGTGACCCACCCAGCTATACCATCAAAGAGCAGCATGAGCTGGGACATGACCATCTAATCCCATCTTAGGTCAGCTAAAACTAATTACCAGTATAAGCTGGTTTTTAGCATTTTTTTCAGCAGGGGAATGAGATCCCAGTGCATCACAGGGCACTCACACAGTAGACCACTTATACTTTCAATATACTCAATGGATCTTTTTAAATAACACAGAGGAAGATGTGTCACACTGGTGTCCATAGCGTTGAAAAAGTGTTTGACCATAGACGTGACCTCTACCCTTCCTACCCCCCAACTCCAGCCCCGATGGGAGCTTTTTGGCAGCCGGCTCAGCAGATGGGGCTGTCTACATCTGGAATGTGAACACTGGGAACCTGGAGACATGTCTCCCTGACAAGCACAAGTAAGTAGTCCCTCGCAGGCCACGGTCCCATCATGGACATCCGCTACAGCAGGAGCATCTTCCAGGAAGGCCTCGCAGATGTTCTTCGGAGCCCGTTGTCCCTTCGGCATTCCGGCCTCGTCTTTGCGTGTCCCGTCGCTGCATCCTGTCCCCTGAGCACTTGTCAGCTTCCTGCTTTCGCTCCCGCCCCCACCTTTCCTCTCTGGCTTGTGTGCTTTCAATAGGGATCCTTTTGGATGGCAGCCAGCCAGCCAGGCATCCATTCAGTTAGTTAGGATTCAGGGCGACCGGCGTGCCGGGGCTTCCGAAGGACTGCCGCATCCTTCCCATTCCTAGCTTGGCTGTCATTCCAGACTCATCACATTAGTTAACATTAAACGTCGATGAATTTCGAATCATGCGGTTTAGTCTGAAATGAGTCGAGGTCGTGGATGCTCGCTGCATACTTTGCAAACTTGTGACTGATGTGCTTATATGTGGTGAGTGGACTGTCATGCCAGGCCCCGCCTTTCACAGCTCCTGCATCAACGCCGTGTCCTGGTCAGTCTCCGGGGAGTACGTGGTGAGCGTGGACAAAAGTCGGCGGGCGGTTTTGTGGAGCGATATCTGATGGTTGAGTACGGCTGTCGCTGCCCTGGAAGATGTCGGACAACCCGCATCCGACTGCGTGAACCATGACTGCAGTCACTTTATTAAGAAGCAGCAAGGACGCTTCATTCTTTAAACGGTTCCTCATGCCCACAACTGGAAGCACATGATGTTTCCACATGGGTAGCCTTAGGGTCATGTTCCTTTTGGGCAAACAGAATCTTTCTCAGCTGTTTGTTTCCTGTGTGTTTTCATGGAAAATATTGAAAATAGCACATAATGGCTGTTCTTTGTGTCATGGAAAGGAGCTGCATGGCTCAAGGCCGAGGTGATTGTCTTCAATATCTTTTCTCATCAGGCACTTTGTCCAGGTATAGAGGTGACTTTGCCAAGGGTCATATTTTCTCTTGCTGCAATGCCTGCGGTTGGCTTTCTCATAACACACTTGAACACAGACTGTGACACATGCTGGTGGGCCGGACAAGTTCTGCAGCTGTCCATCTCTGCACGATGGCGTGTTAAAATCCACCCACGCCAAAGGACAAAGCCGGTTAATTGTTATTGTTGAATGGGCCCTAGGTTATCCAGTACCTGATCTGTACAATTTAGACATTTACACATAACACATCCGTGTGTCTGATGCAGATAACAGTTTACTAATATACAGCAAACTCAACCACGATAAACAAACATGCTACAGGTTGCCTAAGACGAAAGTGATTCCCTACAAACCAGCCGGGCCCTTGTGCCGACCGCAAACTCTTCATGCACAAAAGACTGTGCTGTTCAGGCTTTCAGGGAAAGCATGTTAAAAGGGTGTTTTGTAAAAGCACTTTGCTCCTTTCAGTTTTTTGTGTGTATAAATGAAAATAGCCGCACAACAGAAACCTGCTCCATATAGGTTGGGTGTTGATAGTCTTATAATCATAAATGGCCTCTCTAGAACACAGCCTTGTTTTGTCAGCTTTATGGGTTTGTATGGAGAACGGCTTCTCAGGTTTACAATCAGAGTTGCTCTGCAAACTGCCCCAATTAGTTTGATTGTAAGAATTAATTTTCCCCAATTATTATATTATGCTGTTTTATTTTTAGTTAAATCATTTGTAGTAACAGTGGATTGATTGCCTCAGAAACAGAAGCATAGTTGAAGCGTTGTGACAGTTCCGTGGCTCTGGGCTGTAAACTCTAACGGCATTAACAAAATTGTAAATGAAACAGCACTTAGTCCCGTACACAGTTCAGATTCATTGTGCAGATTGTTTTTTGAAGGGAGAGCAATATCACTTGTGTTTATAACTGGTAATGTTTCAGGTGGAAAAATAATTATAAACTATTACTTACAGATTTAAAGCAATTTACCACAATGTTAAAATGAGAATGTTTTACTTTTTTTTAGCAAAGAAGTATTGATTTGGTTTTTAAGTATCAGAATGTCTCTGTGCAGAAAAGCCATTTTGATGAGGTATCACCTGCTAGGTGATGGTTCACATCAGCTGTGAGTCGAAAGTTAATCTTCTGATCTTTTTTCGGTAATGCAGTCATCATAGTCATCAGCAGTGCCTTTGTTGTTGCTGTAAATGCTGAAATTTAATAAACAGGGGTAAGAAGTTTTACAAAAAGGCTATTATGCTTACAGTACTTGGACACTTTTGGTAATGTTGTGGAGTTTTAAATTTGATTTTACTTTTTAAAGAAATGTATGTAACTACACAAAACTGTCATTCAACAAGTGCCTTTTTGGTTTAGTGTTGGGGAAAAATATTTGGACTTACTTGGAGTTTTTTTCGTTGGAACTGCATATGTTGCACATGAATAAAATACTTTAGCAAAACCTGTCTGTCTTGCAGCTGTCTTGTATTTTGTATATTCCTTTCACTTTGTTCATTCCATGTATAACTTGTAGGTAAACCACCATGAACTTCTGAACATCAGGGGAATAAGCCAACTCTCAGCACCAAAAATGCCTCATATTCCATACAAATATCTGTAACTTCTACAACTGGTCTCTTATTAAATATATTCACTGACCTCAGGACTATATGTGGATGATATTATTGTGTATCAACTCTGTCCAGAATAAATGGTTGAAGGACGGGTGGATGGATTATTCTGGCACAAATTGTCTAATTGACTAAGATCAGGAAACAAACAATATCACTGAATCAAATCACACACATTTAGTTATATGACTTTTTTTTAGGTGTAGTGCTGAAACCAAAAGGCATCATGATGAATTTACAGTTGCCGTTTTCCTGCACGATACAAAAAATAACAGCATGCAAATGAGGTAGAAAATGGATCTATCTTTTAGAGATCAGTTTGTGTTCACCATGTGGTGTGCCCACAGCAGCTGGAGTGCGTTGGCACGCAGAGACTGTCCTGTCATAAAGATAGCATTTCCGTCAATTTTCTCTGTCTCTGACGAAAGCCGCTGCAAGAAAGGAAGACAGTTTTAAGTGTTTATCATAAACAATTATCTTGATGTTCTTTTTGCTCTTTAATCACACCTCCTCCAAACACACAGTTTGTTGTCGCTTTATATCTGTTTTCATTTGATGTCTTGATCTCGAGACACCAGTGCTTGTAGGACAGCACTTCTTTATCACCCTGCCTTGTGGGTAACCTTGATCATTCTTGATGGCTTTGTGTATCTGGGAAATCGCATTGTGCTGATAAATTTATAGTTGGCAGTTGTTTGCATGGTTTATAATAGTATACTGAAGAAAGATACGTACAGTGTATCCTGTTTTTTGAAAAATGTTATGTTGAATGGGTAATTCATGTATTACAATGAAATCATTGGATCAGTCCCAGTGAGGGCTATACTACAGGGATGTGATTTGAAGTTGACATAGATGGGGAATCCCCCCCATCCATTATAATCTCAGGCCATTAGGTTTGGAGGTCAATGAAGCCTGGACTGTTTGTTTCTGTGAGGTTGACAGTTTCATATTCATTTAGACACACCAACACACGTGCCAGAATCAGTCAGTGAGTAAGCAAGGGAGACAGCAAGAAGGAGGGAGGGAGGGAGGGAGAGAGAGAGCGAAAGAGAGAGAGAGAGAAAGCCAGCCATAGAGACAAGCAGATCGTCGGAGCAGAACTGTGAAGAAAGATTCCTGTAGACAGGAATCTCTGGCTTTTATTATCTCAGGATTCCTAATTCCCCATCCAGAGCTTCCTTTACTGCGCGATTTCTTCTTGGAGTCAACGGGAGTGAGCGGGTGGCGATCAGCCTGTTCAGCACATCTGTGAGAGATGCCTTTTTAATTTGTTCAGACGGGTCAGAAGGCAGGCAGGGAGGCAGTCTGACACGACGGACCCCCCCATCTCAGAACGTTTTCACAACCCGGCTGACTCTAAGAGGGAAACCTCCCTCCTTCTGTTCATCAGGCGCTCCTGTCCCTTGCTACCTCCTCTCAGCTGCACATAGATCCAGACCGGCATCACCATGGGTGACAAAGGCACGAGGTGGGTGAGCCTTTTCATCCAGAATTTCAGCGATTTGTGGCACGATCTGACACGCTGGCTGTCATTTCTGTCTGTCGCCTGCTTTTTGATAACAGGTTGTATGCCTTTGTTGATGCTGGGTCTCGTCCTGCGTGATTTTTCACGTTTCAACATGAACATCTGATGCATCTTCTCTGAATGCACTGTTCAGACCAGGATATATTAGCTGTCTCTCATCTATTAGTCTCCAACACCTCAGCTGTCTTCAGCAGAAAAGAATTTGTGTGGTGCTGTCGAGATGGGGACTTGGGAATTCTGTACTCCTGGTTGTTTGATTCACAGTGACTGGTCTGTGTGCTGGTTTATATATATCCATACTGCGGGCAAGGTATGAAGCTGTATCCTTGTGCATTTTACTAGTGATAGGGCTTGTGTAATGTATATCTTCAGGTTTCAGCCCTTGAAAGTGTATTCCACCGTGCGATGAATGACTAAGGGTCCTCCAGAACGATTTAGGCACATGTAAAAATCGCGTGGGATTCCCACTCATTGTCAGTGCACTTTTTCAAAATCCTTTTAAAATTTCTGCAGGATATTAAATGAAAGGTTGGGCTGTTAATTTCTTGTACTGAAAAAAATGTACATGGAGGGCTCCCCACATATTTTTACTCAATTGACACTCAGGTCAAAATATAGTTTACATTATAGTGATTTCCCATTGCAAGAGTATCTGCTGGTTTGTACAGTTGTATGTTAACCTCAGCCCTTGGGACTATCTACTAAATACCTTTTCCAACTGTTACCTTCTAGGCCTTAGAACTGATCATTATTCGTTTGTCTTATTGAGTGCTAATATAGAAGACAGGATTTCAGCTGCTTTATTTTAGCAACTGAGGGAGGAGCTGTGTGAGAAGGTGGTGATATCCCTTCATAAATCACCGTTGTCGTGCTGAGGTCTCACCCTTCCAGCGTATTCTCTATCCTTCCCAATTTCCTGCTTTTTGGTATTAATCCAATCTGATTTTCAGCAAAAGGTCAACACACCCTTGGGGGCCCAAGCAAATATAATTTAAGCATAATAATTTAATCAAATGTTACTCCAGTGTGTTTGTTTAATGTCATATTGCGGGATGCTTGTCTTTTTCAATGGTAAACTTCACAACTAATCTCAGGCCTTGTAATTCATTTTTTGGTGCAATTTTTGTCAAAGGATTAAACCTGGAGATTAACTTTCGTTTTGTTTTATTCTCACGCTGATGCATATTGGGTTAGACACTACTGTCATTACCCAGCTCCCTTCATTGTGAGGGATTTGCAAATTTGAATCAAAGGAGCGTGCCCTTTCGGTGCTGTAACGCAGTGTATGTGAAGGGAGTTGGCGTATGGCCCTGAGATGGCTTTCTGTCTAAGTTTAGTCTCCCACTGGTCCCGAGTGATGGTCCTACTTAATCAAACACATTGGACATGATTAATGATCTGTTCGCCGGGCCACTGAAAAACTGATTGTTGTGAAGGAACCTCAGGATAAAACTCAACTTGTGTCATGACCAGTCATGTTTATCAGTAGAAGTTGTGCTTATGTCTAGTGTGCTGTGCATCCCTGGGCTGCGAAGTCTTAGCCCTGGCCCAGACGCTTGTAGTTTCCTCTCTGAGTTGTGCTTCACCATTCCTGATTCCTTTTTTTAATTTTCAGATGAGTGGCTCGCTGTCTGGACTTGTGCATTCCTCTAAAGTAAACGTGTCACGTCACATGCTCCCAAACCCAGAGGTCCTCTAGCCCTGTGCTTTGGGGCCACCTACTCCCTGCTGCATCCTGTCAGGGCTTGGTAGAGCCAGCTAAATGAGTGCTGTGGGACTCAATTAATTCTCCTCCCCAGCCTGGGACCACATGTGCACACCTGTGAATATGGAGATATTCTTCCACAGAACAGGTGGCCAGATCGCATTCAGATGGACAGGGCTCAGATTCTCCCCAAATGTGGACAGGGTGAGGGGATTACAAGATCACGAAGGTACTGAGGATAATCTGTAATCTGTCTTCTCGATGTCTCCATTGGCATCTCTTGGTATTGTTACTACAAGCCTAGCTAACAACGGAGGAGGTAAAAAGACCATTTTGTCTATATCATACTATTCAGGCATTTAGGAATGAAGGTTGGAGCTGCCTGATTCAGTAGAGCCTTTGCAAAAACCCACTCATCACGTTGTTTAAAGATTCATAGATGCTCGGCAATGTTTAATCAGTCATGAGACTGTGAGGTTCTTGAAACCTTAAAGGGAGATGAGGTTCCACAGTGGTATTCCCTGCACATCAATTCCGGCAAGAAATTTACAGTCATATGTCTTTCACAGGGGTTAAGTCCTAATCACTAGGGTTCATGCAAAATTATCCTTAAAATAGGAAAAATATCACAGTAAAGGTATAAAAAGATATGAATGGTCTGAGTTTCTCTCAGTAGCATAGTGGAGAAGGTAGTTTTATTATGGTTATAAATATTTTATATATCTGAAACCCACAAAACAAGAATCGGTATTAAAGTTAAAAAATGGGAGTCTGCCTGTTCATGCACAAATAAAGGATTCTTTGTTGAAATAATACTATTTGAGTTGGAAATGTTGCCATTTGGGTTCGGTTTTTTTAAAATGCCACTAAACTTTAACTTTACACAAAAACTGAAAAACCGAGTGAGAACATGTCCTGTATATCACCGTGTAGTTAAAACATCTTCTCCACCTTGCATGCTGGCATGGAATGGGGGTGATGAAGACAGATAAATATTTTTGGGTGTTTCTGTCCTTTTAAAATTCATCAGAAAATTTGTAGCTGGCATGGCCTCTGGTCTTCACTTTGATGTTCAACTGAACAGAAACTTCCACTGTTCTACAAAATTTGTCCACAAGTTTGGACCTGAGAAGCTGAGAAACTGGAACTGACGTGTGACTCAAGTGACAGGATCTTATTTCTCAATAAACAGCAAGTGAAAATGGAGTTTGACTCACATGGGTGTCAGAGAGCGCCCAGTGTTATTCACAGAGGGCCCCTGTCTTCCATCTCATACATTCTGCCGAAATTTTTTAACCTTGCTGTAATTAATAACACGGGCATATAATCGGTGTGATGCAGGTTTTGTAAAATGTTGTGTTATTCCACACTGAATGTTTACAGCATGCTGTTTATGGTGTGCAGATCAGATGCCATGTTCTTGGGATTCTCATGGATCGGATTAATTATATATACAGCCTTATGAAAAGCCTGAGGTATTCAGTAGGCTGAGGTCACCTGAGCTCTCAAACTCAATCAGTGACACTTCAAAGAAGATCTTTGTTTAAAAAGTATAGAGTCCCTTAGCATTTTTTAATCTTGTCTGACAACATGTTTTTATGTTATTTCAATGTAGATTTGTAATGATTTCCTACTCCATAGTCAATATGTAATCAAACTTAAAAAAAGGCATTTTCAGTATCAAATCCCTCAACCTTGCCACCACTGTCTATATTATTACTGTTGTTATTTCTAGTATTATATTATTAGTAGTAGTAGAAGTATTATTGGCCCCACATTAGTATTATTAGAATATAACGCAATTCTTGGTGCCCTAATTTGCTTATAAACTGTAAGCTGTTCCTTACAATTCCTCTATGGAAATTAACTTTATGATTACAGTCATGAACAAAATTGTATGTTACTGCTGACTGCATGGCACCTGTAACTCAAAGGGCCCTTACCTTAAGTGATTGTAAAGTATCAGTAATGAGATGCACAATAAAGCAGCTCAACTCTTCATATGTTTGATTTGCTAAATGATTATTAATGTTATAATTCACTGGTATCCCCTGGAGGATGTTTCCCTGCTTTATGTAGTGTACTGCCTGCGATAGGCACCCCTATGGCCCTGTACTATTTAGCAGCTGAAAGATGGATGGATATAATTATTTTTGCAATGCTGCAATATTACAAATAATATGAAGATGTAAATATTTAATTTCACACTGCTGTCAAAGAACCAGTCCCAATACAATAAACAACAGCAGCCACTTCAAAAAGCCCACATCTCACGGCTCCCTTGTGCTTACTGACATGCCATAACAGGAAGTGAGGAACAGTTGGTCCTCGCTACACGAAACGGTGTATCTTCTGAGTGGATTTTTAAACTGCACATTAGCAGAGGCACATATATGATGTAGCACAGCTCTCCTGAACGTTTCAGAACCAAAACACAATTTCTTGTCCTGTGGAGGTATGTATTCACACCACAAAGTGCTTATGATGATACAATTGGACTTATAATATCATGTCAAAGACATTTTAATGGATGTCATCAGTTTGTTTTAGAACCATTGGGGACAGGGAGATCGCTTTCCGAGTCGAGTCTCCATGGTAACGGTTCTAAGGCCAGTCGCACTTCACGGTGCAGGCTTTTCAGTTTGTGTGCCTAAATGTGAGACCTGCATCAAGACTACAACCCTGAACATGACCACATTCAATCAAGAAATAATGCAGTTACACTATTTTTGTTTCCAGAAAAGTATTGAATCAATACACTGACAAATGTTTCTATAATGTACTTAATTAATGTTGCCAATAAAAGTTAGGTAATGTTGCCAACAGCAAGAGCCAACGATTTTTTGATGTTAAATGTCAATAACCCTTTTTAGCGTTTTATAATGGTGCTGCAGGCAAGTTAATGGGTGACTGGAAAACCAATTAATAGAAAAACAAAACAAAATATTGAAAATCAAAACACATGGACAGACTGTCAAGAAAATATGTCTGCTGATGAGTAATCAACTGACTACAGGCTGGATTCATTCATTTTGTTTCATAACCTGAACAAGTTCTTAAATCATCAAAGTTTGAAAGTGAGTTTACCATGATAGTATTGTGAATACTCTATACACACAATGTAATCCCAAGATCTTGTGTTATTTTCTTTGTTTATTGATTTATAGCTTTATAAAAATATTAAAGGGGACCTATTATGTTTTTCTAGTTTTTCCTTTAGTGTGTTATATAGCTTTATGTGCATATAAGCATTCTGCAAAGTCTTAAGGCCCAAAGCACACGCCAAAAGGAGTCACTCTCACCACACAAACCATTCTTCTCTAATCTGCCTGAAATGCCTCATTGGAATTCCAGCCCCATCATCTGTGACATGGTGAGGTCACCTTGTAACACAATCCATATTGGCCACCTACCTGCAAGCTTGGCATGCCCTCACCTAACCTGTAGCCTTTGCAGCATCTTTTTCTGATGGGGCAGAACATGTAGGGCAAGCTGACCCATCGGGTAAGCTGACCAATCAGCACACTGAGCTCTTTGGGGGTGAGGCTTAAAGCTTTAAAACAGTGTTGCAGATGGAGTTATACTCAGGGTGAATAGAGATGTACAGTATGAGGAAAATAATGTGTTTTTGGAACATTGAAGCATGTAAATCTATTCTAGTAGATAAATTACGAACAGTGAAAATGAGCATAATAGGGCCCCTTTAATTATTTCCCAGAGCTGCCTGTCAGTGGCACAAATGGAACATCTTTCCAATGTTTTAACTCAGTATTAACATGCCAAGTGTAACAGTTCCATAAATGCACATTTACACACTTCCTAGCATACTCCACTGATGCATTTCATAATTTATTTATATAGAAGACAGATGTCATTAAAGAGGAGCATTCAGACTGCTGTGGGTTTTAAAATCGTTGTTTCTTCACAAGACAGTTTTGGAGCTCAGGGGCAAATGGTCCAGATTTTCTTCCAGGCAGCAGAGCCTGAAGGCCAGCTGTGTTATCCGTGCAGATAAATGTTACAGGTGTGTTATCCGTGCAGATAAATGTTACAGCTGTGTTATCCGTGCAGATAAATGTTACAGGTATGTTATCCGTGCAGATAAATGTTACAGGTGTGTTATCCGTGCAGATAAATGTTACAGGTGTGTTATCAGTGTGTTACGCTTGTCAAAACTGGCACCAGGAGGAACAAGTCTTCCTGGGCATTCATGGACAACTTCAACTGTATGACTTCCTACTCTACTATACCACATGGTTTTATCATTAATAGTTTATTATTAGCCAACACTTCTGTTATCAGAACAACTCAATTTTTAAATCGCTTTACACAGGCACACATTTTTCTTGACAGGCACACATTGAAGGTTGAGACTATAACCATCCCTGTAACCAGATACAACCGGATTTTGAACTGGTAAAATTTGGGTTACAAATGCTTCTCCCGGGTCATCTTCCTACCAGCTGCATTTACAGTACATGCAAAGAGGAAATAATTAAGTTCTAATAAGAGCATCTTAAACTGAAAGATTTCTCCTATAGAATCATTTATTAGAGCGTTATGCTTTGCGTTCTTCATTTCTCCTTTAGATGCGCCTTGACAGGTTTTGTTATTTCACGCGTTATAGCCATGGGAAATGCATGCTGGGAGGAAGTCACATGGCGCGGAGGCTTGCAGTGATTCGAACATCTGCCATTCGAGCAGCCCAGACAGGTTCCCTCGGAGACATTATTACCCTGGAAAGGGATCAGGGGATGCTCCAGTCAGCTGTTTGCATTTCCTTCACTGACAGAATATATATTTGCTAATGTTCCCTGTTCATGATCTGCAGAAAAGTTTTAGTTTTAATTATGTCTTATGTTTGTTCATTATTTCGTGTACAGATTTAACGATCGTTCTCCATTTCTCAGTCTGACGTACTATCTATAAATTCTTTGTATATATTCGAATCTGTGTGAAAAGTGACATCTGTCAAGGATACACAAACATAGTGGTTGCATTCACAGTGGTCTTTTGACAGTAAGTTGAGTGTGATGTGTGGGAATCCACCAAACTGGCTTTGTGTCATTCCTGTAACTGCAGACTCAAATTTCACTGGGTATTCAGCTTTCTGACCTGATCAGATAGTCACATCCCATGTCTGTACACACAGTTGTCTGTGAAGACAATGGCTCAATTTACAGGTATTAACTAGCATATGAATAATGGTACTTTGCGCCTGCAGAACTGTCAATGGGTTTTAGTCATTAAATAACCATGAAAAGTATCATGTTTTCATATACATCCCCATCCACAGTCCCTAAGTTGCTTGCATAACCTGTCATTTGCATATCAAAGACACGTTGTTGCTATAGTAATTAGTGCTGAAGTTCTAAACAGGAAGTGCTCCCTTTGTTACCATGCCAACCTTGTTTCAAAAGCTGGTTTCTTTGCACAAAATCAATTTTTTAAGGTTGTGTAAGTCAAGGTTGCCTCTACTCTGAAAAGAAATCCGTGAACGGAAAACAAATAAAAAGAATTTTTCATTCTAAAACTGCTTAGAGATTTATTTTTGTGTAACTTTTATACTGGAATCATTGATTTTGTTATTGCTACTGTTGTTGATATTGATTGGTTTATGTCAATACACTAAAGCAGGGGCTCCCAAGCTTTTGATGACCACATGCTGGCATATGTTGTACAAAACTGTCACTAGTAAAACTTGCTAAAGGAGGGGGGTGTAATAAATGGTGTGGCTTGAATGATCAACCTCTCCCCCAAATACCATGCATTCTGTAGCCTGTTGGAATACTGGCAGGGAGGAAACCCCTGCACTTGGGAATTTCAAATATTAAATCTGACCAGTTTTTATTAGTTGACTTCAAAATAACTGGCACCCCCCGTTTTAATCATTGGTATGCATATTTCAGCCAGGGAGCTGGGAGCGAAAATGACAAACACCTGTGGCCACTGTTAACTGCATTTTAAATCATGCAAGCTTTTGTATCGTCGTGAGAAGAAGAAATAAGTTTAAAAAAGGGCTGCGGGTTTTCCTGCTGACCAGCTGCACCTGTTGCTCATTTGCGAGGAGATTATAAAGTGGAAGGATGTGGATTTTCTTTTATATGCTGGCACTCTGCTTGCCCTAAGTGGTTTCCAGTTTTCCTGTCTTTTCATTTCTTTGTATGATATATTTAGAACTGAATAAATCTTCTACCCTCACAGTCACCTGGAAAGAAGGGGTTCAAAATAGTTTACCTTGACTGGTTTATGTTGAGATTAGGTATCTGTTGTTTTGTATCCCAAATACCAATTTCTCAAGAATAAAGGCCATTCCCTTTCCTTGTTTTACATTTCACTCTGAATCCATCTATTAATATACGTCTCCTGAAGGGACATGGGAGGAGAACAAATTAATGGAAAAAAGTCTTTTTGCAAGATCTGGCAGAATTTAATTCAATAGCTTACAGTCATTGGTATTGAATGGACAATGGAACGGGCAGTTATTAAGGAAAATGTAAAATAAAATATAATTTAAATAAGTTAAATTTGTGTGCGTTGTCCCCTCTTGTCTTATGGCTTGCAGCACACTTGGTAACACTTTACTAAAAGCAGCCATGTATAATGCATTATAATACCTTCATAATCAGAATCAGAATCCTTTTTATTAGCATATGTATGTTTCCTTACAAGGAATATCCTTGTTGGTACTTTTACAAGACATTACAAAGAACAGTCAACATTCAACGTTTAGCAAGGCATAAACAACTTCATAAAAAAATCTTCATAATGCATTATAGTGGCTTATATTGTATATATTGTATATACCCTTATAATGCATTATGAAGGTATCTATAGTGCATTATAGATGAGAGCTTCATAGAGCATTCATAATGCATAATAAACATGCCTATAAAGTGTTATGCCTTTTTATGAATAGCTATAGCCATGTATATAATACTTTATAAATGCATTATTATGTATTATGAAGGTATCTATAATGTGTTATGTTGACTGCTTTAAGTGAAATGTTACCGCACACTTTACTAGTCATATCTGTCATGTCTTTTACTTTAGTATTTATGCCGATTTAATCCATTAATTCTACCCTTTATACTTTGAACAGACACACTGCTGTTATCTAGTAATGCAAAAGTACTGTGATATCTTGTTAAAAGTTTTGCGAGTTAATGCAAAAGGACTCCTTACCTCCTTTCTCCTCCCATTATTTCTCCTTTCTCATGCCATGTCCCCTCAGGGGAACTGTATATTAATAATGTCACAACAGCTATATAAAGTAATGTTTTTTATGTAGCGAGTAGAAAGACAAATCTTTATTTTGGGTCTCAGTTTGTGCATTTATTAATTCAGCAAAAAATCTGAGACACTCAACGGAACTGTTTTCAGTTTTTGCCACGGTAAAATACTGTGGAAAATGAATTCAGACTTCCTTGGGGAACATTTTACTGGCCGAGCACTAGCGCACAGAAGCACATTGATCAAGGCAACATGATGCGCGGACAGTTTCTCTTAATGGTCCATCGTTAAAAATTCATTTCAGAGTGCATTTCAGCATGGCTAAGTCACCACACCCACAATTATCCGTTGAAATAATAGATTATTAGCTTATGAAAGCCCATAGCATTTTATGTCACAGTAAATAGCACGCATAGGGTATAGAATCGTACCTAAAAACATGTCAAATAAAATGTGATATCAGAACTGGATGACCGGGTCAATTAGGCATAAATGACTTTATACTATGCTTGGTGCTCATTTATAAGTAAACACGAATAGATTACAGACATAACCTACCATAATATTAATTGGATCTTATGTTTATTTTTCCTAAGAACTGAATCTGAACATCAGAGGATATCAGTTAATGTTTCAGAAAGTTCTGAGCTGTTTTAAATCCTTACATATCCTCATAAATGATCAGCCTGGAGTGCTGACTATTACCAGATGTCTTTTGGGATCACAGTAGGCCTCATTAACATCTAATTGGTGTGGGTCTTTGTTTTGCTCGAGTACCATTTACAGCTTCCGTGCCGTAGCTCACCCAAATCAATATCAGCGCTCATACAGGTTTGGCTCATCTGCTGATCTTTCTGATATATATATATATATATATATATATATATATATATATATATATATATATATATACACATACATATGAGTGTGTCTGTCTGTCTGTTTGTGTGTGTGTGTGTGTGAGAGAGAGAGAGATAGCATTATCTATCATTGAATTAACATTTTAGATTTTTAGATGACATTTTGCATTTTGTTTCCAAATTTGCTGAAAATGTTTAAAAATTCTGAAGCACAGTGCTGGTATTTCCTACCTTGCTTACTGTTTAACACTGAGTTGTAGGGTAAAAGTTACACAAAGCAGATGATGTGATAATTCTGAATTAAGATATACATATGTAGTGGTCATCATCAGCATTTGTCTGGAAGATGGCCGTCTCATTAGAGGACTGCCTTCACCAGAATCTCTTGGGGCACCTGATGACATGGAGGTTAATTTATGATGGCATTAAGGCCTGACAGATGGAAGCTGAGGTAACTGGCTTTCAGGCCATTATCCAGTGGGCCATGTAAACAGGTGCTTTTAGTCAAAAACTATAAAAGACCATCTGTCCTTTGATGCGATAAAACTGTTTTCTCATCCAAAACATCCATGGCAAACCTCTGGACTGATTAATTAAAAACTCATTGAAAACATAAAATAAATTCTGCTTCTGTATTCCGGTCTGCCATGCGGATGGCGCGGCCTAAGACAGTCAACATTGTCGATGGATTCTACTCCAGTTGATAACCTGTCTTCACCAGCATTGATAAAATACAACCCCACTGGCAGCTTAAATTCATGAAATTGTCATCAGGACTGTCTGGAAAACAATATGTATTTGCTTACCTGCCTACCTTTCTGCCAGTGGCATTTCCCTCAATATTGGATTCACCTGTAGTAATTAATTCTCTTTGATGTTTTTCAGAGTATTTAAGAAAGCAAGCCCCAATGGCAAAGTAAGTTTGCTTCAATTGTTTTCTTAAGAACCATAACTGTCTAGGGGGAAATTGTGTCATTGCTTACTGACTGTTGCTTAATACACAATTTTGCCAAAGCAAAATAGATATATATGTTAACATTATAGTTTATGGTCTGCTCCTTAACTATATATAGGCTGTTACTAATCAATTAATAATATATTAATAGATATATTAATTAACAAACAAGTTTAGAAATATATTACAATCATATCTTGCTCCTGGTATTTACACAATAACCTGTAATTCTATTGCAAATAGAATGAGTTATAACTGAGGATTTAAAAGCTATTTAATAAATATTTTGTGTGGTAGGTGTAAGATGTCTTTGAAACATTTCTAATTTTGATTGTAAGTGAATTTTTTTAAATTTAATTTAAAATTAAATCGAATGATAATTTATGGAGCAGACCTTATGCTAATGCGTTGACTTGTGGAATAGCTGGATCTGAAATGTACACCTCTAGGGCAGTGTTTCCATGTTTTTGCTCCCTCCCAGCTCCCAGTAAGAAGCAAAAATGTGGACTGCCTGGGAGGGAGCAAAAATGTGGACCGTCTGTGGGTCCCTGAGGACCGGATTGGGAAACGCTGCTCTAGGACTATGCCTAGGCAGTGCAAAAAGCATCCTTTAAGATTTTGAGACTCACTGTGAATTACCTTCATGTAAGCTACAAGCTGTAATAGCTCCAAACCGGAATGAATTTATTTGTGCTTAACAAGACAGTGACCTTTTGCTGCATGAGTCATCTCAGGTCATACTCAGGGCTCTCCTGACAAATGATCATTTATTATGCCAACGGCCAATCAGCTTTCTTTTTTTTTCCTAGCTTACTGTCTACCTTGGGAAGAGAGACTTTGTTGACCAGGTTGACCTTGTTGAACCTGTTGGTAAGCCAATGCTTTACCTTCATTTGTAGTGGTACTGATTTTACTAGAGGTCTGCTTCTAAGAAATAATATCATTCTGTTCAGATCAATGCACTGTTGATGTGAGTTTTGTTTATATAGATAATATTACATTACATTTGTAACTGAACATTAAAAATGGATTAATTTCATAATATAGTTACATTTGCCACATCTCATGGCTTTTCGATGATTGTCCAAGCAAGTTCAAAGGGCTGTTAGTTCTTTGAATCTGATTTTATATGTCCCCAGACACATATCTCACTTTCAATTGTGTGCCTTCCAGATGGTGTGGTTTTGATTGACCCAGAATACCTGAAGGAAAGAAAAGGTGAAGAGATCTGCAGCCAGCCCAATCTCCCACATCCTCGTTTGTTAAGCCCAAGTGCTGTGTTATTATGGAATGGGCTTGTGCCATTTGAAGTGATTCTTATCTTCAGAGCTTGGGTTGTCTGTGATTTGTATTTCTTTAACAACACCCCCAATTCTGATATATTTCAAATTTAAATTTAATGTAGCAAGTACATGAAACTTATTTAAAAAATATGAAACAGTTTTATATAATGTTACTAAAGGATTGGAAGTTTTAGATTTAGACGTGTGAGAATTCAATATCATTTAGTTCACTGCTCTTACTGGTAATATAATTAGGAAGTTGTAACGAAAACCCAGATACACACCAACCCTTTCTGGATAAGATTGCCCACCCCTGCAATAAAGTCATACGGGCCAAAACTCTGAAGCAAAGGGTCCTTCTTCTGTTTTCTGACCCAATGGCATTTGTTCTCACATCATCCAGTTTTTGTGACGCTGACATGTGCCTTCCGCTACGGCCGGGAGGACCTGGATGTCCTGGGCTTGACGTTTAGAAAGGACCTCTTTGCCGCCAATATCCAAGCCTTTCCTCCAATGCCAGATGGGAAAAAAACGTTAACGCGTCTTCAGGAGCGGCTTATCAAGAAGCTTGGGGAACACGCGCACCCGTTCACATTTGAGGTACCAAGGCTTTACTTGGTCATTGGGGATATGCCCCATACACCATTGTGACGAACGTGTTGGGGTGACTTTTGAGGAGCGTGGACAGCCGGGGTAGTTATGCATTCCTAGTGCATATTTTTACATATTTACGGTTTTTCTGCAGATTCCTCCAAACTTACCTTGCTCAGTCACCCTTCAACCAGGACCAGAAGATACTGGAAAGGTAATGAAAAGCGAGCGTAATAAATTTACACCATGTGCAACAAATATGCTGTTGAATAGATTCCAGGGGCCTCATTTATCAAACTTCACGTTAATTTCATTGTGGAAAAAATGCAAATGAATGAAGACAGAAATCTGCGAGCATGCATGAACACATGTATACTGCATGCAGTATAAAACAAGGAAAAATGTAATCTTGGTGGTCCATGAAAACTCATTTGCTTCCAATCCATCCATTCACGTAGTAACTGGCCAGAACGCCACTGGGCCGTATCGAATTCTTGTGCCTGTTTTTGCATTTAGTGCAACTAGTGACAATTACAGATATTTTCAATTCATGGGAAGAGGTGACAATTATTTTTGAAATATCAAACTAAATTCTTCAAGGCATATAACAACACATTATGTAATAATGCCGAAATGTGCAATAACTCGACAGAATGTAACAAATTGAATGATGATGATGATGATAATAATAATAATGTTGCAATTTAAAATTATATTGTGGTCTATATATTTGTTACATTCTGTCGAGTTATTACATAATGCGGTGTTTTTACGCAATGCGTTGTAACAAGCAAATATGTAGTCTTTGGCTTACACAAATAGATGTAAAATTGATAAATCCCAGTTCACATTTTTAGATTTACTGTTTGTGATGGGAAAGCAGCAGGTCGATGGTATGAATTGTTACAATGCGTGTGGTTATTTTGCTGGTTTACATGCAGTTTCTGGCTTCGCGATGGGGGATTCCTTTTCCCGATTTAGTCCAAAATGTTGCATACACCTGCTCCACACCTGAGTTCCCATAAATATTAACATTTTCCCCATCAAGTTTTGTTTGCTAAATCCGGGATTTTGCGTTAAAAGTTGTGTGTGCACATTTTGGGCATCTTTTTTGTGTACGCAACTTTGACAAATGAGGCCCTAGGTCTGTGCATGAAATGACGTGTATATACAATATATTGTGAATTGTTGATTTGTGTTGAGCCTGAAACAGTGAAATGTCAAACTAAGGGTAATTTGATGTCACCCATAAATTATATAAGGTGCCCTTTTATTATCTTTGAAGGCCTGTGGGGTTGACTTTGAAGTAAAAGCTTTCTGTGCAGAGAACGTTGAAGAAAAAATCCACAAAAGGTAGGTGTGGCGTCCTTTACAGTCGTGACTGGCTTTCATAAGGCAAACAAGCAAGCATGTAGAGATGTAGAGATTCAGAAAGTGACCGTTTACACTACAAGGGCGAGACTCAGGGGATGAAAACAGGACTGTGGAAAGACTGAGGCAGAGGTTCGCCTTTGGTCATGTCAAAAATAACCTGTCACATGACCACAGCTCTATCTGTAGCTGATGGTGTCCTTGAGAACCCACTGCTAGTCAGATAATACCATCATAAACTGCAGTCATACTGTGACCTTTGGATAACAGTGTGTTACTAGTTTCTAACCTGGGAAAGCTGTGCATACCGCTGAATATCAACTGTGTATGATGTGTCACAGACAAGTAGCTGTCTTTGGATTGGCTGCTGCAAACTCCATCATGTTTCAGCTTCGCACATTAAGGGGCGTCCTGGCATTCTCAATACCCATTCCCGACTGGGTTTAGAAACTCCAAACCTAATAACCATTAGAAATTCCAAACAAATAACCCCCCAGGCACTCCTGAAGCATATCATATTCAGTATTTTGTTTGGGTCTTGGGATAAATATTCCAGGGGTAGATGAATGGGGCTAAAGGTTTATAGAAGGGGCAACCGGACAGTTTGTAGCCAAAAACACAGGTAACAGGAAATATCTTACAAGGCTGCCATTCCCATTTACTGTTCGACCGTCCTTCACCATCAAAGCCATTAGCTTGAGACAAGACAGTAGCCCATGTGCTCTGCCATGCAGGAACTCGGTGCGCCTTGTCATCAGGAAGGTGCAGTATGCTCCAGAGAAGCCAGGCCCTCAGCCCATGGCTGAGACCACTCGCCAGTTTCTGATGTCAGACAAGTCGCTTCACCTGGAGGCCTCGCTGGACAAAGAGGTGAAGGAGTGAGACACGCCCTGAGCTGGGAAACACGCACGAAGTCACAAAGGGAGTCAGGCTCATAGACTAAGATGGAATGCAGGCGTTTATTTCATTGTAGGAGAATTTTATGTGTTCAGCATGCCATCTTTTCTGTACCGGTGTAAGGACAGCCAACTGAGAAGATGGTTTAAGATGCTGCATATCCATACTGAACTTCACCACAATGATTATTACCAATAACTATAGTTATAACAAAACTATATTTAATGTACTATTAATAAAGTATTTTTAATCTTGTTGTTTCACGATTGTAAATAATCTTTGTTCCCAGACATCTTTTTCCGATAGTGACATAACATTTGATTAGATTCGTTGAGGGGCAGCACAGTGCTGCAGTTGGTAGTACTGCTGCCTCACACCTCTGGGACCAGGGTTTGAGTTTCTGCCATGGCTCTGTGTGTGTGGAGTTTGCATGTTCTTCCTGTGTCATTGTGGGGTTTCCTCCGGGTACTCCGGTTTCCCCCCCACAATCCAAAAACATGCTGAGGTTAATTGGAGCCACCAGATTATGAATGGTGTGTGTGCCCTGTGTTGAATTAATGGCCCATCCCAAGTTGTTCCCTCCAGGCATCCCTGCCCCCCCCCCTCCCTGAATAGGACAATCAATTACAGAAAATGGATAGTTTGGTTGAGTTGGCCTTTATTCTCATCCTTCAGATTTACTACCATGGAGAGCCGATCAACGTGAACGTCCATGTGACCAACAACACAAATAAGACTGTGAAGAAGATGAAGATTTCAGGTCACCGATAGGCTCGACTTGGCGTGTGACTCTGGGTGGTGATGGGTGGTGCTCTGCTGAAAGCTGATGTTTTGTGTCTGCCCACAGTGCGTCAGTATGCAGACATATGCCTGTTTAACACTGCGCAGTACAAGTGCCCCGTGGCGATGGAAGAGTCAGAGTAAGACGTGTACCGCTAAATTTACCGCATTTGTTCTTTGGGGTATTTGTTACATGTAACATTTTCAACAATCCAATCAATTCTATACAGCACTATATTCATTTAGAATTATTTCATTAGAATTTAGGGGTAACTTACTTTTGATTGGAATAGTCTGAATTATGACTTTTTTTTTAACTCGATGCAGCCTTTAATTAGAGAAGGGGATGAAAAACGATTAAATCTTAAATGTAGGTAACATTTCTAAGGGTTTAACAATATATCTCAGGGTTTTTTTTTTAGATCTGACTCACATACTTTCCTTTCCTTTCACGACAGTGACATGGTGGCTCCCAGCTCAACTTTTTGCAAGGTGTTCACTCTCACGCCCTTCCTGGCCAACAACCGAGAGAAACGCGGCTTGGCCCTAGATGGAAAACTGAAGCACGAGGACACAAATTTAGCCTCCAGCACCCTGTAAGCAAACGCTTCTTTCGGTCAAGATGGCGTGTCGCGCGGCAGAACCATGACACCGTACTATGTGGTCTTTCGCAGGCTGAGAGAAGGAGCTAACAAAGAAATTCTGGGGATCATTGTGTCGTACAAAGTCAAAGTGAAGCTGGTTATTTCTCGGGGAGGGTGAGTGTTTCCTATCTCCTCCCTGGGGAAGATTAAATATTCTACTGCATTTCATATTCTGCATCACTCCAGTTGGGATGTGAAACAAAGTGTACCATTTTCTGCTGTTTCAGGCTCCTGGGAGACCTCGCATCGAGGTAATCCTCATTTTGTGTACTGCGGATTACCTTTAGATTAATTCAGTTTTCAGTGGTTTGTTATTTATATGTCTTGGATAGGAACATGTAAACACAACGTACACATTTATGAAGATCTGTTTTCATTTTGTGTTATAAGTAAGTCTTTTAGTTGCAGCTCTGTTGGCTGAGTAACATATCTGAGGTTTTGTGTTTCCTCCTCAGCGACCTGGCGATTGAGCTTCCGTTCACATTAATGCATCCCAAACCTATCGAGGGCTCTTCCTACAGAGATGGTATGCTTGGTACCTCAAAACAGAATCTTACCCCTCTGTTATGGTTCATGACTGTCACCCCCTACAACAGGGCTGTTCAAATCACGGTCCTCAAGGTCTGAGCCCTGCTGACTTTCCAGCCTTCCTTTACCTGTGAAGCCTCTGTGGCCAGTAATTATTAAACTAGCTGTCTGGGAGAACTGAAAACAAGGTCTAGATTTGGAATCCAGTGCCAGATTTGAAGAGCCCTGCTCTACAATAATCCTGCCAGAGAATGTTTGTGCACGGTGATGGCTGAAAGTATAATCTCACTCATCACTGTTGCCTCCTGTGTACCGTGACCTGTTTGCTTTCCCATAAACTCCTGGTATAATGTCAATTTTTTTGTCTCAGCTACAGAAAAGGACGCACCGGTAGACACCAATCTGATCGAATTTGACACAAAGTAAGTTGACCGCTATGCCATCATCTGCTTTCTTGGTACACCATTCCCAGGGTCCTGCATGTGCAGCCACGCCAGAGCTGATTTCCAACCTCCTTGTTCACTGCTGTTCACTGTTACCTCATATAAATTTCAGATTATAGTCATAGCTTGTTATGTCATGCATAAAAATGCATGACACACATAAAAATGCATACACATGGCTCAAAACTCCCTTAATGTGGTTCTGAGGTTTAAAAAGAAATCTATGATAATCTAGTTAATAAATTAAGGTTAAGCTCACGTCACCAAGGTGATAGACAGCTGATTGAATACATGTCCTTTTGGTTGCATGCTGTGGATTATTAAGTGTAGGTTGCAAGCCAGTCACGGAAACTCACGTTTCCCACAGTGACGACGACATCGTTTTTGAAGACTTTGCACGACAGCGCCTCATAGGCGCAAAGGAAGAGAAGGATGAGGATGAGGATGGGGCCAACTCGCCGAAGCTGAGTGACAGATAGGCACGGGGGTACGGGTGTGAAGCTTCACTGGCCGGAGGCCTGCGGGTTCACCACAGCCTGGAAGACCCTCTAAGAGTCTTGTGCCTGTGCTGTTGTCTTGTTGTTCTTCACCTTAGTCCTTTTTCATTTCCACGGGAGTTAAGAGGCCAGCTGAGTCTGTGCACAAGGCTTAAAGCAGTGGTGTTAAGTCGGGTTGGGTCACCCAGGGAAGCGGGTGACAGAGGCAGAGAAGACTTGCCCAGTGACAGCTTCGGTTACTCTGATAGATTGATGGATTAAGGTTGTTCCTGCTTGCATGAAATAGTAACTAAAATCACGCCCTAAGAGTACGTACCTATGATACTGTGAAAAGGTCCCAGAATAATCACAGAAACACTGAACTTTCTGCCAGTTGCTGTTGCTTCTGATTTATGATAATAGCAATTCACCAAACTTAGCAGTGAGTAGTTTGTCGAATTTTTTAAATGTCTGGGTGGATTTACTTAGACGCATTAGCAACGTACCCTCAGAACAATGGCCTTAAATCATCACTCATTCGTAAATTATGGTTCCAATTTTTATGGGATACTTTCAGCTAATATTATATAAATCTATTTATACCTACGGATATTGGTTACTACATTCAAATGGGCAGTGAACCTTTATCTGTTTGAATGAATATTTTTTAAATTAAAAAATATATATAATTTTGTAGCAGTCAGTGTTTACAGTTTATTGCCCATGTACATGTGCTGGTTGTGATGACACACATGTTCCACTGTCTTTTTCGCACAAGATCTCAGGTGGGTCTGTCTGTAGGAATTAAAAATCCCAGGATGTTCCGATTGTGGTGCGAATGAGACTGCGCTGCTTTCATGGATGTGATAGGAAGTACACAAAAACAGATTTGCAAGGACAGAGCCTCACAAAGAGTGGATTTAAATGTCCCTGTTTTGCATGACACGTGTCAATGATGCTCTCTGCATGCACGACTGGTGAAATGCCCAAGGGGACACCGGCATTCTGCTCACGGCGTGTGAATGGCTTGCCAAAAAAACATGAGTAGAACCCTGACATTGGCTGGAACATCCGCATGTCTCACGTATGTTTAATTTATTTTCAGTAACTGGATTCGCTGTTAAATGATACGTAATGTGGTGCGCTGTTTGTATAGCTCTGGAGCAAGCCACCTGCCCACCCTGTTTTTTGACTTTGCAGATGTAGCAGATTAGCTGTTCAGCTTCCTACTGAATTTTAACAACTTGGTGAACCGTTTGAAGCAGAGACAGGACAAGCCATAATGTCGGATTTACTGCTGCCTAGCCCTTCACAATTTGGAGTTTAATTCGACATCATTTCTATATGATAATAATATTTGACACAATTTGCTGTTCTTTTACACACTGTAGAGCAAATCAGATTAATCTTTAATCTTTAAAAATATTTTTGATCATACAACTTAAGTCAGGCCTGCTGTGAAACTATTTTACATAGTTATTCATTACCTCTTTACTGTAAATTTGGTTTGTTTTGAAACTAAAACATCTCATTTCTGAATATTTAACAGTAATTTAAATCACGGAAGGCTTCACCATTCAAGAATAAAATGATTATATGTCTGTGCCTATTAACATGAAATACAGTAATTTAATGTGAAGTATACTTGATTACCCCAGATGTCATTTTCATCTCTTTTATATAACTAATTGTAGTGAATGGTGTTAAAGTGTAGAATTTCTGCTCAACATGCTGGTACTGACTTAGTTATGTTTGAACAAGAAATATTATAGCATCTGTGCTGTAATTCTTAAGTAATCTGTATATTTAAGTTTTGGTTTTTAATTACTTAATATGCCAGATTTACCCAAAATGTCTCATTCATGCTAAAAAGAAAAATCAATCTCACCTGCAAATTGGCAAGAAAACATATAATATGTTGAGACTGACAAAACCGAATATTTATAATGTGTATCCATATTAAACATGCTTAGGGATGCTTCTATCAAGCTTCCGGTCAAGAGGGAGGCAGACATTAGCAGAAAGCCAGGGGACCCTGGAGAGTAGCCTTGTCTCCGTCCACCACACTAATTAAAAGTATAGTCGATATAGCGGATCAATATCAATTTGTCTGTGCTACTGTTTCATTTTATAATCACTGGATGAAGAATTAAGGTTAAAGGGTGCTGAAAGATCTGTTTTTCAGGGTTAGCTAAATATTTAGAGGGTCTTTGTCTGTCACGTACGACTTCTCACCCGGAAATGAGGCATGAGGCCTAAGTCAGGATGTGCAGCCTGCAACTGATTTCACATCCAATCTGAAGTGACGGAGCCCAAGGCGCCCTCTAAGGACCACATTATGTAACTACAATCACTGGAAAATACAGTGTTAGGTTATTCAGGTTATTCCTGAACCTGGACAAAATATCCAATTTGACACCCTTTTGGGAAACAGTTGAATCCAAATGATGGGGCAAAAGTCTGGGCACAGTGTGTGGCAAGGGAAGTCAAGTGTGACACAAAATTGGATGCTTGTATGTAAAACGAGTCCCTAGTTAACACACCCACCCCCACCCCAGGAATAAAGGAATATGCAGAGTGCCTGAACCAATTAAGCTGAAGGAAATTGTCCTGAAACTTGTATAAGTAATCAAATGTAAAGCTAATGCATTTAATTAAACATCAAATGAGACAAAATGAAGGAAACGTGCCCCCCCACCATAGATTCTGGATATATTATATTTTGTGGCAAAAATCTCAGTATTTCCTGTTTGTTCCTATGATTTCTGTATTTGTTGATGTAAAATGTTTGTGTTTACACAAAAACGTGTTTGTGCTCTTGCGAAGCGTGTAATAAAGCGGTCTGGTTTCTGTGCATTTCTGCTGCACGGTACTGCTTTGTGTAACTTCCGCGTCATGCCTGCAGGGCTGGAAGAAGGTTTGGAAAATAATGACATGAGTTACAAATGGAATTTACAAAACAGAAAAAAACAACACAACAGAAAAACAACACACGATAACTCCCCTGCTTACCAATAAAGAGTCAAAAAAGTCCTAATACCATTATGTCCCCAGAGTCGCAAATGTGAAGACAGTCATTAAAACAAGCGTTTCAAAGGCCAGCTTATAATGGCCACACTTATTCGCTCGGATCAGGGTACCCTTAGTGGCCAATTATGTTTGCCCACAAATATTGAAAGCTTGAGGCCTAATTGCAGCTGGACTGATTAAGAAACTTGTTGTTGATGTCTGTTTGTATCGTGTGGGACCTGAAAGCCCTCACAGGTCATTTATTTGTACTCTCCAGCACATCTCTTCTCATTAGATGTTTGCAGCCACTCTTGACGAGGGCTTTAGAGCAGGTCTTACTGTCAGACTCAGGGCCTTCCATCTTCTCCGTGTCTGCAGTAGCTTTGGCATCGTGTACCTATGTGAATGTAAAAATGTCACGTACAAACTTTCAGGAGTTTTTTTTGCTAATTAATGGCTACAGGCATTTGTGTAATACTGGTTTGCTTATAAAATATCAAATGCAGTTGCACTGTGATCCATAGGAATAAAATCCGAGGTGAAGGTGAAATAAATGAGGTGTACAGCGTGACTATCATTCTTGCTATTGTTTTTTTATCTGTAGGGGGGGATATAGTCTCTCTGATGGCAGCACTGGGGCCTCACTCTGCCATGGCCGCAGGCTTGATTCCTAGCCTGCCTCTATTTGGGGTTCGCATGTTCGGAATTTCTCTTTATAGATTTACTCCCGAAGGCATTTGGTTTGGGTATCTCCGAGCTGTCCATAGTCTGTGTGCCTTTGGATGGACTGACATTCTGTCGAGGGCAGGCCAGCCGAGAGACTCGGGAGAATTCCCGGAGGGCCGCTTATCTGTTCCGGTCAACGATTGCTCTGCGTAGAGAAATGCACAAATACGTGCCGTGTATGTCAGTGTGATTTAAAACGGAGTGAGCACAGTGGGCAGTTACGGAGGTGCTTGCTATTGTTAATCACTTGCTATTGTTAATCACTGGAAGCTTCTCAAATGATGGATGTTATGATGTAATGATGTAATGAATGATGACCAGGCGGGGCAGAAAAAGTCAGACTGCTGAAACAGCTCAATGTGCTATTTATTATTTATTTTCTTCTTGAAATGTCAGTAATAAATTTATCAGGATAATAAGACTTGAACGAAGACAATATGGGCTGGTCTTGGGCATAAAACTGACTTGATGAAAATGAGTCCGACTCCATGCCTGGTCCAGGGTTATGAATAATAAAATATGAAGTAATATTTCGCTTTGATGCTCTTTGGCTCATCATAGGCTAATACGCTTAGTGGCACACAGTCAACATCACGTCCTGTATGCCCACCACGGGCTACTGACACCAACTGGCTCTGAGGTTAGGGTCTGATCCTCACACAAAGCCAGATGGCCCTCCGCCCCGCAGTCTGGCTGTCATGCAAGCCTCTCCCCTCTGCCTTGTCACCCTCAGAAATTGATTGCTCTCACAATCAGACGTTATGTCGAGCCGGTAAATAGCAGAACTGAAAACAGTGTACTTAATTAATCAACTCTTCAATTTGAGACTTGCATTCATTTCTGCAGCAGGATTCTGGATTCTGCAACCTTAGAGTGAAGCTGATTTCCGTCAGTGGCCAGTCGCCAGTTCTGCATACTTAGGTTGTCTTATAAATAACTAAATGCTTTATTTGTCATTTGCACAAGTACGAGTATGAGTACTAGTACGAGTACGAGTACAGGTACATTGGTATTCTTCTGTTTGCCAGCCCCATCTTGCTTGCTAGGGGACTGGCCAGCTGAGACGGAACATTCCCAGAACTTAAACCAAAGTTTTCTAAAGTTCTCAGAGTTTCTGTCAATGTTAGCATGATAACAATATTACTTGAACATCCTTTTAACATAATTTATTTTGAAAAATGTTGTTTTATAATATAAATATTATTTTATAATAGTGCTACATAGGTATGCAAATGTACCATCCAGCCCACCAGGAAAACTGCACACATTTCCATACCTCAATTGTAACATTTGGTAAACGTTCCTATAACGAAAAATTGTTAGCTGGGTGGCTTCAGGACAGGGCTATGATCCCCAAGGGCTCAGACTGACAGTTTCATTATTTAACGTTTGTAGGCTGAGGATGATGATGTCATTTATTGGTTTTAGTGGTTTCATCGGAGTTGATTTCATTGGTTAGCAACACCAATAGGCGTTCTCCACCTATCAGCCATTGACCTTTCCCCTTCAGTCTGTTTGCTTCTCATTTCACCTTCATTAATGGTTGGTTCTCCTGGGTTTTCCTGCTTACGCCTCAAGACAGCATTGTTGTGTCCAGTGGCCTCTTACTAGTGTAATTGAGGAGCTGTTCCAGCACCAGAAATAGGCTTTGACTCAGTCTTAGATGTTTTCCTGCCTCTTGAGGCTCTGACCCACCTGGGTCCCCTAATGTTGCCACCTTGTTAGCTAATGAAACCGCTGGAGGATGATGAGGGTGGACACTGTGATGAGAAGGTCAGTAGTGTGCCGGAGGTCCAAAATGATGCAACGTTTTATTTTTGAGTAAACAGAAATCATAATCTAACGCTATCTCGAAAAAAAGATCTCAGAACAGCTTCCTGCCATGAACAGACAATGTCATAGCATTTAAAATTAATAAACACGACAGAATTGGTTATATATACACACTATCAACAAGTTAAATCAAATGTATTACAACTTCATATCTGAAATTCCATCTGGCAGAGTTCTTGAAAACCAGTGAATGGTAATTAAGAATGACTTTCTTATTAGTTAATACACAAAATATTTACAGAGAAATATTTAATTGTCCATTTTGTCACACTGAGTGGAATGCTTTTTATCTCCTTCTCCCAAAAATACATTAATGATCAAATAACAGTCTAACAAAGACGAGTGCATGGAGACAGCAGGTAAAATGTACAGAGCACCGGATCCTGAATTAAACTTTCAGCATCGTCACATTTACAGTGAAGGTTTTATTTGTCCTCATGTTAAACACTTTCAAAGCTGCATTCCTTATTTCCTTGGTACGGACACCATAAATAACTGGATTTATGGTAGCGGGGAAAATGATATATAGAACTCCCAAGAATGTGTTCACGTCTGTCGTGATGGGGATGCCGAGATTATGCGACAGAAACGTGATGCTCCCCACCAGATAGAAGCTCATCATGACCATCAGGTGAGTCCCGCAGGTGTGGAACGCCTTCCAACGATCCTCTCCCGCCGCTGCCCGCAGAACGACACTCAGGATCCTGACGTATGAGAAGGTGATGATGGAGATGTCGATGCCCACAAAACAGATGATCACCACTAGTCCTATAGTATTGCTACTGCTTTTATTGCTGCACGCCAAGCTGACAAGAGCCATATGGTCACAGTAGCAGTGGTTGATGACGTTTGAGCTGCAGAACTTCAGGGGACGTGCAAGGGCAACAAGAGCGGACATTATGGAGCCACTCCGTATCAGCATCAGCATAACCAGTTTCACCAGCATGGAGCTGTTAATGATTTCAGAGTAGCGCAGCGGATTACAAATGGCCACCAGTCGATCCAGTGCCATGGCCAGGAGGATGGTGGATTCCAGGGATGAAAAGAAGTGTGTGAAGAACATTTGAGTTAAACAGCCTTCTAAGGAAATTTCATTCCAGTCAAACAGGAAGCTCAAAAGCATATTGGGTATAATTACAGTGGGGACGACTATATTGACAACAGCCAAGCTGCATATTAGTATGTACATGGGGCTATGCAGGTTCTGGCATTTTTGAATCACATAGATCATCAACGAATTGCCAGCCAGGGCCAGCATATATATTACGAAAAATGGCAAGAAAAGTATATGTCTATATTCATATAGTTCTGGAAATCCTATAAAAAAGAACGTGGTGTGGGTGAAGTTGCTTTGTAGCAGTTCTCCAGCCATGGCACTTTGGACTGACCTGAAATTTGATCAAAATGGAAAGATGTTATTGCAGTTTGTCACACCAAAAAAGCACATCATTAGCTACAGATTCATACAGACCTATTTTTTTACAGTTTAATTGGGAACATTTTTGTAAAGACATCAAGAAAAAAAATATGGCTCGGAGTAGATAACCTCAAGATTTCTTATTTTCTTTGTTAATATTATGGTCTTTATGGCTGAAATTCGTACCTGCTTGGCTTCTGTTTTGTTTTCTCTCCTGTTGTTTCTGCAGAATAACACTTAAAACTCAGTAATAAGTTCTCAATGGCTTACTAGCAGGAGTGTCTGCCCCATTCTCGTCGACCCTAACTGCAAGTGTGGTTGATTTATACTGCACATAGCAGAACAGTCGTTGGTCTCTTAGGACCACCTGTAGCTTCAATTATCTCTTCATTGATTGCTGTGGCTGGAAAAACTCCCTGTACACAACTCAAAGGTGACACACACAACCTCATTACTAATAGCAATGCAAACGTGTTTGCTTTGTGTGATGGGTATTCATCTCATAACAATTGTTTGGCACTTTAAAGTTCACGTTTATCGTTATGTGAATTTAGTACAATGAGAGAGCCAAGTGGGTGGTTTCCAAATGGTGGCGTTTCATCTGCACACTGCCTTTGGATTTATAATTGGCAAATCCCAAGCTTTTTAAGTTATGCACAATGACAATGAAATAAAAATGACAAGTAATAACAGTTGACAATAATAAATGTTATAACAAGAATAAACTAGTTTGTGTTTTTGTATTTTAATTAGTGAAATAGATTTTTTAAATCTCAGACTTTGACCTGTACAATGCGCGGATGTATGAAAAGTTAGATTCTTTTAGATTTGAAAACCGAATTGGCTCAAGATTCAAGAAGAACTGGTTCAAAAGAATGATTCGTTCACGAGTGGGGCATCACTGTCATTCACTTGGAGAGGCGTTTTTGCAGGCATGTAGGTAAAGTGTTTCCCGCTAACACCATATCGCATTGTGGTTTTGCACAGTGTGTTTAGAAAATCGGTCAGATAGAGAATCGCGCGAATGCAAATATGATTCCGCGTTGTATTGGACTTGGGTACTAATACATTAATCACGTTAGCACGGATTTGTGGTACGTTATAGCAGGACTGACTGTACATATAAAGAGATAATCCACTAAAAAATACATTTTTTTAAATCCCCATAGGCTAAGGAAAAATAGGTTCAAATTTAATTCTAATATGGGAAATTGAAGATGCAACACTAATGTGGGCGGACAGGCTGTTCCAAAGACTCAGTGCTGCCACAGCAAAAGTGCACCATCCTTTGATTTTTAACCTCAGCCCAGGAACAGCCAGGAGAAGCTACTCAAGTAACCTCAAAGATGTTGTGGTGGTGAGCTGACAGAGGAGATCTGCTGTATGGGAAGGGGCTGAACCATTTACGGCTTGTGATAGCAAAGGCCCAGGAGTGCCTTTATTGTTGCACTGGAAGTGGTGCTGTGGTGGTGTAAGGAGGCCTTTGACACTTATGTCAAAATTTGCAAATTTTTGACTAAAGAGATTATAGATCTTAGCATAATCACTTCTTTATAAAATAATCTAAATATGTTTTATGCTCAACAGTGTTTATGTAGTCAAGGAATATATATTTCAGTTTGGTAAAGTTTTTGTCTAATGAAGGCCCAGCTCAGTCCTGGTGGACACAGCGAGACCTGTGTTGTTAATAAGGTCCCACTAGAGACAGGGCTACAAGCAACACAGTTCACACATGCAACACTGACACCAGCCATTTTAATGTAATGGATTTCCATACTACTAAAGTACTGAGGAACATCTCTGGAAAGTGGTAGCTAGGCTATGAGGTGGTTAGCAGAGCACACAGATCCCTTCTTCAGGTTCATTTCTAAGGTAGCTATAATTATAGTTTTTGTATTATTCCCTGTCCTTGAAAGAGTTTCATCTGTTGACAGTTTTTTGATGCAATGAATCTAATGGCACGGGAACAATGTAGTGCCAGAAAGTTAATGGTATTAAAACAAATTTATGATCCCAGTTTTATTATAGGGATAATTTTAGGTTTTGCAGGTCATAGTTCAACACATATAATTTGCTGCATTTCATCAGTTATTAACTCTTAATTAACTCTTATGTCTTTGGGTCACATGAAATTATGTGGTTACAATATTCAGGGATTAGGTAGATCAAGCGAGTTAACAGCTGGACACCCATAGGGATGACACCTTTCACCCAGTAACCAGGGCCTGCAGGTACTTGTCATCGAAGCACTTTTCTGCCTGGTAAAAGAGCATATAATCACTTTGTAATGAATATTAGCATTACAGGCAGGGTGCACTATAAATGCTAAGGATCAGACACAGATAATAGCAAGGAAGTAGAGAATGTGCTTTGGATGGCAGGAATGAGTTGTCGTGTTTTGTCTCTCTTTAATGCATACAAGAAATTCAAGTCACATAGGGTGACCAGATAATCCATGTCAGGGAGGACACTGAGCTACTAACTAAGTTTTACCAACTCCTTTAAAACCGAAAGGCAGGCTCCTTTGCTTGGCTAAATAGTTCAGTTCTTGCCCTTTGACTGCTTTGTTTCCTTGACTGAAAGACTCATCCAGCTGTTTCACATTAGCATTAGTGACATATGTATGATTATAGGAGCCTGACCAATCAGCACACAGCAAGAACTCAGTGCTTAAGTGAAAATCAGGTCCTGTTATTTAAAAATGGTAGTTTGCAAATCCTGTCCGAGCTCAAAGCGTCCTCCCTGACATGGCTTATCTGGTCACCCTAATGTCATGTGTCTTCAGGCTCAGAACCAGAACCTTCCCCTCTCTCAGACACCTGACTTTGCCTGCGTTTCACCCAATACTTCAGACAGTCCTTCCATCCTCTTTTCTGAATTCCCCAGGCACAGTGCAGGCCCAATTGTTAAACCTACACGTCCACCGAAGTAAATGAAAGCCTTGTTCCCCAGGCCCAAATCAGACCAGCCCTGTAACGCCTGTAACATCTGGAACATGTTGTGAAGAAGGTGTGAATAAGACCTTAACCTCTGTTAAAGTATCTGATTTGTACCCCCAGCCCATCTCTGGTCAGTGCATGAAACAGGTCAAGTTGCATGAGGCTGATAACTACCTCTTTCATCTTTGGCTGCTCAGACTTAAAAGGATAGGCTTACAGTGATTTTTCTAGAGATCTTCCCATATCCTGCTCATTCTTCTTCGAAAGGTGAGGACTGACATGGCACATTTCGGCATCTGGCCCCAGATCTATGGGTGTGGAGTTTATGTTCCAAGAAGTGTTTCTTCAACATTCTGCACTTTTATCCCACTGCATGAAAAACACTTTCCTGTGCATGTGGTTCCTGTCAGATTTTTATCACACTAATGTTAATGCTCTTGGGGAAAAGTAAGAAAGGGAGTTTCTCAAAATACAGCAATACCTTTAAGAAATACCCCTTTTACATTTTTTGTTGAAACAAGTGTATATTTTAATTAAGTGTACAAAACAATTTAGTTTTTGTCATTCTGTGCATTCCTGTGTTTGTTTCATTTGGACAATTAATGACATTAAACTGAGAGCGAATAAAAATTCGTGAGACATTACTTATTTGGACGATATTTTTGAAGCATACAAGTGAGATAAGCTTGCAGACAGGGAGCAGCGTCAGCCAGCAAACCTGGAGCAGTTGGTGTATCAGGCCAAACTTCACCCAGTCCTTCCTTACCTTCAAATCCTTTTTTCTGAATTCCTCAGGCACAGTGCAGGCCCTCTTGTTAAACATACATGTCCACAGAAGTAAATGAGAGCCCGGTTCACTCGGCCTGAATCAGACCAGCCCTGTAAGCCTGCTAGAATGTGTCCCCACAGGCTAAGAAAAAAATTATTAACAATATGAGGTACTCACTTCATATAAATTTTAGTTCTAGTAAACTTTTAAAAATTTAAATAGTAAATGAAACAATGAAACATTAAAGTCTGATAATATATTACAAAATATGTAAGTGTTGGATGCTGGAAGATAGCTGTTAGCTTCTAAGTCAGAGTTTAGTACACCAATGGCCTCAGATATCATTAAATATACTGTGGTGTCTCTGTCCTTCATTTCACATGCCTCCTGGCCTGGTCCTAAAAACTGCTGACTTCCTCTCTGAGCTTTTCCTCACCTTCATAATTATAGGAGATGTTAACATTCACCTGGAAAAGTAAGAGTTCCTCAGCACATCTTATCTGGAAAGTGACAGGCCTCATTCTCTGCGATCTCACACCTAACCAGGAAGCTCAAACTGGACTCCTTCTGTGTTAGCTAATGACTATCTGCCTGCCCATCCATCCATCCATCCATCCATTCTTCCATCTTGTGGCTGTTTAGACTGATCGGGGTTGGGGGGGGGTAATGATTGTGCTCCCTCATTTTCATACTTTTCAGCAGTAAGGTGCCACAGTTGCTCTGGAAATTACTGCAATGAAGGGTCTGCTTTCAGTATGTAGAATGGTGTACACTGCTCTGAGAACAGTTAAGTTATCAAGTTCTTGATCACCCTCCTGCTTAATGGATCTTGTACCCACAAACCTAGGAGACGAATTCTACCTGAGAGATATATCTTAAGATATATAATCTATAATAAAGAGTCTACTTGAAAGCCCAGCCTACATTCTCCAGATCTTTTCAGTGACAGACCCCTCTCAGACCGGTCACTTGGCATTCATCTACTTTGCCGTGCCCCAATGACCTCAACGATAAATGATAGACCTGTGCCTATTCTCTAATTGTGGCAGTTACTTTGTTATTTTGCATTTGAGTTTGAGTGACCTTATGGCCACTGCGGGTCACTGTATTATGGAGAAAGGCCCCTTGGAGAGGTTTCTGCCGATCTGGGACCAGAGCAGAATCATCAGGTTCAATAAGTGATGTTGTTGTTTAGTAAACCATGGGTCATCCTTGGGGCTCCATGTGGTCCCTGTGCTCTTCGGGTTATGTTTGCTATCCCCCCCCCAAGGATTTAATTAGAAGCGTGGAGTTACCTACCACTGTTGTGCTAATGACACAAAGCAGCCTCTGTGTCTTTCACATCTAGAGAAGATACTCACAGCTTTCTTTTATTGAACCACTTGCTTGCTTTCTGCTTGGAGCCCCCAGTCTGATTTGCTCTGGATATATATTTGTCGATTTAAATAAGAATGGGTTCGCTTAGCACTTAATAATTATATGCAGTGCTTCCAAATCACATCTTACTGATGCACAACAAGTTATGATTATAATCAATATTAGTCTTGATGGTAAAGTTATATGATATAAATGTACAAACAGTATCAACCAACACTGAGACCTGGAACAGGGACAGTTTGCTGTGTTGTTGCGCCATTATCTGGTTAATGAATATGGAATTTTGTCTGTTGAACATCAAGCTCTTTATCAGCGGGTAACTAAGATCGTGGCATTAACGAGGCCCCAAAGAAAACACAAAGAGCATGCCGTGTGCTTACATCAACCCAGACCATTAACCCAGGACAAAGCGCCCTGCTGAAAAGATCCCCAGAGCAAACTAATTAGAAAAGGACACCGTTCTTCTAGATTAATTAGTGCAGTCAGCAAGTACTAATAACAGTCTTCATAATACCAGTATAAGTTTCAAAGCTATGTATTTTATAGTTAATACCCTGAAAACTATATTTGAAACACACTTGTCTCTTAGTAATATACATTGACTGTTGACTAATGGTCAATTTTTTAGTATATATTCTGTATATATACAGCATATATAATTCGGTGACTGTAATAAAACCTCAAAATATGTAAATTTACAAATATGCATGTTTTATTTAGTTACAGTCATATGAAAAAGTTTGGGAACCCCTCTTGGCCTGCTTAATAATTTACTCTACGTTCAACAAAAAAGATAACAGTTTCCTAGAAACATCTGAGTACTGGGGTGTTTTCCGAACAAAGAATTTTAGTGAAGCAGTATTTAGTTGTATGAAATTAAATCAAATGTGAAAAACTGGCTGTGCAAAAATATGGGCACCCTTGTAACTTTGCTGATTTGAATGCATGTAACTGCTCAATACTGATTACTTGCAACACCAGATTGGTTGGATTAGCTCGTTAAGCATTGAACTTCATAGACAGGTGTATCCAATCATGAGAAAATGTATGTAAGGTGGCCAGTTGCAAGTTGTGCGTCTCTTTGACTCTCCTCTGAAAAATGACAGCATGGGATCCTCAAAGTAACTCTCAAAAGATCTGAAAACAAAGCTTGTTCAGTATCATGGTTTAGGGGAAGGCTACAAAAAGATTTTCAGAGATTTAAACTGTCAGTTTCAACTGTAAGGAAGGTAATCAGGAAATGGAAGGCCACAGGCACAGCTGCTGTTAAACCCAGGTCTGGCAGGCCAAGAAAAATACAGGAGCAGCATATGCGGAGGATTGTGGGAATGGTCACAGACAACCCACAGATCACCTCCAAAGACCTGCAAGAAGATCTTGCTGCAGATGGTGTATCTGTACATCGTTCTACAATGCAGCGCAATTTGCACAAAGAACATCTGTATGGCAGGGTGATGAGAAAGAAGCCTTTTCTGCACTCACGCCACAAACAGTCGCTTGTCGTATGCAACAGCTCATTTAGACAAGCCAGATTCATTTAGGAACAAAGTGCTTTGGACTGATGAGACAAAAATTGAGTTATTTGCTCATAACAAAAAGCGCTTTGCATGGCGGAAGAACACCGCATTCCAAGAAAAACACCCCCTACCTACTGTCAAATTTGGTGTAGGTTCCATCATGCTGTGTGGCAAGTTCAGGGACTGGGGCCCTTGTTAAAGTCGAGGCTCAGATGAATTCAACCCAATAGCAACAAGTTCTTCAGGATAACGTAATAAACATCAGTCACAAAGTTGAATTCACGCAGGGGTTGGATATTCCAACACGACAATGATCCAAAACACAGTTCAAAATCTACAAAGGCATTCATGCAGAGGGAGAAGTATAATGCTCTGGAATGGCCGTCACAGTCCCCTGACTTGCATATCATCGAAAATCTATGGGATGATTTGAAACAGTCTATCCATGCTCGGCAGCTATCAAATTTAACTGAACTGGAGAGATTTTGTATGGAAGAACGGTCAAAAATACCTACATCCAGAATACAGACACTTATCAAAGGCTAGAGGCAGCGTCTAGAGGCTGTTGTATTTGCAAATATAATGTTGGGGTGCCAAAATTTATTCACCCGTCTAATTTTGTTATGATGCATATTGCATATTTTCTGTTAATCCAATAAACCTACTGTAACTGCTGAAATACTGTTTCCATAAGGCATGACATATACTAAAAGTGCAAAGTTGCTACTCTGAAAGCTCAGCCAACGATAAGCAAAAATCCAAAAAATGAAGAGAGGTTCCTAAACTTTTTCATATGACTGTACTTACAGAACTGGATTGTGATTTAATTTATGTCAGGATACCCTTTCATGTTGAATGTTATGTTTTGTTCTAACAAAATAACATTTTATTCATAGAACTGTCAATTTGCATTTTTCCAGAAATAATTTTGAGATCTTGTACAAAAATCAGACTCATTTAGCCTTCAGTTGTATCATATCAAAATTTCACAAACATCAGCTTTACCCCAATTCTTGATACTAATAAATGAACAATAAACCATAATGATGCTGTATCTCAGAATATAGCCATAAGAAAGAAAATGTGAGCTTCTTAATATGTTACTTATATCAGCAATTTCTCAGTGCAGCAGGATTCCACCACCTTTGTTACCGTTTAAGTTAATGATGCTTAAATGTCAGCTAAGAGATGTTGAGCGCTTACTCATATGCATGACTAGCATAAACTCAACATTTAAAGTGTCTGGTTGCAGAAACTTCCCCACACTTAATCAGTCTGTACCCTAATCTGTCTAGTATGGATGCCATAAATGATTGGGTTGCAACAGCCAGGGACCAGAAGATACAGCAAGCCAGATAGCACCTGGACATCCATCAGGAGAGAACCTTTGTCCCTTTACCCAAGGAAAGCAGTTAGCATGTTCATATAAGCAACGCAGATCACCATTATGTATGTGGAATGTGGGAATGTGGGAATCCCCTGCCACCGACCAGAATATAGCTGTAAACACTGACGGGAAATGGCAATGAAAGTGCAGCCCCATAGGACGCCAGCAGGCTAGCCAATTGTTCATTGGATGTGTCGCCGCAGATACAGAACGTTAGACGAGCAAAATGTGCGGTTATGAGGGTTCCGCCAGCCATCAGCAAAACGATTACAGCATAACTAGCCAAAACGACGGAGGTTAACGGTAACGATTTTGGAATGTTCACCCAGTCACCATAGCGCAGGGGATGGCAAGTAGCGAAATATCGATCTACAGCCATGTCCAGCAGGATCGTCAACTGTATAGTTCCAGCGTAGTGAATAAAAAACATGTCAATGAGACACCCGATGTGAGAAACTCCATTCATGTTTGACAAGAAGCTATAAAACACTTTAGGCATGAACAACACAGGGACACAAAGATGGAGATCTGATTACACATATCAGAATGTATATTGGGGGGATGTAGATTCCTTTGTTTTATAATCACCACTACAAGGAGTGAGTTGGAAGTAAAAACAAAAACAAAAATAAGAAGAAATGAAATGAAATGAAAAGCAGAGGCCGGAATTCCTGAGGATTGGTGTAGCCTATAAGATAAAATTCTGTGTAGGAAATATTCAGGGCATGCTAAAAGGCTAACACCACAGGCCTAGTCCTATGTGTGCGGCTAATGGCTACATGTATTTGAGACACCTTGGAAATTACACTGGGACACTCCAAATTACACTCAGCACAATGTATCTTACATAAGTCATATATTAATTTGCCAGGCCCTACTATACCAGACAGGAGTGTACATATATAAATGGCACTGTTAAAAGAAGATAAAACATACACAATAAAAATGGAATTTTAATAATATGATAACACATAACAAAAACGCACTAATGAATATCAGCCTGAACGGTATCAGAAATAACTGGGTTGATGACCTCAGCAGAACATGAGGAAACTGAAATAATATCGTTTTTCCTGTGAAAACACAAAAGTTAATCTCACACCTTTGAAAGTCACCTGGTTTATACGGACACTAAGAGCTTTTTGGGTACCCTCTGCTGACTGCCACAAACATCAAGCATCTGAAGATGGTGATTTTAATGCAAATAGAACCACTGGCATTTAGACAGACTGGCCGGTGTGAGCAGTGTCACATGGTCGCAGAAAAAAAGTGCAGCGTGTCTCCCTTGGCAGGTAAACCGAAAAGGAACCAGATCAGGTATCATCCAGTCAAATCGGTGAACTATGATCACATAGAAACTTGAAATCTGGCTTCTTTCGTGTTTTGTCTGTCTGGGTGCTCCTGCATGTTGCCTCATAGTTTAAAACTTCAATGAGACACAGAATAACTTCTAACACAGCCAAACATGAACTACAGGACACATTTAACCAGCGGTGGAAAAAATCTATTTTGGGTCAAAAGTTTATAGAACAATATAAATTTCTTTTACTGATGACTATTGCTAAAGTTCTAACAGAAATCAATTCCTGTTTCATCACAGTTCAGTATCATCTTTAATGTTTTATGGTATTACAGTAATGTCACATACATGATAACATGCATATAATTACAATCACAAGGAAATAGTATTTTCCTAAAGCAGGGCAGACTGGCGTTCCAGGACCAAAACTGGGGATCCCTGTCCTAAAGGATTCACGAGCCTTTAACGAAAAAGCATGTTAAATTTGATGTTTTTCAGTTTTATGATGTTTTTGTACACTTAATACTTTTCATTTTAAATTTATTGCTGTATACATATTTTTTTCAGAATTTTCATTTGATTTTATGGTGTGACTTTTCCACACTTCAGAGTTTTCATTACTTGTTGCCTAATTTCCTTTGTTCTGACACCATAAATTATTGGATTGAAACAACTGGGGAAAAGTACATACATAATACTGATCACAGTGTGACTGTTAGATGACATGTTGTAATTTATTCTGTAGGAAAGAAATGCAGTTAAGGCTAAAATTAAAGTCACAAATATGACAATAATATGAGTTATGCAGGTACTGAGAGCTTTTCGACTGGACTTCCCTGACTTAAACACTGAGAAAAATATTTTAACGTATGATGCAGCAATTAACAGAACATCAACTGTCGGGACACAAAAGACAGTCATCAGTCCGACAATGTTATTCATGCGTATGGTCCCACAGGCCCGCGTGACCAACGCCATGTGCTCACAGAAACAGTGGTTGATCTCGTTATGGCAGAAGGACAGAGATCCAGCCAGAATGATTATTGTTAAAACAAAAACAGCATTTCTCAACACGGGAACAATTATGAACTTGAGGAAAGCAGAGAAAGCCATGTAGTCATTGTAGTGCAGAGGAGTACAGATTGCATAGTAACGATCCACAGCCATCCAGAGCAAAACAGTTGACTGGAAGCCACCAAAAAAATGCATGAAGAACATCTGTGCCAGACAACCCAGCAGAGAGATGTGTCTCAGATTATACAGTAAACTGACTAGCAGTTTTGGAACAAAGAAAATCGGTATAGAGAGATCAACAAAGGCCATTGCACATATGAGGAGGTACATGGGGGA
>JAAGVU020000036.1:4758304-4770156 GCA_011763525.2 Mormyrus iriodes | reverse complement strand
TCTGCTGTTCTGTGTGACTTTTCAACTTTAACAGTGATGTCTTATGACAGGTCTGTGGCCATATGCAGGCCTTTGGAGTATCACACCGTCATGACAAGCGGGACTCTCTTTAAACTGATTGTATTCTCGTGGATTGCCCCCATGTCTTCCATGGTCCTTCTGGTTATTGTGAGCTCTGGACTAACTCTCTGTGGATCACACATTGAGAAACTCTACTGTGAGAACTGGGCTATTGTTAAAATGTCTTGTTTCCCAAGTATAGTTAGTAATGTTATTGGCTATTTAGTAATACTAACATATTTGGGACATGTGTTGTTGATTCTTTTTTCTTACATGAATCTGGTCAAAACCAGCTTGAAGTCAGCAGAGAACCGCAGTAAATTCATGCAGACCTGTACTCCACATTTACTGTCGTTAATCAATGTGACAGTGGCCTTGCTCTTTGATACAATGTACAGTCGATACGGATCCAGAGATTTTCCACAGGCCTTACGGCACTTCCTGGCATTAGAGTTCCTAATTGTGCCTCCTCTCCTCAATCCCCTCATTTACGGCCTGAAATTAAGTAAAGTCCAAAATGAGGTCTTAAGGTGCATGAATAATAATGTAATAATATTTTAATATTCATACAAATTCTAAAACAAAAAGTAAACTTATAATAAGGAGTCATTATTGGAGGGTTTTGGCTCCATTCTGCATAAGTCATTGTGATAACATTACGTACCATATTCATTTTTGTAGGACATTTATCCACTAGAGATCTGAAACGTGGTATAAAAAGAAATTCTACGTCCTTTCACAGAGATATAATGAAGTCTAACACCAGATAAGAGTAATATTATCATTCTTTGCATCACTGGACTTACTGGCCTCTTGGGGGGACCTGCCTTTTCCTTCACCTTCCAGGGCAGGATGTATGAGTCTCCCGATGGCATCAGGAGGCTGGAGACAGGCTTTAGCTGCTGAGGCCTGGGAGCCCTGCTTCTGAAGCCTCCATGTTGATGCTTCTTGAGGTTCCCTGACAGGTTCGCTGCTATGCTGACAGTGTGCTCTTTGTGCTCTGCTTCATTTACAAATATAACTATTTTTTGCACAAAAGAAATTCAGTATCTGGTAGTGATGGATGAAGCTTCAGGAACCATTTGCTGTATTATTTGACTCCACTAGATGGTGCTCTTGGCTTGCTTTGGGGGATGCTTTGAGCCATTTTTTTGAACAAAGAGCAATATCTAGTGGGGTCAGAAAATGCAACAAGTGGTTCATGAAACTTCATCTGGCCATCACTAGTGTCTGGAATCTTATTACCCAAACAAGCCTTCTCCAGGCTGCTGTAAAACTGCTGCAATATCCTTGATTTTTAATGAATAATATCTGTCTTTGCATTGCTGACTTCCTGTCCACTTGACACAACTGATTGGTGTTTCCTGTGTGTGGTTAATCGTTATGGTCTCCACCTGTTACTAGTCGGTGTCTTGTTATCATATATGTCTCGCCTCGCCTGATTTCCCAGCTCGGTCATCATCAACACAGTGGTCAAATCTGTCAATGTGTGCATCTCTATGAATAAAACCTCTTTTGTGATGAACCACATCAATGTGTGGATCGTTACTCTTCGCGGGGTTCCTGTTGTGACAGCCATAGTTTTCCTTTCATGCTTTTTCAGCTTCTGCCCTGCTGAAAGAAAAACAAATGTATGATAGTTGACAAGCTGAAGGTATGTTTTTGCATGATGGTTTGATGGTTTAGCTGGTCATGCCACCATATGATGGTCATTCTAGCTGGTCATAACATAGACACAAAATCAGCATTTCAAGCTTTCTCTTTTTGCTGGAGAAAAAATATTAGAGACAGGAGAAATAAGCCATACTCTCATTTTGGATTGGCACAGATCTCATAGCTGTCTAGGAGAAATAAAGGTAACAGTTTTGAGATCTTTTGTCTGAATTTATTTTCCTCTGGGTGCAGAGCTAATTAGGACTGTGATTCTCATGTTTTCCTGGGTGTTGCTGTGGAGTCACATGATTCTGGTGTAACCTAGTGTAATGATTATGGAAGACAAACAACAGAATCTAGAAGCATATAAAGGCCTACAGGTCTGCTGAACTGATAGAGGCACACAGCCATACAGAGGAGGACATGATAATACTATGTAATCTAGCAGAGGTTAATGCATCAGACAATTAGAACAGAATCCTTATGATTCAGACCTACAGGCAGATAATATGATGAGACAAAAGCCTGCATTTATCCTGACTGTACAGCATTGTGGCTCTTCGGTACAGGTCCGTTAGCCATGCGCATCATGAAAGCTAGACCCAGACGCTCAGTTAGAAAGAAACTAAGTGCCTGTGAACGCCACGTCAAGCCAGCGCAGATGGAGAACTCGTCCAGTGAACTAGTTTTTGTGCTTCATGGCTTGAATGAGACTAGAACAAGGAAAAAGATCTTTTTTACTCTGTTCTTTCTTGTGTATGTTTTCACCATTTTTCTGAATTTGACTCTGATTTTGACCATATTGCTGGAAAAAATTCTCCATGAGCCCATGTTCATCTTCCTGTGTAATCTGTGTATAAACGGCATTTTTGGCTCTACAAGTTTCTATCCAAAGCTACTGATTGACCTTCTGTCAGATTCTCATGTGATCTCATACAGTGCATGTATGATTCAAATATTTGGAATCTGCATGTATCTTAGCTGTGAAATAACTAGTTTATCAGTGATGGCTTATGACAGGTATGTTGCAATATGCAGACCATTGGAGTATCACTCCATTATGATGCCTTGCAGGGTAGGAATGTTGGTGCAGATGACGTGGTTCTTATCTTTCTTTGAGACAGTTGTATGGATTATGTTGGTAATCAGGCTGCCCTTGTGTGGATCCACAATTGATAAGCTTTATTGTTCTACCTGGGACATGGTGAAGCTTTCCTGTGTAGATACCACCTTAAACATTTCATACTTGTACTGTTTGACAATTTTTCACATATGTCAAGTCCTGCTAGTCATAATCTCTTATGTCCTAATCACCAGGGCATGTGTTCAGTCTCAGACAGAGCATAATAAATTCATGGAGACCTGCCTGCCCCATCTCATCACACTGGGTAACTTTGCCATTTCTGTGTCTTTCGATATTATGTCATCGAGATTAAGCTCAGACACCTCTCTGCAGGCTCTCAGAAACAGCCTTTCTATAATGTACCTCATTGTTCCTCCTGTCCTGAACCCTCTCATTTATGGTCTAAAACTGAAGCAGCTTCGTCGGATTGTGTGGAGAAAGTTCATCAGCAAAATCACTGCACTGAAATAACCAAGGGTGTCACAGAGTTTCATGGGGTCACACTGTCCCCTCACACCTCCAAGGTTGGGGATTAGAATTTGTCCTCTGCTCTCTGTGTGTGGAGTTTGCATTTTCACAGCTAATTGGTGTCTCTAAATTGCCCATAAATAATTAGCTTGTACATACAGCATATGAGGTGTGAAGGGGCAATAATCAATGCAAAAGCCAGCTAGATGCCTTGTGTTTAATGTGTATTTAAGATTTGATGTTCTTTGTATAGCTACTGTGGCAGGAAAATTGTAGGCAAAGGGTAGACCAGGGGAGAGTGGCATTGTGGGATTGCGCTTATGTCTTAGGCCAGGGTAGGGAGGCATTGTGGGATTGCTGTTATGTCTTAGGCCAGGGGAGAGAGGCATTGTGGGATTGCTGTTATGTCTTAGGCCAGGGGAGAGAGGCATTGTGGGATTGCTGTTATGTCTTAGGCGTTAGGCAAGAAGATATTGATTTGAATACTGTGTGTCCTTGACAGCCAGCCTGCACATAGTCAGCTTCACAGGCCCTGAGACCTTGGAGAGTTGGGCAGCCCGTGGGGGGGCGAAAGCACCTGCAAGAAGGGAGTCGCCACTGTCCTGACTGACTGAGCTCAAGGTTGAGACTGTTGCAGTTTTAGAATATAGTCGCAATATGTTATATGCAGGGGGCGGCACGGTGGTGCGGTGGTTAGCACTGTTGCCTCACACCTCTGGGATCAGGGTTCGTGTCGCCGCCCAGGTTCCATGTGTGTGGAGTTTGCATGTTCTCCCCATGTCGTCGTGGGGTTTCCTCCGGGTACTCCGGTTTCCCCCCACAGTCCAAAAACATGCCGAGGCTGATGGTGCCCCATCCTGGGTTGTTCCCTGCCTTGCGCCCGCAGCCTCCGGGATAGGCTCCAGACCCCCCCGCGACCCATATGGAATAAGCGGTTATAGAAAATGGATGGATGGATGGATGTTATATGCAATATGTGAAACGCTGGCTTAAATGAATAAGCATGATTACCCATGTATCCATAATCCATAGTATCGATAATATTAACTGGACAATAGAGACCTATGGGAAAGTAGCAAGTTCTGAGAATTGAGCAAATGGGGCGGATGTTAGGTGAAGAGTCGATACCCCAAAACCATGGTGGCCTAATTGAGGTAGAGAATTATGTGTATTATATGATTTGAGTTTGGTTTGTTGGTGTTTCGTGACTAGTCAGAACTTAGAAGCCCTTATAGGGAATTGGGTGTTATAGTACATCAACCTGCTGATTTGTGGGTGCAGTGTGCTTGTACCAGAGTGCTGGACTGCTGAGTAAAAGACCGTCTACAAGGTCTGGAGTTTAATATGAGCAGTTCAAGCTGGGATGTGATACAATAATTTCTTCTACGCTACTTAGTGAAAATTTACAAAATAAAACTTATCAGTTCATAAATAAATGTCCTATCTGTGCAGAATATGAAGCAGATTTATATTTAATTCTCTCCCCATGTTTCTCTGTTTTTGCTTTTCTCGTGTCTGTAGTACGATGTTTAACTGGGTCAAAAGCACTTCTCCTTCACAGACCCAAGGCCTACTCCAAGCTGCTGTAAGACTGCTGCTAAAGACTTTCATAGATATTTAATGAATAATAATATCTGATGAGAGCATTATTATCTGTCACTGCATCACTGACTTGCTGGCCACTTGGGGGGACCTGCCTCTTCCCTCATGTTCCAGGGCTGGATGAACGAGTCTCCCGATGGCTTCAGGAAGCTGGAAACAGACTTTAGCTGCTGAGGCCTGGGAGCCCTGCTTCTGAAGCCTCCATGTTAAGGCTTCTCATGGCTTTCTGACAGGCTCACTGCCATGCTAACAGTGTGTTATGCAAACGTTTTTCAGTTCTTGTTATTGCTCATGATTCTTTTGCTTGTTAAATATGTTACACACCCACTAAGTCTTATCCTGTCATCTGTTCTAGCATTTTCACATAACCCAATTCTTCTAAAATTGACATTTAATTTAGAGATTCAATAAAACACTGTCAGAGACAAGAACATAAGAGCATAAGAAATTTACAAACAGGAGGAGGCCATTCGGCCCATCAAGCTCGTTTTGGGGAGAATTCAACTAATAGCATAAAGTTGTTAAAATCTTATCCAGCTCTGATTTAAAGGAACCAAAGTTTTTAGGTTGCACTGCCCTAGCAGGAAGACTATTCCATACTCTAACTATTTGCTGTGTAAATAATTGCTTTCTCAAATCTAGTTTAAAATGCTATCCTGCTAATTTCCACCTATGGCCATGAGTTCTTGTATTTAAACTACTATTGCAGTAATTATTTGGTCAAACAGCATCCAGACCTGTTAGAATCTTATGCATCTGGATCATGTTCCCCCTTAGTCTCCTTTGCTCAAGGCTGAACAGATTCAGCTCAGCTAACCTCTCCTTATAAGTCATTCCTCTAAGACTAGGTATCATTTTTGTGGCCCTATGTAAATTAGGAATAATAGTGGTCCTAAAATTGAATCCTGTGGCATCCCACTATGAAAACAGGCCCACTGTGACATTGTGCCTCTAATAACCACCCGCTACTTCCTATCTGTTAACCAGTTTTCAATCCAAGCTGCTGTAGTTCCTAAAATCCCTGCTGCTTGAATGAAGGGATGGCCAGACATATTGGAGGTTCCGTTTCCTTGTGGCTCCACTCACTCTGCGGTTTATTTCTTGTGCCAAACACAAACAAACTGTCATTTTCTTCAGACATTAAAATCAGACGCATGCAACTTTTAAATTGAAACTGTACTAAATTTCTATAAACCAAATATTTTAGCAGTTTTCTTACAACCATTACATATCCTTACTGCGATATTTAAAGCGAATATCAAAAACAATGCATTACCAGAAATAAAACACATATAAGAAACTATATGCTTTGAAACACATCGCTACTGTGTTTAAAAACATCTTGGAAGCATATTTTAAATGGGTGGCTAAAACTATGCTGCATCTTCTCTAGATGAAGAGAACCATTCCTAATCTTGTGCCAGACAGAAAAACTGAGACTTCCTGCGAGAAGCGCAACATAATGGACAATTACCATTAAATGACTAAACGCCATCTAGCGTCTAGGGGTGGAACTACACCCTACAGTACCACACCAGCAGATAAGGATTTCTGAAATAGTAAGGTTAAAAGTCAACGGATAATATCCCTTATCTCTTTTAAAACTATAGGCAAGACGCCATCAGGGCCCTGCGATTTATTTATTCTGAGCTTAGGTAGACTTTGTAGCACATCAGCTTCAGTTATGCACACATCAATCATAGACAAAGCCGGATTAGGAATACGAGTCAGTGTTTTACATGTGTCCTCTACAGTGAACCCCTGCAAAACAATCATTACAGTCATTATATCAGTTTCTTTTTCAATTGTAAGACCCTTACTATCCTGCAGATTGGTGATTTCAGCTTTTAGAGCCTCTTTTGGAGTTGGAATATTGGAGGAAACTTTTAAGATCACCTTTGCCCTTCATCTTCCTTTCAACATTCCTCTCTGCTAATATTACTCTAATGTTATTTTTTAACTCAACCTGAAGACTTAGATACTCCTGACTTTATTCTTAATTTCATTCAAAGATAGATTCTGGTTGAAAAGTGCACATTTGACATTAATGTGGCATCAGCGTAAATTATTAAATAAAAGATCCTACTGCCTGAAGATTAAATCAGCCGTGGTTTAGGCCCTTCTCATAAATGATCACATCTATGAAATTTCCCTGCAGAGCTAATTAGGACTGTGATTGTCATGTTTTCCTGGGTGTTACTGTGGAGTCACATGATTCTTGTGTAATAGTGAAGTAAATATGGAAGGTAAACAACAGAATCCAGAAGCATATACAGGTGAAACTCGAAAAAAAATAGAATATCGTGCAAAAGTTCATTTATTTCAGCAATTCAACTAAAAAGGTGAAACTAATATATGATATAGACTCATTACATGCAAAGCGAGATATTTCAAGCCTTTATTTGTTATAATTTTGATGATTTTGGCTTACAGATTATGAAAGCCCCAAATTCAAAACCTCAGAAAATTAGAATATTACGAAAAGGGCCAATATTGTAGGCTCAAGTGTCACACTCTAATCAGCTAATTAATCCAAAACACCTGCAAAGGGTTCCTGAGCCTTTAAATGGTCTATCAGTCTGGTTCAGTAGAATTCACAATCATGGGGAAGACTGCTGACCTGACAGTATGCCAAAAGCAATACAAGCAAACAGCCATACAGAGGGGGACATGGTTATGTCCGTGCACATTAAATAAATCTTTAAAATGTCATTTATCAGATGTAGAAAATAGAACTATTTCATATTTTATTCCCTAACTATATTTCTGTCTTGCACTTTTCTCAACTATACTGTATGACACTTAACTAACTATGCCACTGTCAGAGACAGTTGTCCCCTGCCGAAAATGCTTAATCATTTCATACTGTTTTAATGCAGTCTAACATCTGATTAGTCTAATTTATTTATATTTATTATTCTAATCTTATTGTTTTGACTGGGATGTAGCGAAATTGTCCTGTATAGATACCACCTTAAACAATTTATTTGCCTTCATTATTATGGTTTTTCACATGTTTGTGTTAATGTCCTGTTAATCATAATCTCCTATGTCCTAATCATCAGGGCATGTGTTCAGCCTCAGACAGAGTGTAATAAGTTCATGGAGACCTGCCTGCCCCATCTCATCACACTGGGTGTTTTGGTCATTTCTGCATCTTTTGCTTTTGTGTCAGCACGTTTCAGCTCAGACACCGCTCTGCCTTTCTGTAATGTACCTCATTGCTCCTCCTGTCCTGAACCCTCTCATTTATGGTCTGAAACTGAAGCAGCTTCGTAGGATTGTGTGGAGAAGGTTCATCAACAAAATCACTGCACTGAAATAACCAAGGGTGGCACAGAGTTTCATGGGGTCACACTGTCCCCTCACACCTCCAAGGTTGGGGATTAGAATCTGTCCTCTGCTCTCTGTGTGTGGAGTTTGCATTTTCACAGCTAATTGGTGTCTCTAAATTGCCCATAAGTAATGACATGTATGTGCCCTGTGAGGGACTGGAACCCTGTCTAGGGTGTATCCCAGCCTTGTGCCCTATGCTGCCTGAGAAGTTCCAGGGGGATAATGGGTCAGATAAAATAAGCAACAGTTTTGTTTTTTTTTCTCTTTTCTTGCTTGGTGTGGTTGGCCTGTATGGTCCCTATATTGCTTTGAGCTTAGTTTGGCATTTGCAAGAACAGAAGTAGCCAGACATATTATAGTCTCCCAGTGCACATAACCAGTAGAAATTGACTAATTGGCCCAGAAGTCCCACTAAGGCAAGCCAGGACTAACCGGCTGCTACACCCGCAGCACCCGACTCCCTGGCTGCCGCACCCACAGTACCCGACCCCCCAGCTGCCATGCTCATGGCACGTAACTCCCTGGCTGCTGCACCCAACTCTCTAGCTGCCCTGCTCTCACTGCCCAAATCCCTGGCCATGGCACCCACAGCTCCCGGCCTTGAAGGGACTATGTCGCCGATACCAGACCTAAAAGTAGTCAGTGAGCTCCCTTGCTTCTAGTGAGTACTGTGTCTGACTGTCATAGCAAGAAGAAAATGTGGAAGAAGCTGGCTGCACCTGTTTCTCCCGACTCACCAGAATCTGTCTCTCCAGCATCTACTCCGCCAGTCTCCTCTTCAGCGCCCACTCCAGACCCTGAGGAGGCTAGTTCCGCAGCGTAAGCTTCCGCCTTCTCCATCACCTGCTCTGCAGGATGTTTCTCCAGCGCATGCTCCTGGCCCAGAGAGGGCTGCTCAGCCTGAGTTTCCAGAGTCCATCTTCGCCTCTTTGGGGCCTTGAGAGGCCTTCTTCATCTCTGGAACACCTCCAGAATCCATCTTCGCCTCTGCAGCACCTCCAGGGTCTGTTTTTGCCTCTGCAGCGCCTCCAGAGCCTCTGTCACTGTAGCTTCCCCAGAACCCATTTCACCAGCACCAGAGTCCCTGACCTCGTCACCAATGCCAGATTTGTCTGCTACTACCCCAGGGCCCACCGCATCTACTGTCAGGCCAGTGTCCACCTCACCTGCTGTCAGGTGGGAGCTCACCTCACTGCCAGCACCTGTCTTTCCTGCTGTCACACTGGCACCTGCCTCGCCAGCACCTGTCCCATCTGTGTCACCTCTTCAGGAACCCAGATCCATCAGGATTCCTGGAGCCTAGTTCCCCAGTAGCATCATCGGAATCTGTTTCCCCTGCAGCTGCCACACCACTTCTCGTATCACCAGTAAGCCCTGTATTGTTCCCACCTAAGCTGTCACCCAGCTGCTGGCAGCAGCCGAGAACTGCCTCTCTGAGTTCCGAAGGGGTTGCCGAGATCAGGAACTACATTGGAGGTGGCCCGGTTTACTGTTGGTGCCCCAGTGGAGTCGTCAGGGGCATGGGCACCATCAGCACGGTCTGGATCTCCTGTTATCGGGATCCCTGACACAGTCCAGTTCTTCGCAAGACCCTGATATGCTGGTGGTACGGGCTTCCACCTGTTCAGTTCTGCCCGCATCTTCTTCACTTGGCCCAGGGCCACCCAGACCATGTCCATCAGCCAGCCCCATGGCAGCCAGCCTCGGCTTGGACTCCCATGGTCCAGAGACTACCTCTTGGCTCTGTATCTTCACCCTTTGTTCCCTGGACCACATCTTGCCCCTTATTTGTGTTGTGAGTCCCCTGGTCCTGTCTCTTGTGTTGTTCCCTGTTTTGTTGGTCCTTACCTGACTCCTAACACTTCACCTATTGGTCTTGGCTTCCCTTGTCCTTAGCGTTGTGGTCGAGTCCATTCAGTTTCCCCTGGTTTGGCTATTGTCTCCCCTCCCCTAGTGGAATTCCTTCATCTGTCCTCTTGTGTTCTTAGTTGATGTTCTGTTTCCTCCCAGTCCTCTCATCCTACCCTCTGTAGTGGTTCCGTTCACCCTGTCATGGTGTCTTGTCTTCACCAGCTCCTGATCCTGTGTACCTTGTCCCATCTGGAATCCTATTTCCATGGTTTCCTGTCTCAATAATGATGGTACCTCCAGTGCCTGGAGTAAATGCCTCAACAGGGTGGGGTATTGTCATGATTTGTGTCCATCCGTGCTCCCCTCTCATTCACACACAGCTGATTGGTATTTCCTGTGTGTGGTTAATTGTTGTGCTTTCCACCTGTTACTAGTTGGTGTCTCGTTATCATATATGTCTAGCCTCACCTGATTCCCCAGCTCAGACATTATTAATCACAGCGGTCAAGTCTGTTAATGTATGAGCCCTGCTGAAAAAAATAATTTGGCCAGTTTAAGCTGGTTGACTAATTTATGATGAAGCTGAAGGGCTGTTTTCGCATGATGGTTTGATGGTTTAGCTGGTCATGCCACCTTATGATGGTCATTCTATCTGGTCAAAACAGCATGACCAGCTTGAAATGCTCCCACACTAGTATGACCAACTGTTAACCCACCCAGCTAAACCATCAAAGAGCATCATGACCATCTAAGACCATCTTAGAAAAAGCTGTTTTTTAGCAGTTTTTTTCAGCAGGATGGTTTCATTGAATGTTTGCATGGAATGCTTGCGAATAAGTAAATAACACTGTTAGAAGAGGAGTTAGTTTTTGGGGGGACAGCACTCCCTAGGGTTCTAGGTTCATGTCCCACCAGCTTTGAGTGTGCAAGGATTGTACTTCTGCTTGTGGTGAGATGGATTTTATTGGCAGGTGTACGGCTGGGTTTAGCTCTGCTTCTGTGCTCCTTCTCCTCCTTCCCAGCAAAGTAGGGTGGAGTTCTGTGAACAGAACAGTTTTTGGTGTTGAGGTTGACATGAGGCTTGTACTCGTACAGAGGCCTGGTCCAGCCAGTGAGGGAGGGGAAGGCTAGGAGATGCTCCCTGGACAACACCAGTCTGTGTGGAGATGTGTGACACTGGCACTTGGCTTGGCACTTTCATGACAGTCAGGAAGGAGAATTGCTGACCTTTATATACTTGTGGTCTCCTCGTTAGTATAGTGGTGAGTATCCCTGCCTGTCACGTGAGAGACCGGGGTTTGATTCCCTGACAGGTAGTGTGCTGCTGTTTTGGGGGCAGCACGGTGGTGCAGTGGTTAGCACTGTTGCCTCGCACCTCTGGGATCAGGGTTCACGTCCCTGCCTGGGTTCCATGTTCTCCCTGTGTTGTCGTGGGGTTTCCTCCGGGTACTCCGGTTTCCCCCCACAGTCCAAAAACATGCTATGGCTGATTGGAGTTGTCAAATTGCCCGTAGGTATGCATGTGAGTGTGCCCAGTGATGGGTTGGCGCCCCATCCTGGGCTGTTCCCTGCCTTGCGCCCGCAGCCTCCGGGATAGACTCTGGACCCCCCGTGACCCATATGGAATAAGCGGTTATAGAAAATGGATGGATATATACTTGTGTGGGGTGGCGCAGTGGTTCGCACTGTTGCCTCACACCTCTGGGATCAGGGTTCGCGTCTGCGCCCGGGTTCCATGTGTGTGGAGTTTGCATGTTCT
>JAAGVU020000036.1:4734701-4750743 GCA_011763525.2 Mormyrus iriodes | reverse complement strand
TCCCTGCTGAGGCAGCTGCCCCCGCGACCCGACCTCGGATAAAGCGGTAGATGATGGATGGATGGATGGATGGATTAGAATTATTAGTTCAGTGATTAATTGGACACTGGAGTGCCGCACGTCTACAGGGACCGTGATTACGTCAGAAATCACAGCAATCAACGAAGCAGCCCAGCAGTATAAAGAGGCCAGGAGAGTGAGAAAATCAAGACCTGTTAGCCTGCAGCCATCTCTGACAAAGCTGGTGATGAGCAAAGACCTGAGAGCTCGACTAGACCAGCAGATGGCTGGATACTAGTACGACAGTAGACCATTTTTTAAAATTTAGACATGTAATCATTGCCGTTTACAGTCAGGCTTCAGGAGACGTCTGGTTGAGAACCAAAAGTGGCTACCATAAACACTGGGCTGCTTCGACGTCCAGAGGCTGTGAGCTTTTTTGGTGGTACCAGGGAAGAGGAATACCGCGGTTAAAAAGAGGCCCGGCCTCCCTCCATGCCAGTTAAACACGGCCAGAATGGAGAAGCTCTCCAGCGAAACGTTCCTCATCCTCACTGGTCTGAACGAGACAAGGGGAGATAAAAACATCTATTTTGGCTTTTCTTTTGTGTTCTACCTCTGTACGCTTTCCGTAAATCTGTCTCTCATAGGAATCATTTCCACAGAGAAAGTTCTCCATGAGCCCATGTACATCTTCCTGTGTAATCTCTGTGTTAATGGCATTTTCGGTGCTACTGGTTTCTACCCCAAGATTCTCATTGACCTCATGTCAGACTCTCACGTTATTTCGTACAGTGCATGTATGCTTCAGATTTGTGTGATCCACACTTACATTCTCTCTGAACTGACCAATCTAACAGCGATGGCTTATGACAGGTATGTTGCAATATGCAAACCACTGGAGTATCACTCCATCATGACGCCACGGAGGGTGAGGCACCTGATGTTAACTGCTTGGTTTTTTCCTTTAAGTCAAATTTTGGTGGGACTGTCCCTGACAGTCAGACTGCCTCTCTGTGGTTTTAGGATTGAAAAAATTTATCCTGCTCTGATTACACTCTGAACAATCTTCATGCCTACTCAAACATTATTTCATGCCTTATTCAGTTTGGGATGATTGTGGTCTCCTACAGCCACATCATCAGGGCGTCCATAAGATCCCGGGCAGAACAGAAGAAGTTCATGGAGACCTGCCTGCCCCACCTGCTCACTCTGATGAACTTCATTCTTTCCCTTTTTTTTGACTTCATGTATGCACGCTACAGCTCCAGCAGCAGCCTGCTGCCTCTCCGTAATGTGCTCTCTATAGAATTCTTTGTCGTTCCTCCCCTGCTGAACCCCCTCATTTACGGTCTCAAGCTGAAGCAGATTCGTCGGAGTGTCTGGAGGCTGTTCAGCAGGAAAGTCAGTGTGCTGACATAGATCTCTTGTTAACTGTTAAAGAAACTAGAAAAGTGGATCATCATTGTGCCTGATTGATGGTGTTTCTTATCTCTGATCAGTTATTAGAATCAAATTTAGCTACCATGCATGCTAGGTGATGATGTCAGGAGTATGTGGGCTGATTCCCTCTGCTCTGTGTGTGTGGGCTCTGCACATACTCCCTGGGCTGCACTGGTTTCCCCTGGATGCTGAGGATTGCTACTGCTGTCCAATCACATGAGGTGAGGGGACCTGGCATTTAAATCACCCAGAGCATGTGACTGTGTGTCTGAGGGTGTCCATAAGTGCATGTTTCAGTGAACTGGCATCCCATCCAGGATGTACCCTGGCCTTGCGCCCCATTCTTCCTGGGATTGGCTTCAACCCCACCCTGCCACAACCCACAGCACGTCTGTTGCTGCTGTGCTGGTAAAGATTAGGTTTCTCACAACTTAGTGTTCTAAGCTAAATCACCATATGGTACATACAGTGCAGGTCAATGCACACTGCATTCTGCAGTGATGACAGCACTAAGCAGTGTGTAGACCTACAGCTCCCTGCCAAAGGGTGTAGAAGCAGTGATATTTACCAAGCTGCTGATTTTTGTGAGGTGATGAAAAACGCATATGTTCTCCTTGGTAACAGTCCCCCAGGTAGCATTTCCCCATTCAAGCTAAATCTCAGAATGAGCAAAAGGCTGAATTACCAGTGTATCTGCATGATTGTTTCATCTATGTTATTTGTACAGCGTGGGGCCTCATTTTGATAGTTTCAGGGAGTGGGAAATCAGTTTTCTTTGGTGTAAGTTGCAATTTTTTATCTTAGAGTGTCTTTAAATCTACATGTTTATGATGTTAATATATTAAAACAAGCTTGATAAAACAATATACGTCCACTTCTTTGGTGGTGAAAAATCATTTTTACACTTCACGAAAAATAATATCAATCTGCTTCGTCTTGCACATTCACTGTCCAGCTACTGTGAGCCAAACTATTACACCTATACATGGAAGGGCAAACACTGAGGCACAGCAGTCTGCCTGCAATGGCTGCCTGCGACCCTGCTGGCTCCCTGACTGGGCTACATATGTATTGTTTTTGCTGATTATTTGGCACGGTATGGTGCCCTCTTGTGTCCGAAATTTAAAGTTGCACTCAGCCATCTATCTATCTAGCAGTAATTTTTTGGGGCATTGTGGTGACACCTGGAATATATCACAGGTGGCACAGGGCACAAGGCAAGGCTGAACCCTCAGTTTTGAGATCAATACTACCCTCTAGTGGAAAATATTGAATGTGACTTGCAATACTGCAGGTAAGAAGATTTTTCCCCGTTATAAACTGACAGAACATTTTTGATATGCATTGAACAAGACCCAAACTTTCTTCACCCATAAGTCCAATGTCAAAAATCATGAAATTTGAGAGAAGTTTGTAATTAACAGTACTGTCGCAGGCTGTAATTGTTTGAAATTCTTCTTAACATATTTGCATCTCAGTCGTATGGACACACAAGATCAGCCAAAACTTTACATAGATTTTTATTGGGTTAAAGCTAGGGTTACCACCTAATTCATGTCAGGAACAATACTTTGATTCACAAACTACCGTTTCAATTAACAGGACCAGGACTTCACTTAAGCACTGAGTTCTTGCTGTGTGCTGATTGGTCAGTCTTCTATAATCATGCATGTATCCCTAATGTTAATGTGAAACAGCTGGATGAATCTTTCAATCAAGGAAACAAACCAGCCAAAGTACAAAAACTGAACTATTCAGCCAAGCACATGAGCCTTTCAGATAAAAAGCAGTTTGAAAACGCTGAAGTAGCTCAAAGCATCCTCACTGACATGGATTAGGTGCTAAATTGGGGGCAGCATGTGGCTCAGTGGCCTAAGCCTCTGTGCCTATGATCAGAAGGTCACCAGTTCAAGCCCTAGCCTTGGCACATCTGCAGCTCCTTGAGCAAGGCCCTTAACCCCCAGCCCCCTGGGTGCTGCTATGGGTGGCTGCCCTTCATGGCCAGCTTGCTGTCACCTACAGAGAACAAACTGGGAGAGTCATAAAAGAGAATTTCCCCACAAGGATCAATAAAGTATCAATTATTTATTATTAACTCTAGTTAACATACTAAAGCTTCTGAAAGAATGTCTTCCTTGATAGTTTATAGACTTTGATTACTCACACTTATATTACTTGGCCTATTTGTGCAACATACAACTCTGGAAAAAGTTAAGAGACTATTCTATTTATAAAAAAAAAAATCTGCATTTTTAAATCCTGGTTTAATCCGGGTTCTGCTGGCAGAGGCTACGCTGAGCGGCAGGCTGCTTCCAGGCCAGGTAGAGGGCAGAAGCAACCTTCTAATGCCAGAGATGATGTCAACTTATCCGGCAGTGCCTCATAAATCGGAGGATGACCTCAAGTGACCTTCAAAATGAAGGGGAAACATTAAGTGTAGGTGTGAAGTACACTGCTAGGACAGTTTGTATCAGGCTCCTAGAAGCAAGACTGAAGTCCCATGAAGCAGGGAAGAAGCCCTTCATTAATGAGAAGCAGGGAGGAACCAGGTTGCAGTTTGCAAAAAAAAAAAGTATATTTTATGCATGCGCCTACCCATAAACTGAGAAATGGGTGAAACTGAAAGTGATGTCTGTGAATTTTTTACACAGCGGTATATGTCAAAAACGAAGTCTTTCCAGCGAGGCCTAGATACGGACAAATCAGGAACGAAGGCCGCATTTTGGCGACCCCAGGAAGTGTTTGTAGTTGCCTAGAAGCACCAGCAGATGGCAGCATGCCTCCATAAATTCAAGCCAGTGATCCTACCCTTCACAATCTATGCTGGCGTATATGAAAAAGGTTCATACATCTCAAATGTATATCATTGACTTCTTCGTCCAAATCTTATTGAAAGTTATTAGATGTGCATTATGACAATTTTACTTGGATTTTACTTCATTTATAGACGAAATTACAATTATAACTTAGTGTCACGGAAATCGTTTTAAAAAGCACTTGTTATAAACAGCAGCTGTTGTATCTGAACTCGCTTCACCACAGTCTTCTGTAGCTTTACTTTAGTTCCATCCATCCATTTTCCAGAACCGCTTATTCCATTTTGGGTCGCGGGGGGTCCGGAGCCTATCCCGGAGGCTGCGGGCGAAAGGCAGGGAACAACCCAGGATGGGGCGCCAACCCATCGCTGGGCTTTACTTTAGTTAATAAAGTTAAAACTAAAACTACAAGATACAGAGACGTTTTCTTTCCAGTGGCTGTGTTCCTGTTCATCGACAGATCACACAGAACTCCATCCCAGTAACATAACATGCTGCACTGGCAGACTGGAGATTAATCATAAGATCATGCCTAATCCCCTATAACAGGATAAGAACACTGGTATTGTTCATTATGTTTAATGCTTAGTACTGTGCATATTGCTAATTTTGACACTCAACGTACACTGCATAACATTCAGAAATCTCTTTAGTTAATGCACTGTCTAATGTAAAAAGTTTTTCTCAGCCACACTGCGAAATTGCACTTCATAGCTTAATTTGTCATACCGTATCCCAATTTTTGTTACATGCTGAACGCTGTACAACCACTTAGAGTTCTCGTTATTTAATGCACCGTCTCACTTTAGTTACAAGTAGTTTGTATAGACATCCATAGTAATTATTTAATATTTGCAGTATTGCAGTGGGGGTTCTATCATTGCCCATACCTGTATTTTTTTATGCCTACTTCACTTAATTATTTAATGTTTATTGTCTTGTTTGTATTGGAGAGAAACATCAAACCAAATTCCTTGCAAGTGTCACCTTACTAGGTCAGTAAAACTGATTCTGATTCTGTGCTCCCTGTGACATCACATGTCATGTGGAATGCATCCACCCCTAGGAAATTATTCTCCTGAGGGTTATCATGTGCCTGAAATCATGGTAAACAAATTTCGGCCTCAATGCTGCCATGTTCCTCGAGCGGTTCTGCCTCATGAGCACATTATCCAGTGGCAGTGCTCCTGGAATGCCTGAAATGTAGATGAGCAAAATGCATCTATTTATCCCTCCCAGCTCCAAATAATTGCATTTGAGAGATTAAAAGTTTCAGGAAAGGTTGTGCTCTATGACTCGTCTAGCAATGCCGGCTCCCCCTCCTCGGACATTTTGGGGCAAAAAAGGCATTTGAGGACTCAGAGTTCTCAGTGCTTGGAGCATCAGGAGTCGTACGTCCACGGTCACCATGAAGCATGAATATGTGAAGATCTTTCTTCTTCTGCTTTTCATCATCCTTGCAGGTGAGTGTTGACAACCACCTTCCTTCTGTCATTTCTGTTCTGTGTCAAATGTCATTTATGGAAGAGAGTTTTCAGTTCTGCTCTGGTGTCAGTAGCATCTTTGTTGACATGATGTTTCCCTGATAGAGCACTTAACAATTTACTGGTGTGTAACCGCTTAAATATTACCGCACTACCACGGGTAGGTGTCCTGGAAAAAGTTCCTATTCAAAGTTTACAGTTTAGAATCTATATTCAATAAAGAGAAAAGCTTGTGATCCTTCATGTGAACCATTAAGCCCCCCCCTCCCCCCCCCCCCCAGTGATGCGTATATATCATCTAGTCGTATTCATTTTGTGTCTGTTGTCCAGGAGTATGAACTTGGTGAGTTTGTTTGAAAGGGTCAGGGAATTGCTTTCAGGTATCATGTGAGGAAATAGCAGGCAGACAAAAAAACAGCCTTTTCTCAATAAAGGAACATGACCTGCCAGTTTGCACCCTTTCTGCTCCTCAGATTCCCGGCAGATACACAAGTAAGTTGCTTCTCTTTCTGTTTGATAACAGGTGAGATGAAAGAAGCAGCCATGTTTCCCTGGAGCTGCTCCAGCTACGGGGTTTGCCGCTCGTCCTGCCTGCCCACAGAACTACCCTTTGGCCCAATTGGCTGTGCCAAGGATTTTGTGTAGGTTGCTGTCCGAGTGTGCCTGATGTGCAGCTAGAAATTCTGGGGCCTCCTGACAAAATGTCGCCTTTGGCCCCCTGCTAGGGTTGCCAGTAGTGCTGGCAAAAACGATGCTAATTGAACCATTTGCTGCATTTTGACCCCACTAGATGGTGCCATCTGTTAACAAGAACGGGCTCAAAGCATGACCGAAAGCAAGCTAAGAGCACCATCTCGTTAGGATCAAAAATACTGCAAATGGTTCGAGGTGTTGTTTTGCCATTCACTAGTTGCCACTTCCTGGAGAAATACAGGACACTACCCCCCACAGTAAAATTTCCCATGTATTTTATAATGTTCCCTGAACACATACTCTTATATTCTGTTATATTCTAGGGCCCCTATAGTCCTGGGCCCCCTGAATCTGCCAGGGTGGCCATGCCCGTCCAATTCCCCTGGCTATACTATAGGGAGTGACTGCAACTGTTTAGAAATAGTTTATTTATTGTACAAGTACGATCCTAAAGAAACTGTGCTGTTGTAGTAGTGAAAAATAAGGTGCTTTGTATGTCGTTGCAGGTGCTGCGTCTCTTATATTTAATGAGGGGTGATTGGCCGAACTCCCAGTAACTGCGTCATCGTGATCCCATCATGTGACTCCAGTTTGGTCGTCATGACGACGACTGTTGTCTCCCAACACTGGCTCTTCAGCTGGACCTCCATTCCTTTTGTGATTCATGTTTATGTCCTGCTTTCAGGCATTTTTAGTTTTTGGCTAAGCAGTTAGGCAATTTCAGTTCGCGCAGAGAAAACAGCTTTATTGAATTGCAAAAATACATACGCATGCATGCATACAAATAAACTTATGAAAAGACAAATACATTATTAATAAAGCTTGTAAACCTGCCATCATATAAGTCTGTTGGCGTGTCAAAAAAATATATGGACTACAAAAATAAACATGCTTCGAACAAGCTGCGGTCATAAAGTACGTATATGTGCATTTATTCTGCTGTTTTTATAAAGCCTTAAAGAAGGTAGTCAGGCGCATGAATTAAAACTTAAATGTGGGTGAGACCCAGAGTCCAGTCGCCAAGCTACTCCTTCAGGTGGACTCAAATCCGCACTAACTTACTACAAACGGGTTAACTAGTTTTTATTTTGCATTTTCACATTACCGTCCATTGGTTTGACAGTTAAAGGAACATCTTAAACAGTACAGGTGGCTTTAAACCTTGTAATACCGTGTGAAGATCTTTAAACAGTAGTGCCGGAGAAGTAGCACAAACTTTTTTCCTTACGGTGCCTCCATGCGCTTTAAGCCGCTAGTCGCAGTACCGGCAGCGGCCGCTGGGCGGAGACTCCCGCACGGCAGGCAGGGACGGAAGATGGCGGCGGTGAGCTCCGGTAAGTGCGCCAGCGGCGGGCCGGAGAGGACGCAGCGGCCGAGGGGCGGGGGCCGGGTGGCCGGCGGCGCTGCGGCGATCCCCCTGAGCCCCGTATGCCGGCTTCGGGGGTCCGGCTGGGCCCGGCGGCAGGCCCGCGGCCGAATGCTGGCGGACGGCGAGCTGTGGGACGGGCCGCGCCGGAGCTGCCCGGAGAGGTGCGGGCGGAGGACGGAGCGGCGGGAGGGCGAGGCCCCGGCCCAAGGTGCGGCCGCGGACCGGACCGGAGCTTTACGGCACTTCTAATAATAATAAAAGTATTGCGCTGTGTTATTTATTCCACTATAATGATGATTAAAACGGCAGCAATGGCCGCCGTAGGCTCTGCTAAGACGGGGCCCGGGCGAGCTCGCGCTTACGCTTGTATGCGAGCTAACTGACAGCTGTCTCGCGATGTTGGCCAGGTTAACTAGTTAGTGTGGAAGCTTTTGCGGGGTCGGTGGGCTTGTGGTGGGACTCCGCTGGAAAAGTGCATGCTGGGCCGGAGTTTACGTTTACATCTGCGCTGTCGGCTCTGTTGTTATTGTTATTGCTGTTATTATGTTACAGCAGTTCACCGTATGACCTCACGTAAACTCAGCACTATTTTAGTGAGCAGTTTCATAGTAACATTTAAAGTAAGCTATAAAGTGAAACTAGCTGTGTACGGAGAGTGACTCCTTACCGGCAAGGAGGCGGGCGGACAGACTTGCCCAGACATGTGTGCTTATTGTTAAATGTGTGTGTTTGTGGGAGGGGGGTTCTGATGTCCCTAGTTTAGATGATGGCAGAGCTTCTTTAACAGAGTACTCCATTTAAACAGCCTCTTCTGTAATGACGACAAAACCTTCAGGTGACTGCTGAAGCCGTAATCATTCTCCAGACTGCAAAGTCCAAGCCGGCTCCTGGGCCATTATCTGAAGAGAGAAGCGCTCCTGTGACATCTTACAGATGCATGGCAGTAGTGGTGCTCTACACATTGCTCTTCTCTTCCTCAGTGATATTCAGAGCTCCGGTCCACATATGCAAGCCAGGAGAGCAGCAGGAATATACGAAGACAAAGAAAAGGGTAGGTCATTTTTTTATGTTTTTGGGTTTTTTTCATCTGCTAAGGAGGCCAGAAAGCACCCTCCTCAGGAACCCAGAGTTCAAAGGTCTAAAAAGTCTTCAAATTGTGTTAAAACCAACCCTTATAGTGTCTAGTCCCTTGAGGACTGAGATATGCTGCTCATGCTGTTTATACAGTTTGGGGATTTGTTAGGTATTTGTTACCTGCACACAAATCACAGCTGAATTTGTACCTGGCTGTTTCAGTCACACTGTTAAACAATTTAGACCCTATTTGTAAAATAAATCAATACTTTTTTTTTTCTTAACCAATGGTGTATTGTTTTACATCTGTGTGTCCTTTTTTGGTGACTGGGTGGACTTTTTTCTTGTTAGATGGAGTTAGAACAGCAGAAAGGTGAGAAGATTCCTGAACAACGAACGCAGAAGATCTGCGAGATGGACCGGAGACAGGTGGAGATTAAAACTGGACTCAGACCCGAAGACTTGGTACCAGTAGGTTTACATGTGCAGTTTTATCTGCTGTTCAAGGCACTTTAACTGTCACATAAGGCTAAGTAGTAATGTTGCTGGTCCCCGAAACCTTCTCGTTCAGGCAGAAATGAGCGAAGAAAAGCAAAGGCCACAGGGACAGCAGAGACAGGAGGACGGGGGGTCCTTGAATCACCGTCACAATTCTGTAAGCGCTCTTCCGGGCCCGTTACGGCTGTCATAGTGAGACGCCCCCTGGATCGTGCATCGTATTAGTCAGGCTGTTTAAATCACATTCTGATAATGTTTCCTGCTGTCGTTTGTCTGTTTTCAGTGGTGTGGGGTGTTGTCTGACTCAGAAAATGAGGAGCCCATCGGAAGAAGGACGAGACACGTCTCTGCGTTTGTCCGCAAGATCCGGAGCCCGCCTGCCAGTCGAATGTATTAGTTTAAACTTTCTCTGTCCTGAAAAGAGCAGGATCCATGTTTTTCAAATGTTATTTATCCATGGGTAAACACATTCCATTAATCAATAACTGTGTGCTAAAAACAAGTCGGATATTATTTTATTTTAACACACTTCCTGCCATCTGCGTTAACACTGATGCTGTGGTGTCGTCTGTGCGGTTTCATTAAAACGATTTGGCACGCATGTGAGTGGGATTGGACCTTCTCCTGTCTCTGCAGTCTCCAGAACCGGCCGGGTCAGAGGAGCAAAAGCTGCACCGACTCTGAAGATGACAGACTGAAGAACCGCGGCCCCCTACCGCTTACTGGCGCCGCCAAGGTAGGCAGAGCTCACAGACCCCCTGCAGTGGCAGCACAGTGGGGTTACCACATAGGTATTTTTTGCATCCGTAAGGGTTCAGCCTCTTTGTTTCATCTGTTTATGCAACAGTTTAAAAGACATCTGCAGTTGTAACTAGTATAATTGCTTTAACTAGAACAGTTTCCCAGTCTGGTCTTTGGGGACCGACAGACAGTCCACATTTTTGCTCCCTCTCTGCTCCTAGTAGGGGGGAGATGTGTGGACTGTCTACGGATCCCCTAGGACCGGATTGGGAAACGCTGAACTAGAATCTTGGCACTTTGAGAATTTTTCTCCAAAAATGTTTTGCTCTACAGGCCTCAGTGGGTTACAGCCACAATGCTGGAATCCTGTTGTCCTCTGAGAACAGCCGGTCCCTCTCGGCACCCATTCTGGCCTCTGATAAAAGGAACACATGCAGAGGCATGGCTGCTGTGACTGGTGCCACGTTTGTGGCTCCCCTGACCAAAGTCGAGAGATCTATCAGCCCAGAGAGCAATGACAGCATCTCTGAGGAGCTGAACCACTTCAAGCCCATTGTCTGTTCACCATGCACACCACCGAAAAGGCTGCCCAATGGACAGGTGGTTGAGCCCACCATAGTGAAGTCCACCCCACGAAATTTGACTAGGACTCTGCAGAGGCACACCAGCTATGAGGCCAGCCCAACCATTCTCCAGAAATGGAAGCAAATTGAGATGGACCGGCAGGGTTCCAGGCTGACCTCGAAGGGGACCATCACAAGTCCACTAGCAGAGGATTTTAACCTTCAGGAAAGTCCTGCAGAGAAGAAGAGAAGAATCAGTAGGACTTCGCTGGAGAAGAGTACACTGAAAGACTGCTGTACTCTTCCCACGGCAAAAAGTGATACCTCTGGGCACAAAGGAGAGAGAGAGTCGTACAACAGACGTCGGTTGATATTTGATCAGTCCCCTGGGGAGCCAGGTCTTTCCCTCACACAACCAGACAAGATGTACACAACTCGGGTGGCCAACTCCATATGTGGGAACTGTGATGCAGCTCAGGGGCAAGTGTCAGAACCTGTAAGACACGATGGACCGACCTCGACCCTTCTCATTGATGGGGACTCCGAAATGGCACCGTGCAATCGAGGGGCAACTGACACCCAGGACCTGAGCAGAGTGTCAAATGCCAGGAATGACGTGAAAAGCCGACCTACCTCCTGGAGGGGCAGAAAGAGGAGCCAGAAGACCAAGCACCTGGAAGAAGCTGGAGCAGCAAAAAAGCCCAAGATGCAAGGCGACAATGGCCACTCAGCCCCTGAGTTTGATGGAGACTGCTGGCTGAGCCGTCGGCTACAGCAGGAGAAGGAGGACCTTGAGCTGGCTCTGAAACTGCAGAGACAGTTCAACAGGGAGTTTGAAAAAGTGGACCGGCAAAAGACAAGCCATGAGAGGTACCTTCTCCGCTCCTGGGCCTCTGTGGACAACACACGAAGGTCACGGAGGATTTCGGAGCGGAACAAGCACTTTAACTACAGCTGGTAACTCTTTGATGGGTTGGTTTTGCGGTTTTTCAAAGACACCTGGATATCTCCATTAACTCCCCTCTTAATACCAGAGTCAGTGGAAAGTTTTTAAATCCCTTTATAATGTATGAGAAGAAAATATATTGTATAGTATATTGATTCTGAATGGTTTGTAAGACTACCACTTGTTACGCATTTTCCTGTCACAGTTGTGACTTGCTCTGCATGTAGCTGTTAGGTCCAGCTGAGCTTTCAGTTAGACCCAACTGAGGTGTTGATATAATGAATGACTAGGATTTTAAGCACTGTAACTAAAATCAAATGAAGCGCCCAAAGTTAGCTGAAACCTAAAAAACAAAACTGACTTAACCAAAAAGTACTAGATGTTCTTGATATTGTTCTCTTTTATGAACAGTGCTTTATAAATCATCTTAGTTCATTTTCCATTTGCAATTACGTGTTTCTGCCCTATGAGTTTTATCCGACAGGTTGGGGAATGCGTATGAAATTAGTACATTGTGTTTTTTATAGTGTCACAATAAAGTAATGGTTTTAGCAAGTTCTCATGGAACTAAATCTACCATCTGATCTGAATTGTGTGTTAGGCCTAATTAGATACGGAGCTCAGTTGGATCTAAAATCAGCATTCACTGAAGGTTGCGATACATGCTATGGATCATGCGCAGACCTTTTTTCTCCATGCGAAATGTACAACATTTGAAAATCCATGAAAATGTGTCATACGGGCTGTTGTCAAATCCCAGATAATCATTAAAAGAGCCGGCTGTTAGGAAGCTACAGTAAGGCTGATGATCGGTGTCGTTTTTGCAGCCAGTGGCCTGAATTTTAAAGTGAATGTCCAAGGTGAGTCCGGTCTGGTTACTTGCACAAAGTTCCATATGTTCATCATGTCTTTACCTGACTGGAAGAGGTCTTGTATACATCAGTTACCTTTGGTAGGTAGAATTGTACATACTCTGTATATCTAGTGAAAAAAAAAGAATGCGTAGACCAAATATTAGTAGTATTAATTTAGAAAACTACACTACTGCTGGTTTGATCAATAATTGGAAAGCAAGTCTTTAGGTAGCCATTTACCAGTGGACCAGTGGCTTACCTGTTAATGTAGTGACTGCTTTTTGAAATGGGGCTTCTGTTTGATTCATCCAGATTGCAAAATGGGAATGATTACTTAGTTCACATATTAACTGTCGTCTCTACCTCTGAGTTTCAAGTTTTTGAATGGTTTTTCGTTTCAGAGTTTTGTGTTCACCAGTATTTGGTTTTTGTTATAGCCAGTGATAATTTTAACAGTTCTCTCATGTCTTGCCTTTCCCAGGAAACTTGTATTTCACAACATTGGTTGAAACATGCAGGTTTGAAGACTGCTACCTAATTCTTATGTAAACTGGGAAAACACTTTTTTTCCTTGATTTTTACATATGTGTCATTATAGATAAATTTCTGTGTAGGCATTGTATGCAGAGAATAACTCTCAAAGGGCTATATAATAGATTTGAGAAGCATTTTCCTTCTTCTAAAAAACATTTTTCTTAAGATTATTTTGCTTATTGGGTCTACCGAAATAAGAGATTTAATCATGTGTTTATTTCTTTAAAAAATAAGCGACTGTAGACAAACATACACAGTAGACTGCATTTACAGACACACGCCTCTGTAGTGGTACTTCTCATATGTGTGTTAAAGCATTTAGGAAGTGCTTTGTTAGTGCCAAAATCTTTGTTTTAATTTCAGTGTATTATGTCTGGTTTTAAATCCCTGTTTTTGAACTCATGGTCCCTAGTAAACCTGAATTTGGAATTTTCCGAAGTTTTACAAATGAATTTTCTTTTAACAAGACAGACTTCTCTTAAGGGAGGGGGCCGTGATCTTAGCCTTGACTCCACCAAAATTTGCAAGTGACGTTGAATTTATCTTAAAATTTTTAACTAGTTATATTGCTCCTGCGATGGACTGACATCTCATCCAGGGTTTATCCAGCCTTGTGCCGTGCTGCCAGCCATAGACTCCAGGCCCCCTGCGATCCTGACCAGGATAAGCGGTCAGAAGATGGATGGATATATATGCTGCTTAAATGGGTTTTTGAATGTTTCTGTTTAATGAAAATGAAACTGTATGTTCAGACAAGCTGCAGTGGTAGTGACTTGCTGCTGAGCCTGGTTCATCAGTGAGCTGTTAACGTATAATACTTATCGATCTATAATGAGTTTCATTTCAACAACATTCCAGGAAATATTGCCTGTGTATTTGGGATCTCAGCCTGCATTATCTCACATTGTGGCAACAGAGATCTTGTTAATTCAAGGGGGGATGTGATTCTCAGACTTTTCAGAGTTCCACTGTTTTGGTTCTACAGTGTTACAAGACCAGCCTGTCACTTTTATTTCTGACCTTGCTTACATAACATTTTGTTGTTCAGTAGTTTTCTTATTTTCTCTCTCAACTACATATTATATTTTTCTTTTAAAACTTGGTCTTCCTGTTTGTTTTTGAGGTGTATTACACAGTATATCATCATATTGAGGTACTTTTACCTCTCTTTAATGTAGCTCTATAATTGATGAATCTGTGAATATATATATGTTATTGCTTAAAGTTTGACTAAATTAAAGGTCAAATGATTTTAAAATGTGTGTTTAGCACCAGAAGCACTTTCACCGAGTCCTGTTCTCTTTTTTTCTTTTGTATTGGTCCTGATCATGTCATTTCTTGCCATTGGTTTAGTGCAGATCACTTTCTAAGGAATTTGGACACAGTAATTTTGCTGAAACGCTACAGGTCTCCCAATGATCTTGGGAATTTGTGAACAGCTGGTGATGTCATTATAATTATTTTGTTATATTATTACTATTATATCATTTCTTCTGCATTCCTCTTTCCACGTCAAGCATCTATAGCGTTTATTCTCCCTCCAGTGTGACTTGGCCACCCATAACTGCCAGTCATTCAAGTTGGCATTAAATCTTAAGTCTTTGTGGACTGTGGACCTGCTTTGAAGAATTGTCCATAAATAAAATTTGTATGAAGTTATTTATAGTATGTTTGGTGATTTAAGCGACAATGTTAGTCTAACAGATAACTCAGTGGTCAAAGGTCAAACTCAAAAGATGTCACTGTCCCAACTCTTCCTGAAAAGTTTTCCTAAAGATGGCATCTCTTAAATCAGGTCTATGCAACTCACAGTCCTCGAGATCTGAGCCCTGGTGATTTTCCAGCCTTCCTTCACCTGTGAGCTAATTATTAAACTAACTCCCTGGCAGAACTGAAATCACGACCTAGATTTGGAATCGAGGTGCAGAGTTGAATTTTCCTGGCTTAAATGATAATAACCATGTCGTCTGATACCACCGGGTTGCGAATTTTCGTTTTGCGGGATGGTAGGGGAACGTTCATTAATATTCATAAGAGAAGCGTTACCTGATTGGCCGATTTATTAATATTTATGAGAGATGTGGTACTTGATTGGCCGATGAACGTGCTCAAATGGACAAGTGCTACCTGTTTTTTCTGTCTAAGGCTACTGGCCAATCAGGGAGCGCTTCTCTCATGAATATTAGTGAGCCTTCCCCTGCCACCCTGCAAAATATAAATTCGCCACCGGGTTATGCGGTGAATTGCGCAAACACTATGCGACGAGACTCAAGTTGATGATGTACTTATGTTTTCTACTGAATCCTATTGGTCAGCGACCGACGCGATAACGTCCAATCAGAGTAGCCCAGGTCACACTGAAGTTACGGACGGAAAAGATGGCGGCGAAAAACGGCAAGAACGGTTTACTCGAAAAAGTAAGTCATTTGAAAGATGCTTTAGCGTCATTATAAACTTATCTTAGCCTATTCTCACACCGAGTAGTTTACGTTGGATGCAGTTTGGTGTTTTTGTTACGTTTTCCAAATATTCCTGTATATTTGGCGGGTCTTTAATGAGATGTCATTTGGCTCAGCGTACATATCCACTCCTGTGTCCTGCAAAAATAAAAACGTGCTTTGATGCGTTCCCTACTTAAATACGGGTTGCTGGCTAAGTACTTATGGCTTTTACCAGCTTGGTAACTTGGCTGTAGTGTACACTGAGTCAGAATGTGGTTAGATCTCTACCGACCACCACGTAACATGTGACGGTGAGATTTAATATCATTCCCTACCTAATCCCGTTTCACTGGTTACCAGCATTTCATCTGATCACAAGTATTTCACCTTTAAACACGGTCAGTTAGTGTTTAGGTTGTAAACTAGAACAAAATAGCCGTCCTTTAAGTATCGCTTTAGTGAACTCGTGCATATAGCAGGTGAAGTGTGTACGTGTACACGTACGTACGTACATATACACTCACCTAAAGGATTATTAGGAACACCTGTTCAATTTCTCATTAATGCAATTATCTAATCAACCAAT
>JAAGVU020000036.1:4722762-4734601 GCA_011763525.2 Mormyrus iriodes | reverse complement strand
TTCTGAAGGCGAAAGGGGGTCAAACACCGTATTAGTATGGTGTTCCTAATAATCCTTTAGGTGAGTGTATGTAAGTACAGTAAAGGTACCTGAGTGTATGCAGTGCTCATCCGCTTCTAGATGTCATGATGTAGTGTAAAGTATAAAGTGGTCAAAATCATGGGAAGCTTGATTTACTAAACGTATTACAGCTGTTTTCACCCTGTGTATTAAATGATCTATCACCAATCTTGCTATAGTGGACGATTGATGAGAAGCCCGTGAAGATCGACAAGTGGGATGGGGCTGCTGTTAAGAATTCGCTGGACGATGCTGCCAAGAAGGTGCAGTAGTATTTTTTTAGTGGTTATCAGTCAGAGATTTTCCAAGGAATACAGTTTATTTACAAAAATCTTCCCACAGGTTCTCCTGGAAAAGTACGGCTATGTGGAGAACTTCAACCTCGTAGATGGACGCCTCTTTATTTGCACGGTCTCCTGCCTGTTCGCTATTGTAGCATTGGTGTGGGATTATCTTCACCCCTTCCCTGAATCAAAACCAGTTCTGGCATGCTGTGTTATCTCATATCCTTACCAGTTCAAAGCCAGTTTTTGATTGTATCAAATGTCAGTGATCTTGGTTCCTGTTATGTTGAATTATTTTTGTCATGGGGTAGAGACTTCCTATTATCTCATTTTGAAAGGCAACTGTTTGAAATGTATAGTGAATAGGCCCTCATTTGGATATTTTAACTGTTTGTCTCAAACTCATTGTCTTTATGGTTTTCTCCTTAACTCTGCGTATTTACTTACTTCATAATGATGGGGATCCTCACTTTGTATACCTCTTATAAAGAAAAGAGCATCTTTCTCGTGGCTGTGCAGAAAGATCCTACTGGCATGGATCCTGACAATGTGTGGCAGCTGACATCAAGCCTGAAAAGGTCATACTGTCTCTTTTGTTGAATTTTGTACCCATTTCTGTACTTTGCACATTCATATAAGCTTGCATATGATCGATGCCAGTTGATGCCAATTTTCCATACATCGCCTCTTGCAGGTTTGATGACAAGTACACCCTGAGAGTCACCTTCATCGATGGGAAATCCAAACGGAATCGCGAGAGGGAGTTCACAGAGTCTGTGGGCCGCTTCTTTGATGAAAATGGAACGTTGGTCATGGACCAGTTTGAAAAAAATGTCTCGAAGCTCCATGACAACTTAGCAGTGGAGAAAAAAAACAAGTAGAGAATAAGAAATGCAAAACGCTCCAGTGTGACTTGGCCACCATTAGGGAGCACTGTTGCATCATGTGGCATCTGCTACGTGTATCTCTGGTCTTTAAGTAAATCTCTCACTGTGCAGCAGAAACAAGCGCATTTGCCTACTTTCTTGGCATTTTTTTTTTTTTTTGGTCAGAGCAGAATGGACTAAAAGCATTTAGAATATAAAGCTTATGCTGTTTCGTTAAGTCTGCTGTGCCCCCAGGATGGTATTAACACATCAGTATTAATACCCTTCTAAGTTTCATATGCAGGAGTGTTACAAATTGTGTAGTTGCTTGCTTGTTGGATAGTTTGTATTTAGTTTCATTTATAGCTGTTGAAGGAAGACAATTATTTTCATGTAATGTGTATATTTTAGACATCATAATGTGCTTTTAGTCCTGAGGACCTTGGGCTACTGAAGCAGGTACCGTTGCCTGTACCTTTATTTCGACCTTCATTTTTATACTTAAGGCACAAAGGGTAAAAATAAACAAGCCTAAATAAAAGAGGAAATATTTTGATATTTCTTTAAACAAGGATGTTTGCTTTCGTTAAATACATGATGCAGTTATGATCACGAGTTGTGGAGCTGGGCTAAACAGCACTCATGCTTTTGGTTAAATGTAAAATTGGACCACTGGAACTACAGATATTTATGTCCCAGGCCTGGTGTTTTGTTTTGGGCTTCCAGATTTAACCAAGCAACCTGATGTAAGCATTTGGCGGCTTTGAATAATTTACCCATTTTTCGAATTGTGAACACGCACTCTACTAGCCACAAAGAAGCCCCCCCACCAGGGTGGACTTACCATAAGGCAAGGGTTGGCAGCCACCTGGGGGCCCCAAAAACTAGGTGCCCCTTGATGACTGGATTTCCAGAAACTGCATTTATGAGTATAAAATAAATGATCATTCACATTATAGCGACATATCTGTTATTTGTGTTTTCTGGATGGACAGCGTCGTCCCACTTGAGAGTCAAGGCTGCCCAGCGGTTTTTTTTTTTTTTTATTTTACACTAGAGTCTAATGGTACTGATTGTTTCCCTGCCAAGCAAACTGGCACAGAGTAGCTTAGAAGAAGAAGAAGAAAACTGCACAAAGAAACAGGACTCACGTTAAATCTCCAGTGTCTTAGATACTATCCTGCTAAAATGCTCGGCATTGTGAACAGACATGGGAAGAACATTATTAACAGAAGATATGCAAGACAAACCTTAACATCACAGGCAGAGTAAGGCATAGGCTATCAAAGGCTACAGCCTGGGGCCATGGCAGAAGGGGGCACAGTTAAACTATTTAAACTTGGCCGATAGATCTGCCAGCGTGTTGCATCCCTCCCCCCCATTTGAAAATTTTACCGACAGCACTCCCACCTCCACCCTGATCGGTAAGATCTGCCGCTGGCTCACCACGCTCAGATGGCCGCCTTATAGGGGGTCCCCTACCCATGTCAGCCTAGGACCCCCCTTCACAGACATTCTGTCCTTCGAAGTATGTGATTTATATCTGTGATTCTATCCTGCTCCAAAGACTTTGCACGCATTGGTAAGGCAGGGCTATGACCTCTGCGCACACACACACACGTTCTTGTGAGCCTTTTGAGCCAGCTGGTGTATGTATGTGTGTGTCTGGGGGGGAGTCTCACCCTGCTGAATGATCTACAGGTCTCAAGTCTATTTGATAAATTGGGGTCACGCATGCACAGGCATGCCTTTTGAGTTTATTGCCACTCCTGTCAGGTTGTCTCATGGAAAATCGTCATACCACAAACCAAAAATCTCATGCTTGATTAGAAGTGTTGCAAATGTTTTAGTCTCAAAGCATTTTCCCTGAAGCCAAGTAGCTGGGTGCAAAAAGATGTGCAGAACTGGATCGATGATGGAAACTCCTCTTTAGAGTACTTCAACATAAATGACACCAGGCATTAAAATAGTGAGTTACTGGCCTGGACTGAAGTCGGTTTTATTAAGGCTCATTGTCTATTCAGGCATTAAAACACATTGTGAAGTTATGTAAGTATTTCACAAAAACACGTTTCCTGTTATTTTGGGACACGTCAAAAAGAGAATGGAAATAATTCCCCAACTCGATTTCTTCACGGGCGGTGCCGCGGGTGTCCTTGCAGGCAGGTGTGCAGCAGTGAAGTCCCCCGGCGCCGATGCAGGGGGCGGTGGCGGAGTGCTGACGTCACGCCGAGCGCACCTAGAGAAGCCGGTCGGCCTGTAAACAAAAACAATGACTTCATAGCGGCCACAGCAGATACTGGAGCCTGACTGGGGAGCGCACACAAAACCAGTCCCGGGAGGACTGTTCCGATCGTGAACGGCCGGATTACTCAGCTGCGACAGCTACTGAGGAATGGCTTGTCTAATGGCTGCGTTTTCTGTGAACAACACCTTGGTCACCAATTCAATAATTATGGTAAGTGTGGATGTGATTTGTTTCCTTATCATAGGGCTTAATTTCTGCATAAGCAGCGGAGTCCTGAGAGAAATACGCGCTGCAAAATTAAATGCACGGTACGGTCCGCTTTCAGAATGTACATTTTCTCATGCCGACGTGTATTTATGCTTTACAGATTTAATGAAACGGAGCTGAATGCTTTAAATAACCGCCACCTGTATGTTTATCGGGCTGGCAAAGGATGAACTGGAGTAACCTTTCCCTCCTAAGCACAGACGCCGTTTATTATGTTTTTTTTATTATTGATATTAGATTAATACAAGTCCAAGTGCTTTTACAGCATCCGGTCTGACAAAGGAATAGTTTTATGATCTATTTATAATAATGCACCTGTACTGTGACGGCAGCTGGAAATAAGATTTCGAGGTCGCCTTCCAATTGTGAGGCTATATGTGACAGCCATTCTTGATGCGTGGGGGGTCATTAAACTTATAATTATGTATTAAATACGAGTAATGTTAGGTGTTAGCGAGAAGTGCGCGGGTGAGCTGGCGAGTTCTCCTTTCCTCTCAGTTCGCAAAACAGTGTATTTTTTAATTAAAAGTCTCTCTTTATGTAGTTATATTTCCATTTGAATAATGATATGATAATATGAAGTTAAAATAAAGTACTCGCGCTGAACGGCAGCTTTGACCGATAGTAACCCCTGTTCATCTGCGGATCACCCCGGAGCATTCTGGTGTAAGTGCTGCACCAAAAAAAAATAATAATTTTGCTTAACAGTTTTTATATACATATCAAATGAGAGTACGGGTTAATCTGAGTAGGTTTTTCGGCTGGTGTACATTCAGTTTGGAAAATGTTATCAATTACCTCAGGTCTATAGGACACGTATAGGCGTAGAATACTTGGTCGTCATATACAATACACAGTACAATTTATTTTTATATAGCGCCTTTCACAACAGAGTCGCCCCAAAGCGTTTTACATGATATTGAGAGAATAGGAATAAAACAGAAAAAAGAAAATCAAAGAAAGAAGGAGGGCCAGATGACAGGAACCAAGAACTCTCAAAGAAGGAGAAAAAAACCTCTGGGGGTCCAAGGTCAACTGGCTGCCGAACCCCCCTGGGCATGCTAACATTGTTAGACATTTTTTCTTGTATTTTTTGTTTCCGTAGAACGCCAACGGGCCACCAGATCTGATGGTGGAGCCTCGGAACGTGTGCGTGTCCATTGATGAGGTTGTGTCGAACGGTGGCGCCTCGAAGACCCCACTGATGCAGGAGAACGGCCTCGCCGAGGCCCAGCGCTTCTCCTACCTGCCTCGTCGTCCAGCAGTCAATATCCAATTCAAAGATGTGTCTTATTCAGTCCCTGAAGGACCATGGTGGAGGAGGAAAGGTACCCTAATTTACCATGCTGGCATTATTTACATATGCATGCAATTAGACGGTTAATGGAAATTGCATTATGTTTTTTTTTTTTAAAGTATTTATATTCACGAATGTGAAACATGCACATGCTGTGGTCTATGGATGGAAGTTTTGCTGTCTTACATTTTCTCAAACAGCAGAAATGGATCAGAAAAAAGCTTAAAGCACCGGGAATAAGATTATGTTAATGTCACACTGATATGAACTTTGGTTAGAACCTGAGTAGGTCATTCATTCATTCATTCATTCATGCATTTGGCATAACGGGGGTGTTCATCTTGTTCAACGGGGTGCGTTGAGGAGACACAAAAGTGCTGATTATGGTCACATGGAATTCCTGATGTCGGGAATTTGACGGGTCCCAGCATTTCTTCTGCCCAAAGCATCCGACACCAGTAGCATGTGTCGCCCCAACACAGAAGTGTGAGGAGGTGAAGATGTGGGGAAATTAGGCTCTAATGTCTGCCAGTGTGGGCCTGCTTCAGCACAGTCACCGTCTAGCTGTCCCTCACGTCAAAGACAGGTGCCAGAGGCATCTCCAAGCATATTTAGTTCCAAGCGTAATACAACTGATTATCATCCTGCTTCACTGAGGACACAGATGGGACATGTACCTGGAGACCACGTGGCACGTTTCGGCTCTTTCACCCTTACTTGTGCTGTCTCCATGTCTCTCCTTCTGACAATCAGTATCTTTTCTCTCTGCGGTTAGCGCGGTGTTTCCCAATCTGGTCCTCTGGGACCTGCAGACAGTCCACACTTTTGCCCCCTCCCAGCTCCTGCTAGGGAGCAAAAATGTGGACTGTCAAGCAGGGAGCCGGGAGGCAGCAAAAACATGGACCAACTGTGGGTCCCCGAGGAATGGATTCCAAAACACTGGGTTAGCGGGTCAGTGCTGCCTTTTGTAGAACAGCCCGTCATCGTGTCACGTGATGTGATTTCATTGTGTTCTTTCTTGACGCACACCTACACAAAGGCACGTGTGCAGGTTGTGTAGCCGGTTTGCAGTTAATTAGTGCTGGACTCCGTCTTCATAAAAGATTGAAGAGCATTGATGCAGGTGTGGATGCTAAATAATGGAGACAGGAGGCGTTTCCCTTTCTCTGGGACAGTTATAGGAATCCAAGGTCTAAAACTGGAGAGGAACAGGCATCCTAATGAATCGCCCAATGGCAGCACAGGCTGGTTCTGTGTATTTGGTATTTTGCTTTCCTCGTCTGTAGTTCTGTTATTACTGCTATTTTTAGGTGTAGTCACAGGCTGCGTACGCCGAAGGGACTTAATTTTATCATCCACCTTCGTCTTTGATGCTATAGAAATACAGGTTTTGTTACTGGTTAATTAGGAGAGCAAAAAAGTTGAAGTTCCTCCCTGTAACAGAAGAGCCATGTATTATCCAGTCCCGGCCGGTTACTCTCGGTCAGTAAACTACAGTAACCCCGGCAGGGTGGATGTGGAGAGGATATTTCTGAGAGGCATGCTGCAATTGGCTGTGCTGTTGCTAGGGTGATGGACTATTACATCGGCCTACTCAAAGTTCTTGACTGCTGATTTAAGTAAATTTTTATGCCAAAGTGTGCATAATTGCTTTTTGATAAAAATTAAAATCCTGGTTATCTGTTTGAATGTTATTTTAAATGTGTTAACACAATGTACTTAATGCTGTTTAAAAACTGAAATACTGAATTGCTCCCACCTGATTCTCGGTTGGATAAATCGTATAAAAACGTGCGCGGGGGGCAGGTGGATGAGGTAGCCCTTGCTCTTGAGGCACAGCTCTTGGACTGTGAGTCATTACTGCCGTAGGGTAGCGAAACGATGGGATGGAAAAGATAAGGTAAACACACTCGAGGTGCAAATGCATATGGGTGGCCACTGCTTACAGTGCCAGCAGCTGCCAGAATCGCAGTGTGCTGCTGTAGCTCACAGCTGTGTGATGTGTTTGCTCACCAAGCTGGATACAGTAAACCAAAGGATCAGTTAGCCACCTTGACCCCAATGGATGCGATCCAGCAGGCTAGCGTGACGTACCCGTTTAAATATGGCTACCTTATTTATACCTTATTTACCTTACCTTATTTATACCTTATTTATACCTCTGTATTTGTTTGCGGGCTCTTTTGTCCCCTGTTATATACATGAATAGTCCCTTCTGGGGTGATCTAGGTCACGTTCTCTCTCTACCTGGTGTACTGCTCAAAGATCTTTGGAATAAGGTCTCGTGTTTTTGACCAAATACTTCCCGTAGTTCACGTGGAATAATCAGGTACGATGTCCCAGATTTAAATGAATTGCAGTGTAAAACTGACTGTGTTTAGACTGATTTCAGAACCATGTAATCAGAGCCCATATCCCATCTTATCTCGTCAATCTGGGTTCTGCCAGCATTACTGAGCAGTATAGTCTGATCATCCCACGCTTATCATCCACAGTGACCCATGTTTACATGTTGGGTGTTTCAATGGCAGGATATTGGTTAACTGTCATTCACAAGAGGACCGCAGCCATGAAGGGGAATAAATACCATTATATAGTGACTGCCCAGTCTATAATATCGTACTTGGCACTGGCCAAGAACCTTCTGGTGAATTCAGGGAGGCCTTACGTGGAAGATGGTTCATGTGAAGATCGTGACTCTGTAACATGTATATGAAGGACACTGCCCATTTCATGCTCTTCTCCCACGGCTTACATAAGATACTGTGATGCACAAGAGGCTCTGAAGGGAGTCCAATCAAATGGGATTTGCTGGAATTTATGTCACTAAATAACTAACATTAAAATACCTGGACCCAGAAGTCAGACATAAAAACACTTATCTGAGTTACCAGTTAGTAGATGGCATTGTGTCTCTGTGTGGAGAGAGGGGTGAGATGAGGAGATTACCTGGTAATAGGTTTATACCCAGACCCTGAGCTGGTAGGAGGGAATGAGTCAGTCATGGGAGCCATGGCAACTGTGTGCTGCTGTTAGCTGAGATTTGCAGAGCTCAGTCCAACAGTTGTGAGGTGCCACATGGCTTGACCATCGTTTGCCATCTGTTCGGGGCGTGAGGTCATGGGGCAGAAACCCTCTGTTATATTAATAGGAATGTGATCGAAGTGTGTTCAGTTATCTGAAAGAAACAGGAAGTAGTTGAGCACGGCAACATTAAAGAAAAATACAAGCCGTGATCGAATAAGTCTGATAGTATATGATCTAGATAGCATGGACAGCAGTGATGTTTTCTCTCCCTTCTGGAGTAAACATTACATCCATCCAAGGCAGCTGGAGACCCCCAAATGATTAAGGGCAGGGGTTGCCTGGCAACAGATGGTGACTGGACAGCAGTTTTTGGTAGAGTTTCCTGGATGTCTGGAGCTGTATGGAATCACAGGCTCATACTGGTGTGATGGGGCCCATATGCTGACACGGGCTTATTGTTAGTTTCCCAGAATCTAACTGAAGAGAAGCTGAAGAACATGCGTTCATCCAGCGTTCATCTTCTGACCACTTAACCTGGTTAGGGTCACAGGGAGTTACTAACTAGTACACTTTCATGTAATACTGTATTAGTACTGTATTAGTGTATTCGTCTTATCTTTAACAAATGATAAATCTTATCTTCTCTTCTAAACCTTCATTTTGTTTATTGAATCCAGCCATTTCATTTTGAAGAAGTTTTTTAAGGCGTCTAGAACTGTGTCTCAAGTGTCTGTTTGGTTATTTGGGTCGTCTTTGACTTTCCCAGCCCATTGCAAACTGAAGTGCTTCCCCATGTTTTCCTGTATGCTTGAGGGAAAGTCACTCAATGGCAGACATGCCCCTCTGCGTGAAAGTCTGAATTCAGCAGGTCATTGTCCTTCCTGGGAAAGGGCGGGTGAAGAGGGCCAAAGTATTAATATACCAGATTGTAATGGAAAATCCAGTTAGTCCAGAAAGCAGTAGAATGAACAGGATTAGTGTTAAAACACACCCATTAGGTAAATACGAGGTCCCCAAGGGCATTCTCCTCCAATGGTTTCCTCTTCTGACCTACGTTTCGTTTCAGTTCTCAACTTTTGTATAGGCTGGTTTACAGCTAAATGCTCTTTGATGTTAAACGGCATGTCTGATGCAGTGTCTGGTTCCTCCGCATGATCTACAAAAAGGACACCAAATGTCAAAAAAATCCACAAACATTTTATTTACTTATCAGATGCTTTCATACAAAGCGGCATACAGTTGCGAAAGCTAGGTAAAAGGTCAGAGTGGAGATGCCAGGGAAATCTTATCTTTACTTACTTTGCTTATGTAAACATGCTTTGATGCGCACAGGACAGAGAACTGCAGTCAGACCCTCCATCAGGGCAAACGTGTGTTCCTGTTCCTTTCTGAGTGGGCACCAGGGCCAGCCAGGGACCGCTGCATCACAGCCTGTGTTCCCATCAGACAGCTTCACTCCTCTACCTGCGTCCTGTCCTGCGTTTCAGGTTACAAGACCCTGCTGAAGGGCATCTCTGGGAATTTCACCAGTGGTGGACTGGTGGCCATCATGGGGCCCTCTGGAGCCGGGAAGTCTACGCTAATGAACATCTTAGCCGGCTATAGGTGAGACGCAGCGAGCAGCAAGTCATGGGCCCGGCTGCAGGGCAAAGCCGGCGACGCTAAAAGCTTGGTCGAGTGCCCTGCCCATTAGTGAGACCTCGCAGACCCAAACAGGGCAAGGAAGCCACCCCTCATCCATTTACATTGAATCGCACTTCTTTTCTGCACAAAAGGCTTTTTAAAGCAGGCTGCCGGCCTGCCAATGTCCGAATCCTACTCTGCGAGCCCCTGGGCACTGTCCCGGTTCCTTATCAGGTTCCTGGCTACCTTGCAGTCTAGCTTATTATGAAATGGGGTTACCCAGGCATGTCCATAAAGCTGTCATGCCCCCCCCCCCCACCACCACCGACAGCATATAGAGTGAATACAGGTGAATAACACAGACGGATTAGAAACCAGAGAACAGTCACAAAACAATTCTGTAACTGTTTGATCATGCTTAGTTTGGGTATTTATTGTCCTCCTCTGTCTACACCCGTTCTTTATTATGCTCTGCTGCGGGGGGGTTAGTCTGACTGACAGGAACGAGAAAGCAATAAAGCAATCTTCACTTAGGGATATCGCTGAGTGACAATTTATCGCGTAGCAGAAGGTATCTTTGTAAATCTCTGTGCTGTGGAGGGCTGATGTTCATAAACTGCAGTTTCACTGTGCAGCCACCAGAGGGCGATGTGAAAAGTGGTTTAACGACTGCTCCTAGCTTGTCGTGTTTCTTTGCATACTCAGAGAGACGGGGATGAAAGGGGAGATCTTGATCAATGGGCAGCCACGTGATCTGCGCTCCTTCCGGAAGGTGTCCTGCTACATCATGCAGGACGACATGCTCCTCCCACATCTGACAGTTGAGGAGGCCATGATGGTAAGAGTTATGTGGAAGGTCATGAAGCTGGGTGAGCCGTGTGACAGTCCTGGTTATCGTGCTCTTTTGCGTGCCTGTTGATCATCAGATAAACATTGAACATGTGAAAATTCACCCACTTTCCTGTATCTTTTGTGGCCTTCCAGGTATCTGCTAATCTTAAACTTCAGAAGAAGGATGAAGGAAGACGGGAGATGGTAAGAGTAACAGAGCAGGCTTAGCATTAGAATAGCATTAGTTTTCGCCAGGTAGTGCTCTGAGATGTCATTGCTGTCCAGGTTAAAGAGATCCTGACTGCTCTCGGCTTGCTGCAATGCACCAAGACGCGCACAGCAAACTTGTCAGGGGGGCAGAGGAAACGACTTGCCATCGCACTGGAGCTGATCAACAACCCACCTGTCATGTTCTTCGACGAGCCCACCAGGTCAGCGAGCGTGGGTGCATTATGGGAGTTGTAGGTCAACAGAGCCTTTGCTTCCATCTTAGGCCATCAGAGGAAATCTAAACTGAGCAGGTTAAAAGGCTCCTTTCTCGGTATGAGCCGCTACAAATTAATTAATTAGGATGACCTGGGGCAACATTGTTACCCTAAAGCCGGTTAATCTGCATTTAATACTGAAAAGGCTTCAAAATATATTTTCCAATTGTGAACTTATTTGGAATAAGAGATGACCATTGTCTTTACAAATTTTAAAAGGATTAAAATGTGTGATTCGGTATGAGTGGGATTCTGTCACTAAAAATCCTTGTACTTCAAAAGAGTAGTTGTTAAATGTATTGGGTAGCATTTTACTTGATGGCACAAGTAACTTAGTAACTCAGTCACTACTGAAATACAAATCATGAATAAAAATAGTAACTGCATGAAATACATGAACTTTTAAGATTGACTAATGACGAACGAACATGGGATCAGTACGTGTAACTAACATTTAGTTTCCGGTTAATTAACACATTAAGTAAGAGTGTACTGCTACATTATTTGTACCCCCTCAAGTAATGTGCTACCGAGTATCGTTTTGTATTGGCTTGTTTGAAACGATACTATGTTCTTATCTCCAGTTATTTAAGTTTCATCCTCCTGGAGTTTTGAACAAAACCTCGCTCCTCCCTCTGTGTTCCTCTGCAGATTGTTTTCATATTTTATTTCTGGTTCTTTGTTCTGTAGCCTCATTACCCACCTCTAATGAGAGGCCTAATCTCAGAGACGCGGCCGGGAGCATGAGCCCCAGTCAGAGACGCGGCCGGGAGCATGAGCCCCAGTCAGAGACGCGGCCGGGAGTATGTGCCTCAGTCAGAGACGCGGCCGGGAGTATGAGCCCCAGTCAG
>JAAGVU020000036.1:4705030-4715688 GCA_011763525.2 Mormyrus iriodes | reverse complement strand
CACCAACCAGGTGTACGTTAAACTTTAAAAAGCAACACTCCAGGACTGTAAAATTTCCACCGAAGGAGCCCCCCCCCCCCCCCCCCCCCCCCCAACAATCCCATTTCTCTTTTGTAACCTTGAGATTCCTATGATCCATCAGTGAAGAAGAAATGCCCTTTTAACCAACTAAGATCCTCTCCCCTGTTTAAACTTGCATTCCTGTTTTTCATGCTGTGTGTTTGTACCCCCAAGACCCCCTATGGTCCCTCGTAAGATTTGAAGGCTGGGTTAGAGTGCAGACATGGACTATGTCCCAGTTCAGAGGCTGCATCCTTCTTAAGGCTGGTTCATGCTTCCTCATACAAGCGCAACACCTGCATATCCACACTGCGTATGCTTCCACGGAAACAATTATTAAGGACTAGTTTGTGTCCATTTTGACTTTTTTTTTTTTAAATCTCCAACTCCTGAGGAGGAGCCAAATGTGAGAAGGTCAGTGTGACACAGCAGTTACATCACGCACAGTCCGGCCCCAGCACATTATCATGTCTAAACTTCTTCTGATAAAAGAAACATCATGGTTCACCTTCTCCATGAACTCCCTACCTAGTGCTCATATGGACTTTATACTCAGCCATACAAACACTGGTCAGGTAAAAGCATTCAAACAGGATTGGAGGGGGCAGGGATGTGTGATTGGATGCCAGTGTGTACCAGTCAAATGTCTCCTGTAGTGCCAATGACCGTACAGTTGTGTCTCAATTCAGGGGCTACATCCTCTGAAGGGTGCAGTCTATGAAGGTGTAGCCTGTGTAGGCTGCGTCCTTCGAAGGTAGAACCAAAAGTGTTGTGAGATGGGACGATGAATCCATCGGGCACAGAGTGAGAAAAGGGCACATCCTTAGGCTACATCTGAAAGCCTTCGCAATGGGACAGACTTCTTGCATCACTGACCCATTCGGCCCTCGAACGCAGCTTCCGAAGTATGCAGCCCCTGAATTGGAACACTGCATACGTAAGTTTTTTTTTTTTTTATCTTGAGTGGTGGCTTGATTTTGTTATTTAGGTCACCTATTCAGCATTTCCTCATTGTCCACTTTGTGCTGGCTTCTGCCTTTAGCTGGCTTGTGTAAGTTAGTCAGTCACAGGCGTCATCCGCTACTTTATTTCTGTGTGTATGAGCCGATGACTGACTGGGTCTCCAGGGGGAAACTCTGCCTGCTTTGCTAAATCATGGATTATTTTTACTTTTTAATGTGTTGAATGCCTTGGGCTCTTGCAACAGCTGTGTGTAGCCTTGTTGGTAAAACTCTTTAGCACTAGCGATTGAAAACATGGAGGTAGATTTGAGCTTCCTTGCTCTTCCCGCCCAGACATATCCCATCGAGGTTTGAATACTTGTGATAGAATGCTGGGGCGGCATCATGCATTGTGTGTACCTCACTGATCCACTAGAGGGCAACGTTGTTCAGGGATTTAAAAAAAAAAATTCCGTCTACTATCAGAGCAACCTCAGCAAATGGACTGAGGATCTTATAAATTGTACTTCAATGAATATCTGAATTTATGAAATGTACAATAAATTGGACTACATTATATTTAAAGGACTGTCCCTGACATCCTCCATATCATCCAGCTGCTGAATAAGTGCTCTGCATGTCCTTAATGCCATAATCCTGAAAAATTCTCCTATCTGTCATGCTCCACACACGTGCTGGATAATAGGCTGTTTTGTATCAAGCTGACGGGTTTTTTTTTTTCCCCTAACAGATGGTCTTGTAGACATACATTGTCCTAAGTACCGGAATTGGTTTTTACTTGTTGGATACCTTCAAAGCGAGTCTCATTCTCACGGTGAAGCATGTGCGAATACAAAGGCCCGCCTCAGTCTGGGGTTCCAGGACGCATTCGTGCTTCAGTCTTCCGCGTTACTTTGTCACCTGGATCTGGAATGGTTTTTCAGAGGGGTGTGATGTAAGCTTTGAAGAGCACGTGTCCTGATTGAGCGTGCGTGTGCTTCTGCTGGGTTTCAGGTTCCCCATTACAGGGTATTGGGGCTTGGCGGACCCCGGCAGCTCAGACACTGGGTCACCATTGTAGGACTAAGAGTTCTGGGAAATGTCACCTTTTTTCCTGCTGCCACTGCTCTTGCGGAATGGACAGTGAAAGGGGGGAGTCTAATTTATCCCCAAACCAAACAATAACGGCCACACAGATTTAATCTCTCTGGGGTGATGTCGGAGGCCCACAGTGGCTTAAACCGTCTGACCTTTGCAGAATCAGGACGGCCGGAGATCAGTGATGTGCAAATGATCGGGGAAGCTTTCCTTGAAGTTGAACACACCATCAAGCGTGAGAAAGCAGGAAAAACTGGGGTGGGACTAAATTGCTTGTTGCCGAATGACCCCTCCTCACACATCCTTCTGTTGAGGCTGATGGATTCACCTGAAATAATCCGAAAGTAATTGTTTTCAGGGCCTTTTTTGGTGGGTGTTAAATCCTCGGAAAGTGTAGGTGTTCGGCAGGGTGCAGCTGGGCCCTTTCCATTCTGAGCAGAGCAGTATGGGGGTGCCCTGGGGGATAATCAGCGACAGGGTGTGTGGTCAGGATGCCTACCCCCCCACCCTGACGTGGGTTCCTGTGACACAATCTGTTGTATTTTTAGATGCGTGCTGGCTGTAGGTTTCTGACGCCACTATGGTGGGTTTCCGGTATGTACAGTGCTGCAAGTGGCTGGTCAGACTGATTCACTGTTTCCCTGAGCAGTAATGGAACCTCCTGTCAGACAGCGGATGGAGTCCGTTCTGAGCCCTATATGGGCCTGGGATTCCTGGATTCGGTTCTGAATGTGAGTGCCGTCACACATACCATCCCAAACCTGTCGGAAAGGTGGGTCGCTGGGGGCTTGCTCTCCAGCGTAGCCAGCCTGGCTTCAGTGGCAGCTTATTTCCCCAGCTTCTCCATCCGGGACAACGCTCGGGCTCTACGTCAGTCACAGAGCGCCGCAGAGACACCCTCGTTAAATTCTCATTTCGCCGGCCTGGCTCCTGCCGCGCTCCTGGAGTGCTAAAAGCCTCGGTGCCCTGACAGGCCTCCCAGCCGCCCCCCCCACTTGACAGTGCAGCAGTGAACACTATTTCAATTACAGGGCCCCTGCTCGGCCAAAACCTGCAATCCCACGACTGAGTGCTCCGGTGCTCCAGTATAATCTACCTGCTGTGGCTCCGCTGTTTCCGGGGGGGTGTCCTTCGCAAATCTATGCTGTTCATGGTGGGGGTGGATGGGAAGGGGAGTTGACGGCTTGTTCCAGATCCCGCAAGTGGCCCTCCCTGGAGGCCTCCCCCCCAGAGAGAGTCACGGCAATAATGGGCTGAGCATTTTACCCATAATGCATAGTTGTACCTTGGGGCACCAGCTTGTACCTATGAGCCAGGGTGCTTAGCAGGAATTCTTGCTATTAAAATCCCCAAGTGTGTGGCTGACCTGTGAAACTGCAGCTCTGTCCCTCCGGATATAATTATCTGTTATTTTGTTGCTTAAGGCAGGAGTTGGTCTGACACGAGCTGTGCAGGTTCCTAACCTTAGGAGGGTGCGCACTACACACGCTCCACGTTTTCAGTCCTGTTAACTGGTAGCTTTTACAAACCGGCCTCCACAGCAGAAAATGCGGGGTTACTGGTCCTATAAATTCCCCATCTTGGATGATTAAACGGCGCCCATGTAACCTCAGTTTGGCAAGGTGATCAATGCTTCCAGATTTCAAGATGTATATTTGTCACATGCACAGTTTAAATGGGTGCATCTTGCAATGAAATGAAAATTTGTGACACTGCAATAAAGTCAGTAAAGAAATTAATCTGGGGGGGTCACAGGATCAAAAAATAGGAAATAAAAGTACATGTGTATAAATGCCAAAGACGGTGCGCTAAATTGCCCTGTTCGCAGCAAACATGGTAGGCAGATGGTCAAACACTGTGTGTTTAGTTATGCAGTTGGGAGCCTTTGTCCATTTATATAATGGATATGTTTAATCAGGATTACAGGGTACATTCCTCCCTCAAGGGTGCAGAACCCTCCTGTGATTTAAAACCTACAACCTTCCAGATAGAAATCCAATCCAAATCCAGTACTTGCTGCTATCTTCCTCTGCTGGAGCAGCTCCACCACCTTCTTGCTGCATCCCCTTAGCCTGAGACCCAGCCGGTCCTCTCCCATTCTGAGGCTCAGTGGGCTCAGAGCGACACAGCACAGGTCTGTGCTGGATTAATCCGTTCTTTCAGAATGATGTGACTGAACAGGCCATAGCCACAGACCGCGTTTCTTGCTCAACCACTCGGTCCCCTCGCGTATGACGTCCTGCATCCTGGGAACAAAAATGTAATTCTATCACCCGCTCATGTCAGCGATTTAATGACATCATCGGCCTCTTCCAAGAGCAGTCATGGTAAGCGACAGTCCCACAGCTGACACCAGCATCCGTACGGCGGCAGGGAACTGTCCAGTTGGCTGCTGTCCCTCTTGAGTTCGACGTTGACGTCTTGCTCCTGACTCCTGGTTGGGCTTGATGTGCAGGGCTATAATGTCATCCGAGACATTTCTGGAAGCCAGACCCATATCAAGTTCAGAACAAAGTGCAGCGTAGAACAAAACCATCTGAGGTTAGAATGAGAAATGATGAGGGGCCAGGCTGGTGATGATTTCATGGGCGTAGGGTTTCCTGAGCCGGACGCCCTGGCTGAGAACATCCTTGGATCTGCCATGCTGCTGTCATCCACTAGGGGTCTCCAGAGGCTCTTGTGGGCCAGGGTGGGTCCCTGGTTCTCCCCAGAACCGTCAAGTTGCCCTGGGGATCGAGCAAGCGAAGAAGGGAGAAGCAGATGAAGGCCACTGGGAGACAGAGCAGCCAGACATGGCAGCTTAGTTTAATGTCTTTTTGCACCATTATCCTCTCATTTACAGTAAATTTACAGCCCTGGCCAGAGTTCTGTTAGTGTTACTGAAAGGCAGGAAGAATGAGGATTTATTAGGATGTAAAACTGCTGTGAATTATTAATGCTATTTATGTAACTATTTATGTGTTATGTAATGACCACCGCTGGCTGCTAAACGGGTCAGGACTGATCCGCGCTAACGGGTTTGTGCACCTTGATCTTTTTGTCCTTTAAATGTAGAGCAGCTGCTAGCCCGGCACCCCCTGTTTGTGACCGATCTGGCCTTTTAAAAGGCAGTGTGTGATTCTCTATGCTGGGGCAAATGGATGTGTTCAGTGGGACATCTGGTGAAATAGGCTTTGGAGCCAGCGTTCGGCCCTAGGAGGCTGCCGAAAGGCATGTGTGACAAGCAACGGGGGGTTCTGGGTGATGTCATGTTCAGAGGCTGAGTTAAAGTCACCCTGGGACCCTGGCTTGTCCCATGAGCCCCGCAGGTATGTTCGGCGGGTTGCATGGGGCACTGCGCTGTCACCTCTCCGTGTCCCTGGCCTGTAATTAGCAAAGAATGACACGTCCCCCTCGTGCTTTTTAATTAACTCAGCGCGCATTTGCAGAAAGCAGCCCACTTCATCCCATGGTGGCCCTCCAGGGAAATAAAGAAACTGTATGTGTGCACGTGGGTATATGGGTGTGTGTGTGTGTGTGTGTACATGCTCAGTCGCCTGCACACTGTGTCGTTGAAATCACACAACAAGCATATTACGGCATTTGGAATGCCGTTCTGACCATCTCAGAATGAGCTCTTGCTGCTTAGCAAGCACCTAAATTATATTTCTGGGATTGATGGAGTTTTAGGGAACGTGATTCACCCCATTAGGCTGCCGCCGTTGGCCTTCCCTGAGTCAAACTGTATCTTGTATGATGCTCCAGCCTTGCAAGGTTTTCTCCACGGTGTTAAGGGCACTATGTGATACCTATGCTAGTGTGGGCTTCAGGGCTGAACACACAGGCTCCTCTGAAGGCACAGAAGTGGAAATTGAACAAGAAGTAACCCAGAGACCATTCTTGTAGAAAGCAACCAGTATAACCATCAGTGAACAGGACACCACTTGCATAGCTTTGGGTAGAGTAGTTTGAAGAAACGTAGCTTGGGGGTAGAGCAGTTTGGGATAGCCCAGCTTAGGGGTAGGGCGTTTTGGGTTGGCCCAGCTTGGGGGTAGGGTAGATTGGCTCTGACCCCAAGTGCTGGTGGGGGCTTAATTTTACAGCACCAAATGCAGGCTCTGCATCGTTCAGTTATTTGTCTTTTTCTTAGGATGGATTCCCAAGCCTTCATCGTTATGTGGACAGGGAGGATTGAAAGGCTTGAGTGTCAACCGGGAAATAAGTGATAAGCTGATTGTGGTGTATAGCCCTTCTCCACAGCCCGTGTGTGCTGCTCACAGGCAAAGCCAATGGCAGTGAGTGACGCTGGGAGGCTCTTTGTCAGACACTCTGCTTGAGTTCTTAATCAGGCCAATATCAGAGTCACTAGATGAAACGGGGAGAGAAGCAGAACTCTGAGTCTCTGTCACTGATCCGTCGTTCATGAGGGAAACTGCAGGTTAGCTGGAGCAGGACAGCGTCTCAGTCCTGCATCTTAAATGGTCCAAAAACACTGGATGGTAAAGTTTAAGCTCACAAAAGTATATTTATGACCTAAATTTGTTTCTCCTAAAATTACTTTTGCAGCTATAAACGATAGAAGAAAGAGATTTGGAGGTACGTTCAGTGAGTAACATGAGGACTAAGAGATTTGGACTAAAGTCTGCTCAGGATCTGTTCATCTTTCGGTAACCTTGTTTCAAGACGTCCTGAGATACCTGTGAGTGAAGCTGTAGTGAAACTCCTTGAATGCCCAGCAGACGTGAGTTTATTTTTGTCCATCTGAGCTTTTCATGAGATTTTCTGCAGTGTTCCCTCACGAGATTTTCCTTTTTATAGGTGAAACTTCTTTGCTGATAAAATTTTGCTCCCAGTATGACGGCTAGGTTCCTGCAGGACCACTGTTTTTCAAGCTGGTGTAAATCCATTTGAAGTTGACCAAACAGATGCACCAAATGGGAACATTACACATTAAACCAGGGGATCTGGGCCTCCTAGGGTGTTTAAAAACCTTTGACTGTGTCTGTGTGTGTGTGTGTGTGTGTGTGTGAGAGAGAGAGAGAGAGAGAGAGAGAAAGAGAGAGAGAGAGAGAGAGAGAGAGAGAGAGAGAGAGAGAGAGAGAGAGAGAGAGAGAAGCTGCAAGCATACAGAGTACACACAGAATTAATCTTCTGTAAAAGGTAAAGGGGAGTGGGGAGTTTACAGGATGTGCTGTGTAACCAGCATGAGTTTAAATCCCAGCATGGGTTTAAATCCCAATACCCATCAGTTGCGAGTTAGTCAATCCTTCAAGTCTCCTTTGGATAAAAAGAAAATAGACGGTGATATTTACAGAAACACATAAATAGCCAAACCCATTTCTACAGGATTCACACAGACAGGCCCATGGTATCACATTTCTAGCAAACACGACTCCTGAAATTACTCACCTGGGGAGAGGAGTAAGACTTTAAATGGTCAGCAAGGGTAATGTCAGGCTGAAAGGTTACAGACAATTATTCAAAAGAGGCATCAAATGGGGCACGAGTCTGCACCGTGAGAACACTTACATCTGTAAGGAAAGGGGAGTGGATGCTCTCGATTTGTTGGTTTTATTTGCTGAATTCTGTCATGACATTTTTCAGCTTGTTCTCCGTGCAAACTGATAAACAGATACTCTTTTGATGGATGAAACTGTAACAATGGATTTATGATGGCGGTCAGCTAATTTATTTTTGAAGTCATCTTTGTTGTGACCTTTAATCAGACCATTGTAGATATTCCTAGGGCACATTGAGTGCCTGGCAAGTCCCACTGGGTCTTATCGCACCGAACATCTTCTCCACAATTCATGCATCGTGTTTTGTTGCTAGGTGACCTCAGTAAATCTGCACGAGGGTAAAATAAGTTCTGTTTCATGAAGTATATTTTTACATGCAAGCTAGCTGTAACAGGGATGAAATCGAGCTTGTTGTGAACAGCTTGATGTAAACTCGAGCTTGACGTAAACAGCTTCAGGTATATTCGAGCTTGACGTGCACAGACTGACATAAACTCAAGCTAGACGTAAACAGATTACCAACCCAAGGGATCATTCAGATCTATGGCTTTCACTGTCAGTTCCTGGGTCAGCAGGGCTCCACGAGAACTTTCTCGTCCTTCCCTTCCAGCATTAAGGGGACAATTGATAGTCACACGCTGACATTCCTTATAGGTACAAGCAGGGCCAGGTAAAGAGAAGCTTGTGTAATGCATGAGGTTAGACATGAAGGTGTCAGACTAGTGAGGACTGTTACCATCATGGACACGCAGCCGTCTTGGGCTGCTGTAGATTCCTTTGCGATGGTGGGAATCGTTTGCGTCCCTGTGGGTACAGAGCACTGTGTTACAGGCTGCCTCTGCCTCTCAAATCCACTCAGCATCTGAAAGCTGGAGCCTTATTCAATTTCCATCTGACATAATGGACCGCTCCCTCGCTCCACATCGAATTTAGATTCCCATACGAGGCTTCCGATTTCTGCTAACGGTGGGTGTAATTTTCAGGTGCAAGAGCATGGAATTTGCCAGGAAATTAAGTCAGGAATTTTGTGTTCAGAGGTGCATTTTCCTATGGCTGGAACCATGATCTCGAATTCTGCTCACATTACACCTGACTGAATGCAGACTGAGTGTTACTGTAGCACTCTGTGCTTTCTCATCATCATGATCTTCCCTTTCACACTCAAAGGCCAAACAATATCGATCCTGACTTCCTTTAGGACCATGAAGCTGAAAGCATCTACATCTGTAATGACCGTGGGAGACATTGTAATGGTGGAACGTTACAGCTGTTGTCTGCTGTCAGGCTGTTTTGTGATGTTTGCGTTCTTCCTTGGTGAAGGCACTGAGAAGTGGTGAAAAACACTTTGTTTTAAACACTTCAGAGGGCCAATCAGCTGTCTCACTCAGGAAAAGGTATGCCAGAGGGCTTTGGGGGGGGGTGTTTTGCCTCTGGGCCCCCTCAAGCAGGGTTAGGAGATCAGGGTCAAACAGAGGGGGTTGGTGGAGACCGCTCATCTTTCCCACTAGAGTCAAGCATCAATGTGGCCTGTTTTTCAGCAGTTGGCTGCATTGGTTCTCCTCATGTCTGTGGTCCCTGGCCAATTCAAGATGACGTTTGCATCAGTTAAATTCACGACATTCCCTCCGTTGAAAATTGCACGACTGTTTCAGAGCTGCTGTAATCCTCCGCATGTGTTTGAAGGCTAAATTACTGAAACGTTCCCCCCCCCAACAGCAATATATTAATGAGACACCTATCTGGCAGAGTGTTTTTCATGCGCTTTTTAGAATAGTGTCAATTTCACGGTCAGGTTTAGTCTTCCACGCTGCTTTTTCAGATTTCTACACTTATAAAAATTTGCTAGCTATAGTATGCTTATATATTTTAGTCCAGCCAATGAAAATGTCATTAGAGCCCATCATCAGTCAAAGGATCCAAAACGTTCAGCCGCTGAAGCCCCATGTGACTCCCGTCGCGAGATAATCACTTCAGCAATCAGATTGCCGTGAACGCTTTGGATTCTGCTGGAGGCCCCCCGTCCTCCATTTTTGTCTCGGTTGAGAGATTGAGTGGCTCAATGTACTATCAAACTGCTCCAGGACCAATGAGGTCGCCTTAGAGGTGCATTGTGGGATACCAGAGACCGTACGAGTTTGCCAGAGTGGTGTGAAAAGCTGGATATGTCTGCACACAGACAGGGCTTGTGAGCCTTATTTTAGCATTGTGAGATGTAAAGTGTTTGCTAAGGACCGAGCACTGTCCCAGTGCTCTCCTGGAGGGAACCGCTGTGAGGATCCTGCTCAGTCTCTGTAACGGTTAACCCTTGCGTATTTTACTTTCTCCATTCTAAATTCTAGAATCTATAGAATTTAACCTCATTTTGAAAATGGACTGGGGTAGCTTCGACCCCAAAAATAACATAGGGATAAAGTTATTACCAAATCCCAAACACTGTTGAACTCTTAAGAAAAATACCAGCTGAAAGTGTCTCGTTGATCACCCTGCAGCCTGTGTGTCAGTTGAATGAACTGCCGGAAAGTCCCTTTGTGGGATTTCTCAGATTTATTTATGTCTCTGGCTTATCTCACTCCTTCACTGCACTCTCTCCCAAATGAGTGAAAGAGAGATTAATTTGTGCCAGATTCTTCTAGCTGACAGGCTTGACGAGCCAATGCCCAGGCGATCTGCGTGTCTGGGAAATCAGGTTCTTCAGCTATTTCCACTAAATTTCATGTCCAGGTTCATGTCCATGTCCTGGTTCTGCTATTGGACCTTGAGAGGGTTACCTCGCAGCACGGCCTTCTCCTCCTAAAAAAAAATACATAGCCATATATCTGGGAAAAACCTTTGTGAGTAACAACAATACAATCTGTCAGCAGTTTAAGAGGAGCTATTGCTTGGATACCTGGCCCTGAGAGATTTAGTGTCCCTATAGCCTCTAGTTCTTTATCTGTTAGGAAGCTGACTTGAGCTTGAGATAGTAAAGCTGATCATCGTATTAATTTAGATAGGTTCTGATTTAAAGTTCCCTCATAACAAAGTCATCCTTAAATGCAAAGTTCTTTTAAGAAGAGACTCA
>JAAGVU020000036.1:4658723-4704930 GCA_011763525.2 Mormyrus iriodes | reverse complement strand
TTAGTAATTTCAGCTTTTAGAGCTCTTTTGGAGTTAAAATATTGGAAGAAACTTTTATTGTCATCCTTAGCCTCCAAAGACTCACAAAGGACTGATAAGGTTTCGGCTTTTCCCTTGACGTCCCGTTTACCGGTGTGCCCTGATTTACCGTGGCAGCTCCAGCTCGCCAGGAGGGAGGTACATTAGCCTGTGTTCTTCAAAACATCTTTTATTTTAGATGTGGGACAGCAGCACTTAAGTTGAGACGTGCTCTCTGGAAGAATCTACGTAGCCGGGAGAATGTGCGTGGGACCCCCAGGCCTCGCTGGCGGCCATAATTAAAAAGGGAGAGGTACACTCTGGCAGCCTGCTGTAGGGCATGGTGTGTCCGGTTATTGGGCGTTAAACATACAGTGAGGAACGTCGCCCCTGTTAGCACAGGTGCCTTCAAGAAACAAGCGCCTGCTCTGCAATCTGACGGTTCACGGAAAGTGGTACGCCGGCCTCCTGGAGGAAACGTGGCCGAGAAAATGAAAACATGAGCCGCGCAGCTTAGCGAGATACCTGTCGACTGCTGAGATCCTCCATGTGCTGTGTCTACACACGCAGGCGTGTGACGCTCTGTCATCTGTCAGCATCTGCGGGGTCTGGGTGGGTATGGTTCACGCGTCATCAGTGAGCCCCCCCATTTCAAAGTGGCTCCATCAGCAGCTCAGCCCTCATCCCTCAGAGATAGAGGGGAATGTGGGCCCCAGAGGGCCACACAGTTAATGCGTGGTCCCACCCTTGGCTCGGCTCAGAAGAACACTTCACAATGAATCGGTTGTCGATGATGCTGGAGAGATTTTCAGTGTTCAGTAAGTGGAGGATATGGGACCTTTGCTGCTGTAGCAGGAGTCTCTCTGGGCTCCTGACCACCCAACACCAAAGAGGAGCTGCTGGGACAGCTAGTCAAGGGCCACATTTTTGTAATTATTTCCCTAAAACTTTTTGCCTTGTGGGAACCATTTTTCCAGTCCCTACAAAAGGAAACTCAATTTTATAAAAATCTGTGACTGCAATCAAAAAACTAAAAATTAAAACTTGTTTGGTTACTTATGGTTAAGGTTAGGGCTGGGTTGGGGTTAAGGTTGACATAGTTTGCGTTGGCGTTGTTCCCATAGAAATGAACGAGCGGTCCCCACAAAGACACGATACAGGTCTGTGTGTGTGTGAGAATTTCTGGAAGGTCTGCATTGAGCTCTCATGTGCTCTACATTAATCAGCTCGGTGAGACATTCAGGTTCCCGACCTTTAAACGCTTTGTTTGCTCCTGGCCTAGCAAACAGCAGAAGGCTTAGGACTTCATTATCTGCTGAGCATCGTGACCTCACCCACTCACCCACCCAAACTGCATCCTTGCCAGCGCTAGCCCGCTGTCTAATAGTCCTCACCTCCAGCTGAGCACCATGGCTTCTGCTAGCAGATACCAGCCGAATCTCCTCCTGACGTCTGTCAAAAGTGCTGAGGGGTGAGAGCCAGCTTTCATAGGGTGTAGCTAAGCGCCCACATTAAGTGCTAAAATAAAAAAGTCAGGTGCACTTTCTGCCATGACAACGCTGATATGCCAAGTGTCATTTTATAGGGACTCTGGCCAAGTTGTTGCTCATACTTGTATCTAAGCTGTAAACAAGCTGAAAACTCTCTGGTAATATTACTACAGTGAATTGGCACTGAGTTCCTAAAAGGTGCAGTTTCCCCAAATCTCCAGATGGAGGCAATCGTGAGCACTTAACCAGCAGGGAGCTGCATTTGGCAGCAAGCTCAAAAACACACACCCGCAAAGGTAACTACTGCTGTCTGAGAACGCTGTCAACTCGGGGGGGTAGAAAAACATATTTTTCACCCCAGCTCTCTTGGGACCCTTCACACCTGTGGAATGATCAGTGTGGAGGTTCAGGGAGGGAGCTTGGATGGAGGAATGGAGAAATTGGGAAAAATAGTCATAGATATAAGCCTTCAAAGAGGAAGGTCCTGGAGGTGTGAGATGTTCAGTATGAAAGCTGGCGAATAACTTGAAAAGCTAGAAGGGCTTTCGGGCCTAGTCCCTGCAACAGCCGGGGACCACAGAGAGAGACGGCCCAGAACGGACGCATAGTGGCAGCTGCCCCCTTTTTTAAACCTTTCTGCCCCTCGAGGTTTCTCACTCACCTGAGCTCCACATTCACACCTGAAGGAATGTGCACTCTTTAGAAGCTGCAGCTGTAAATACTGCATGGAGTGAAGGGGACTACAGAATATTCTGGAAGCAGCCATCCACGTCCTTTGATGTGGTGTGTAAATATATCACCGAAAAGCATGCTTTTGTAAACCTGGGGGGGCTTCCGTACAGACTTAAGGTTGCAGTGGAACCCAGGACCCCCTCAGAGTTTGTGAGGATGGTGGAAAAAAATCGTAAGTTCATGAGGAATTGTAATGTAAATATAAATAAGAAGTATGATTGATATAAAAAGCAGCACGATCGTGCTCTGGGGACCGAAAGCCCTCTTCAGATCTTATTAGTGTCACCATGGAAACCTACCAGGGAAAGTAAAGGGACTCAGGGATGGGGCTCAGTAGCCGGCGATGGAGCAGGGCTGTCGCTGGCTAATGAATTTTAGCTGGAAAACTTGAGAGTTAAAATTGAAAAATCTGCAGAGCTCCCTGAACACTGTCTAGAATATTCTTTTTCTCCAGGCTGCCATAGTCGCATTTTTAGCACTGCTGGTCTGAGGGGACTATATATATGATCCAACTGTGACAGGTTCAAGTTCCCAAAGATCTGCCTCTTTGTTCTCCTGGGAATTCGGGCAGAAATGTTCCTATGATTTAATTGCTTCTCACATCAGTTTGAAGCCATCAACAGAGCCCCCCCCACCAGCCCCTCTCATGAGTCAAAGCACTTGAGTATAATCTGGGTCCCCTGTTTTATGCGGCTATTTTGTGATGTGGTAAATGAAAATGGTAGATGAAAGTGTTCAGATCCAGCTGGATGAGAGGTTGTGCTCGGGGCCTTGTGTGTTACAGCTGCTCATAGTTCCTCTGTTTGCTAAAAATGCTTTAGATGATTACCCCCCCCCCCCCCCCCCATGCCTGGATCATTTGTAGACGTTTGTAAACCGACTTGTTAATAGCAAGCATCAAAGACGAACAGTGTAGGGAACCGATACCTCAGGCCGGTTGAAGTGAAGATGGCAGCTCCTTGTCTTGGCAGTACTATCCTTATGCCAGCTGCTGTGGGCTGAGATTGATTAGTGTGAGTGGTCCACTCCCCCCACCTTTCTGAGTACCACCTCTGGATGACCAACGTGTTGGGTGGCTTCAAGCAACAGGGCGAGTCCGCAGGACGGCCTTGGGCGTGACCGAATTCAAAGGGCTGTTTCTACCACGAAGCTGGAATGTTTGAAAAGTCACCAGCACAGAAAGAGAGCTGGGGGTTTAATCTTAGGGTACATACGGGTGAACGTGAGAGGCTTTGTGGATTACTCTGAGAGAGGATTCACATCCTGATGTACACTGAGGTTAACAACTCCTTGAAAGCTGCGTTGGTGGATCGAAACGTCATTACCGCCGATCTGACTCCGCATTTTCGATATTTCAGAGTGTTTGAAAAGAACGTGGTTTAATCACACTGTAGCCAATTACTATTCAGCTGGGGCATATTTTATAAGGATGAGAAATCACTTCCAAATGGGCCAGCTGTACCGATCTTCACGGCAAACAGACTTAAATTTACACCTGGTTCGTCGGGCTTCTAGGGATACGACATGGAGACACTTCAGGCTGAATCAAGACAAAGGCTTAAACAGACATGAACCAAATTTTGGTTGGTTGTCAAATTATGGGGTAAATTTTCAAGCAAAGCAAAGAGCTTCTCCTCCTTATTATAACTTTTTTCACAAGAATAAGTACATCGTTGTGTTTTCCTTGGTTAGAAAACAATTATAATACACTGCAGGACAGTCCCGCACGTCCCTGTCCCACTAAGCGTATACCATCACCTACCCGGGGGGGTCGGGGGGCAGGGGAACCAATCGCTTTCATTCTGAGGGTCTCTTCACAGCAGAAGAGAATCACCTCCTGCAGAGTTACAGGCTGAAATCATCCCATCTCGTTCCCTCATGATCCTGACAAGGAGATCAGTTTCCTCCTGTCTTTAAGGAACAGAGAGAGAGAGACCTGAAGTAGAGATGGATTAGCCGTCATCCAGTCCAGACGAGCCCTGAATCGTTAGTGTGATTCAGATGGCCGGGGGGGGGGGAAACAGTGCATTTACATGGAATAATATGAGGCACAGGGCTGTTTAGAAATGTCATTTTCCAAGACTCACATCCACTACAAAAAGAACATTGTGTGCCTCATTTTACCATTTTTCAGGTGTTTGCTTTTATGTTATGAGGAGGATAGCTTACACAGAGTAAAGCTGATCTCATCTAGCGATAAGTTATGCGGAAGAGTCAGGTTTGCAGATTCGGTTTGATTTCTGTTCTGTGGGAGGCTCAGCGATTTCAGATACTCTATTAGCTAATCTCCGGCGATGGTTCTCCACTCTGTATGCCGGGAGAACTCCATCCTAGCCTCTGCCAGCTTACAGGACACACCAGTTATCCTTTTGCAAATGCTGGTAAAGGTCACATCTCTTCATAGTCACTTCAATAATGAAAGTAAGATTTTAATAGTGGTTCTCACGCCACCAAGAGGACACCTGGCTAACCTCTAAAGGTTCCCCAGAGCGATCCAGTGCAGGACCACAATAGACTGTTACAGCTGTCCTCAAGATCCAAGGTCATTACCACCCTGCTGGACAGGTCCATATCTTAATAGAGCTTAATGGGAGATCTGTAAGCACCATGTTACATGAATGGACTACTGAGGGATTTGGGGCCAAAACTGAGCCTTTTGCACTAAGCACCCTCAGGTCTGGTTTCCTCATTGTGCCCCGGGATAATAGTGCCTTACTGATAGCTTTTGGTTAGCTTGTTTATGACCGACCCCAACCCTTCATGAGGTCCCCATCCTACGATGTGGCACCGTGAAGCTAAATGCCCTTCAGCTGAGATTTCCTGCCCTTATTCTTATTCTGGATGAGACCTGACAGCCCTGTAGCTTCACATTCTCCTTTCAGGAGGTACCGGTGCAGGTTCTGTCCTCTGGAAGAATGCTACCATATTCAAGCATATGTCCCCTGCCAAAGATCTAGACTACTTCGCAGCAGTGTGTATAATGCTTACCCCACCCGCAGGGTAGAGCTCAGCATTGTATCTGTCGGTTACCTTGAGTTGCGTCAGAACGAGGCCCCGGCTCGTCACTGCTGGAGGTAATGAAGTGACCAGACAGAGTGTTATCTTGCTTAGCCACTCATCTTGCCTGATTGACCACCTGACTATGTTCAGCTCCATTACGTTAATAATTTGTCATTATGGGCTGCATGTCCTTCCCGACTGCCCCCCCCCAGCATATTTTTGTGCTTAAGTAGCCCTTTATAGGGGCTGTGTAATTACCATGGTAATCATATAAAATTGATGGCCTGTTTCCTAGTGCCCATCTCACATTTGGCCCCTTAATTGTGGTCTTTGCTGAAATGACAGGCAGCTGTAATCTTTTCAAAATAAAAGCACCCCCCGCCCCTGTAATCTTCCTTTCAAAGTAAAAGCACCCTCCTCCCTCCAGTCAGTATCACCACCCCAATAAAACTGGTGTGTGAGCACCTGAGGTTTCCGTCCTTGTTTTCCAGCGGCTCTGAGAAGGCTGTTGCTGAAGTTGATCCCATTGATGGGGTCCCACACCTAGACAGTGTGACTCGCAGTCGGCCACTAGGGGAGGCCGTTGGCATCCTCACTGTTCCGCTCTGTGTAATGAACGCCGTGGCATGGTTCTGCTCACCACACAGCCTGCTCATGGTGTGCTGGGAATGTACACCCTCACCAGCAAAATGAGCCTTAATCACCCCCCCCACCTATGCTCCGCAGGGAGAGCAATCACAGGGAGTTAGTAATTACATTTGTGGTATTAACAAGCTCAATTACAGCAATGTGTAGAGTCTGGAACGTGATGCATGGGGGAGGGGGCGTGGCTCTTGTTAGCTAAAAAAACTGCCTAATTACCGCATGTTAACGGAAGCCCGTCAGGATTCCTATACGGTGGATTGGTCCCATTCGGATCATCTGGCAAAGGGCCAGTGATCACGTGCTCCCTACCGCAGTCCGATCCTTGCTGTTCTCGCATAATGAACTTGATCTGTCTCAAGAGTCGCCGTGGAAACGGCCCAAGGGCGCTCAGTGGCTCATACAATATGCTAATTAACAAGAATGTGAACTGATAGTCAGGGAATTAGGCGAGATCGACAGATAGCTGCCAAACGCAATCATGCGGCACGCTGCCTTCACACCCCGATCTCGGTGACGTCCCAGTTCTATTTTAATACTCCTGTATTCTTGTTTAAGTTGGGAGATAACAGCATTCTGTATGAGGCTAATTCTTTTTGTATTGGGAATTGGACCAGAGGACCATGGGACCTCTTCATCAAAATGATCTCCTGCCCCTGACATATTTCGGCATGGCAGGTGAGGGGAGGGCTAAAGATCTCCCTGGGTAGATCCCTGAAACCAGGCCATGGAGGTAGAGGGCCAGAAGCTGTTGTAGGTCCTTTGTCACCAGGCAGACCCTCAAATCAACCTTGAGCTAGCAGAATGAAACCCATAAATGAGCTCGAGATCTATCAGAATCAAAAGCGTCCAATATAGACTAAATATAAGGGCCAAATTTACAGGGGCTTTTTATATGAGTAGGCTGCTTGGGGGCACTTCAGGAGGTGTGGGGTACATCTCCTGGGTGAGCATACAACCGGTTTGTACACTCACAGCTCCCAATGTTAACGGGACAGTGCAGGATGACTGTTCATGAGGCTGTGGGCTGCATCTGTGAGATCGCTACACCTCCACATGCTTCTACCTGATCTCACAGCTGGAAATGAGAGTGAGGCTGGGTCATCTCTGCGGAGGTGAACCTCAGGGCTACCGATGCGGAGCTGGAACGTGTGATCAATACGCTATTATGTAGCAGAGAGGACTCGCATGCAACCCACAGCTCATGAAAATGAATGAGATATCATGTTTAGGTAGGCATATGGTTAAGCTACGAACTGAATTAACATGTCAGGACCATACACCTGGAATGAAATGCTTAAGACAATAACAGCAAGGAGCTTGATTTTAATTAAAATGCTGAGAACAACTGTTTGTGGTGAGACATTGAATTGGCTGAATGACATGGCCAGGCTGAATTGTCCCCGTGGATATACCTCCCTCAAGGAGATTTAAGATTCAGAATGTACCTGATACTCTTCCTGGTCAGAGAAACCCTTAAATTATCTGCGCTTTGCTCAGATGAGATATAACTTTCTGGTCTGTATATTCATTTGAAAATAAGGGTGCATATGATAATGACAAATCATTCAGTTGTCCCGTTGTGAAGCCTTTTCTTATGACAGCTGCTGCTGAATCAGATGAATAAGATGTTTTCGATCAGTGATGCGTGTTTGCTTGAGGGATTCTGACAAAGTGAAACATTACAGGGCTCAGAATGAGAGTGTGGTGCAGGAGAATTTCCTCACGGAGGGCCTTCTTCTTGGGGGGGGGATCTTCAGTGAGGTTGATCTCTGCTGCAGATATCAATTCCCACAGCCAATTGTATGCTTGGAGAGCAGGTCCTGCCAAGATACGTCCCATAGCTTGTTCTGGAATGTTTCTCCCACACCGGGATCCTGTAACACAGAAGAGAGTTTCTCAAGCTTTTCTTGATGGCTATTGAGTCTTCTCTTTCATGACAGCTGAGCAGGGAGACTCATGACAGCAGCAGAAGCGCCAGACTGGGAGTAATGGTGGTGTCTGTGGGAGGGAGTCATCCAGGTGACTGGGTCCGGAATAAATTAAAAGTAAAACCTGAATTAATCTGACTCGCAATGATCGCTTTCCTTTCTCCCGGGTAGTTTGTCTGCCAGAATCCCAGAGGGCATGTTTGATATTCTGCCCTAGTTTACTGACAGCCATTTTTATACCATGTATGAATTTTTGATTATTACTTGGGAAATTATGCTGGGCTCACTCTGCCTGTCTAAACACTGTCTAGAGTCAGCAATCCTCCTGAATCCTTTTGACTGTGAGAAAACTGGAGTGAAACCTGCATGAAACACACACACATGGAGATCTCAGGCCAGATTTCAACCTCTGACTGAGGAAACACGATGTAATCATGGTATCTACCAGGGCATACTGCCACAATGGTTCACAGCGGTCTTCTTTTCTACCCTCATTGGCTTCCTGCATGTCCTGTCTCAGCCAATGACAGAACAGATTGTTTACATTCAGGCCCTGTTTGCAGAAACCCAGTGAAGGAATAGGTCTGGCTTTTCCAATATCGCAAGTTGCAACATCGAGCCCAGCTGTGTTGATTCACCAGATGGACCTTTTTTTCCCAGTTTGTCAAGGATGCTGTGCGTAGGTAAGCGTTTGTGTGCACAAACCGAGCTGCAAAATGCAAATCTTTAGTCACTGGATCAGCACTGTGTGACAGAATCTGATCCATCTCTATTAAAGGCTAATTTTTGTAGTCCAAATGACATCAAATCCACTGCAGGTTTCAGTGAGTCTTTGAAGGAAGACCGTAATAATTTCCTGTGAAAGCAGCACATTGGACCGCTGCACAAGCTGTGACTTTCTCTTTGGCAGCCCAGACGTTCCACAATATTGTCATTAATGCTTCCCAAGATGGATACATGTGAATTTTCTCAGACGGTAATTTTGGTATTTGCTAAATGAGCTCTAGAGGGAACACGGGGCTACTATGTCGGTTCTTGCTTTCTTTGCTACCCATAACGGGGGTGTTTTCATTCTTCTTATGGAAAGTTCCAGTCTAATGCCAAACTGGTTCAGTTCCAGCATGACATCTTCTCTGGGGCAATAATTCAAAATGCTTTTCATGAGCCTCATCATTAATCAATCCGTGTTCTTCGTGGTGGGTGAGCAGAAAGGTCACCTAAGCTCCTTCTCCTTAGAGAAGGGCACCTAGAGCATTTTCATGGACATTTTAAATGTCAAACATTTGAATGCTCTTTCAGAGCTTGGCATAAATTATGCAAAACTCCAGAAGTAAAAAAAAAATAATAATGAAAGTTAAATTAATGGGTCATTATTGTGATGTCTTGGACCGGAGCAAAGATATCTTGCATCCACGTTGTACCTCTAGATGACCTAAGATTGTTGTCTGTAGATTCTCTGTTGGCATGCAAAATGTTGTTCTTGTATATTGAAAAGCATTGAAAGCAGTGTGATACGGTGCCTGCTCATCTGCTGATCAGAAGGCCTCAAGATGGCCCAGCACATCAACGTGGCCCAGACCCCACCCACCCCAACCAAGCTCTATTCTCCCTCCTGCCCTCTGGAAGGCACTACAGGAGTCTCAGTGCCCGTATTTCCTGGCTCAGGAATAGCTTCTTGCCTCAGGCTGTTAACCTCCTAAATTGTCTACCCACTGAATGTTGAACTCTTCTCATTCACCACCCCCCATGCCAAAATGAACCCTGCACAATTTTATCTGCATCTTATGTCTACTATGTTTACTATGCACTGTTCAGCTCCATTTCAGTACCTCAGTTATACACTACCTCATCTCTGGAGACATATGCCAATATGTATATCTGTATGTATATGTTAATATGTATAACTGTATCTAGCCTGTATGTTTCCCAGTATATTCACTTCAAAAATGTTTAAAAATAATCCTCAGGGTAAATAAGAACATTGTTGGGAATCCGTCATTAGTGGGAGACCATGAAGTGAGTAAGTACTTATGCCACTTGGTTTTGAACTTCCAGCCCAACACAATGATGAAATAGCTCGACATGCCCCTGAAGATGGTATGTAGTGTTGAGATCTTCCCATTGACTCTGGTTTCCCTGTTTTACTGGGAACTCCTGGAGCAAGGGGATTTGTTTTTCATCTTCCCTGCTGACATTTTATCCAAAACCAATTACAATTTATGTTGATCAAAAACTATTGTACCTGAACTCCCTGTTGTTACCGGGGCTGTGTGCGTCATGTACGCTGTTAACGTTAGACTGCGTACTTGCATCTCTGCTTGGAGGATCTGGCAGCTTCGCTTCTATTTTTTGGCAGAGAACAGTGTTTAGAACTGGAGGAGTGAAGATGTAGGTTTTTTATTGTATGTTTGTTTGGAAATGCAGACTCTGTGGGAAGAGCTGTTTGCCAGTTACCAAGGACTAATTCCTGAAACTACGCTGATGAAACAGAGAGCCCCTTGAACAACACTCTTTGGTGTTAAAGTGCCTTCTTGGACCTGCCACCACTACCTCTGGTACCTTCACAGTTCCTCACATGTAGACAGTGAGGCTACACTCACTAGCATTGTTTTGTAGAAAGGAATTGTATTACAATGAAAAGATGCATGGCAAATTAATAAGAGGAGTTTGTATCCAGTGATCGAGATGAACTCCAGCCTCAAGCTGGATAAATACCACTGGCAAGGTGGGGCCTGCTCATGTTTTGGAAATAGTTTGCTGGCAGTTGCTTGCTGAAGTCTACATAAATCCAGATGGTCTGCAAAGGTGTAGTTGACTTCCCGCTAATCATGTTAGCTTGAATGCATAGCATTTAACCCTTTTGTATTTTACTTCTTCCTTTCTAAATTCTAGATTCTATAGAATTTATCCTCATTTGAAAATGGACTGGGGTAACTTCAACCCCAAAAATAACACAGGGGTTAAGTGGGTAAAAAATGGAGAAAATTGTAAGACAGGAGTCTTTTCATTATAATCTCTCATTTTCAGGTCTGCCATATGTGAAAATGTTTTTAGTCCACATGGGAGGTGTCTCCTACAGATCACAGCCTGTCAGTGTCTGTCATGCTGGTGTAATTATGGGTTACCTGTGCACATTCCACAAAACAGAAGGTGTGTGTTTGAGTCCTGCAGGACACAGTAACTGGTGAATCTGCCAGGGTTATGATTCAAAACAGGATAATGATGTTTTACAGTGCCAGCTGCACATGTGAACAGATGCAGAATATTACAATCCATCCATTTCTATAACTGCTTGTCCTATTCAGGGTTGCAGAGGGGTCTGAAACCTATGGGTGCAAGGCAGGGAACATGCATGTTTTTGGTCTGCAGGGTGGGGGACCAGAGAACCCCAAGGAAACCCCTTGATGACACAGGGAGAACATGCAAAGTCCGCACACAGGGAGCCATGGCAGAGACTCAAACCCTGGTCCCAGAGGCATGAGTACTACCAACTGCACCACACATATCCCCACAACAATACTACTCCTCCACATGTGCTGGGTATCTCCCACCACCATTTACTTGAGACAGCCGTATACAATTAGGGAATACATCACCTGGGCTCCCATGAAGCAGTGATGAATAATTTAAAGGGCCGGATGACCCAGAATGCAGATCAGTGCAGAATTAGATGTGCCGCTGACCTTTTGCAGGATGAGCATTATATCGACCCAGAAGGTCGGAAGGTCAGATTTCCTATCTGTCGAGCAGCAAGGTCACACATGACAGTGTAAAATAACCTCAATCGCCCACCGGGCTTCACCTTTAGGGGGGGTCCTGTGGCTCCTACGGTAACTGCCGTGGAGATCTGATGCTAGTCTTCACTGGTGCTACCTCACTCAGTTAAGAGGGCAGCAATTTTAAGGAGTTGGGGCGCTACAGTTAGAGGTGGAAAGTTCAGGTCCAGAAAGTAAAAATCCAGACCAAGCTTTTGTTTCAACCAACCAATTGAACATAAAGAGTCACAGTCACAGAGTGGTTGGTTGAAACAAAATCTTGGTCTGGATCGGTACTTTCTGGACCTGAACTTTTTACCTCTGTGTTACAAGAGGTAAGTGCTACAAAGAGGTGCTCCAGTAACTCCAGCTACACTGGCTGTGTTAGCTTAATGCAGGAGATGTCAGTTTAGCAAGGAACGTTCTTTAATTAACACCTCTGACATCCAATCCTGCAATGGCACCATACATTTCGGAGTCGAAACGACTGCACCTACCGTAATAACATAAATATGGGTGAATCAAAGTTTAGTGGTCAAGTTGCTCAAGGATACTTTTAATGGGCAAAAAATGAATTAAATCAATGTGAGCATCTTATGCAAATAAAAGGTACATTTCTCAGGTGAACTGACTGCATGTTTGATGTCTGCTTTGTTCCTTTAAATGTACTGATTTCAGAGTAAGTGAAGGTGCTCAGACTCATTGAGAATAAGTGCCAGGTGTCCCTTTTGGATGTAACAGACAGAGCTGGTGAAGAACAGCGTGATCTATCCCATAATTCAGCGAGATGGGCGAGTGGTACAGAATAACCTCTATCTGGCAAATCACCTCATTTGTTTTCTACTGAAAATTGATGAGAGGGAATCTGGCATGGAGACAAGAGGGAGGATGGGTAGAAACTTTTTGTAATTAGCAAAAGAGTGAAGCCATGTGCCAAATAGCATTCATATATGAGGCAGCTCACTGGGGTCACTGCTACTCAGTCCAGAATGAGTCGCTGCTGAACCAGATTGGCATTTTCAGAGAAGAGGAACAGTCCTGATACAGAAGAACCCAGGGGTGAAGCTGGGTTATAAACTTCACCGGACCTTCAGTTAGTCTGCGGTTTGGACCATGGGGCCATGGTGGTGGACTGTGAAATGTTTGTACCTGCTTGCCCGTCCTGTATCTCGCTGAATTCTCAGTTCATTCTCTGCCTTTTGCTTTTATTTACCAAAAATGTTCTGTGGTCCTCAATGCTTTGAATCTCATTCGAAGTCGAATAAAACAGTGCAAAGTATAGCAGGTAATTTAATATATCGGTTAATATATTTTCTGCGAATGGTTCATCTGTAGTTCGCGGCTGTAAATGTCATGAATGATCATGTTTGAGTTAATAAGCTTCAAGACAAACTGCCTTATCAGTATTTAAGAGTCCTGAGGTTTTAACCATGATTCATTTACATACAAGAAATGGTGCCTTTGTGTTTCAGTCAAAGTGAGGGACGTTTCGAATGAGGACCACTTTGCTCTTGAGCAGAAGTTAGAGCGACGTCTCCTGTCTCTCATGGCCCGCTGTACGCGTCAAGCCTCTCATCAGTAAACAGGCTCTGATAGCTGATCTTATTAGCGTGACTTATTGCAGTCGATGGAGTGAGCTGCCCTTCCGAGCCTGTCGTTCGTTGTTCATCAATTCATTTTGCCTGTGACCTAAGCAACTGTCCCATCTCATCCAACCAATGCCCACTGTCACCCAGAATCACCTGACAGTCACCTGACAAGTCAGACACTGAGTGGCTATTAACATATCACTTTTGAGTGGTTGCTCTTCCCAGTCTTTACTGAAGTAACTGCAGTTAAATGACTCACGACCGTTTACCTGTTATGGATGTGGGACTAGAAAGACAACGCTCTCCCACCACCTTTCACTCCTCTGCCATCCACTGTGAGAGCCGCCCCCACTTTGTGTTTACACCTCACAGGAAGAGAGGACAGATGTGGTGGAAAGGTTGTTTCGAAAGGCCCGTTTCCCAGTGGCCCCACGCTGTCGGAGTTGTGTCCTTGAGTGCTCGCCGTCGATGCTAATGGCTGCCGCAGGTCCCCAGCGCTTCTAATTGCTGTTGGTATTCTGCCCGCCAATCCTCTTAAGTCTGACCTGTTGTTAATTAACTCACAGAGTGAGAGAGATTCATTTGGCATGAAAACTTACCCTATTTTTTTTTACCATGCCTGAAGGACCTGAGCTTTTCATTCTGGAAAGTGAGACTGTTTGTCATTTAGCAGATCAGGCACTCTCCAAGCCATGCCTTGGGTCCTTGTGCCCACCCTGTTTGGATGCCCAGCATCATTGGTGCCCATCCTACTCAAAACACCAAACTTATTTTGTTGGTACTTTGGATGACTTTCCTTTTCCCCAGGCCACAGTTTAGGTGTGACACCCGCTGGCACATTCTGGAGGGAAAAATGTAGATAATTTGTATGGGGTGTGGCTATAAAAATTAGCTTATCATTTTCTCCCACAGTCCTCTGGGTTGTTCCAAATGTAATTCGAATTCTTTGGGTGATTAAAGGGAATGGAAATGACAGCAGTGAATATAGCACCGGGCTATTTATGTACCTCTTGTGAAAGACTCTGCGTGTGCATTTGTGGGTTTGTGTGTGTCTATGTGTGTGAGAGAGAGGTGTAAAACTGTCATTTATTAGTATCCTGTGTTTTTTTTCCCCCCGTGAACTTTCTGCAAGGCAGTAATTTCTTTCAGTGGAGTTCAGAAGGACTATGATGTTCCCAGCAAATTTACATTTCGAGTGCAATTGCTCCCTGCATGAATTTTATCTGACACCAGGGCAAGAGTTAGAAGACAGCCATGTTGGTCTGTTGATTTTTGTCTCCCTTAAGTTGCTGTGCATCAAAATTAAGGATTTATGGCAGTAAGACCATGAGTGGTGCTGGGGAGATTGTCTGTTAATGCCTTTCTTATTGCCTTTGGTACACAAGGTCTAGGTATGGATCAGTAGGTATTCCTGGGCGTGATGGTGGATTATAAGATGCTTGGAAGGCCTTTGTGAAGGTTTACATTAAGGTTTCATAATTTTATTTTTTTATTCTGTGGTACCTGCATATGAATAGCTTTCTTTTTCCGGTGGAAAGTGATTCCTAAGGAAAGGACCTATTAAAATATGTAAAGGTGCTGAAAAAAATTCAAATAAAGCAAAGACATTTTAAGGAAATTCATGGGGAAAGTTCACCCCCGGGCTGACCTCTGTCAGGCGCAGAGACGTGGCATTTGCATTTTATATTTGCGACCTTGCAGTAATTGCATTAATGCAGAACGGATTAATGCTGGCAGCCTTCACATGACGTGTCAAAGCTGCGTCCTGTGACATCGCTTCACAGCTAATTATCTGCCAAAGGGAAATCAACAGAGAGCTTTGCAGTCCTCTACGCATGCCTTTATGCCTTTTTCAATGTACTGAACAAATGACAGATAGAACTTCGTAATGGTAACAGCTGCAGAAATGCGTAGTTTCCATTCCTGCTGTTTATAAGGCTCTGATGTATCATTTAGCAGCCATATTTACCATGTGACCCTTTGTCTGGCCGGATCCTTTTGCACTAACTGTTTCATTCATAAGAGCATCGGCAGAACAGCGAAGCTTCTCAAGTAAAATCGAGCCATCGAACAGCACCTGCCACACGATCACCTTTAGCTGGTGATCACGTGACTTGTAAATGGTGCGGCTGTTCGTCTTGGGGGATGCTGAACCACCATGAGCTTTGTGAATGTGGCCGAATTTAGAGCATGTTCACACACCCTGCCGAGCTCAGCATGGGTCAGTATTTTAAAGCCACAGGTATTAACAAAAAAACAAAGTCTTGTGCCTTGTGTCTTAAATCACATTTCTTTGTCCAATCAGGTAGGGCCAGCTCTACCTTCTCAAGGACCCTAGACAAAGCTTTGCTTAATACTCCCCCTCTCCAACCCAGCAAGAAAACTGATGACCGATTCAGTTCCTCCGAAACTCTGGTAATTTGGGGGCCTTGGGCAGCTGCCTATTCTGCCTATAGCTAAGGCTGGCCCTGCGATCTGGTTAGCTTTAATGCTGCATCTGCTACCTCCGTTTGATTGCCTGCTCGTCAGGGAGCAAAGGTTTCTCAGACATCTATCACCATAGAGCAGTGTTTCCCAGTCCGATCCTCAGGGACCTACAGACAGTCCACGTTTTTGTTTTTGCCTCCAGGGAGTTAGGAGGGAGCGAAAATGTGGACCGTCCATAGGTGCCTGAGGACCAGATTGGGAAACACCACCATATAGGATCCAAGGTACCCTGGATAGGACTCCTTTAACCTTTCTCCACCATTGATCCTGCAGCAGGTGAACAGCAGTAAAAGACCTTTAACCCAAGGCATCATCCGAACAGAGAGCTGCCTTTTCCTGTATTTTCCATTGTCTTGTGTTATATTATTGCAGATTATTAAGACTGCTATATTTCACAGAATAAACGTGAGTCTAGAACCTTCCTCAGCGTTGAAACAGCAATTCCCTGCCACAGGAGCCGGAGTGACAAACCCATCCGGTGGGTTTTCATCACTCCCATGCTGGTATGGGCGCATTGGACCTGTGTGGCCTTTCACTCTGTGGACTTTTCTTGATAAGCCACAGAAAAATTAGGCCTTTTGACAGTGACGTCACCCCAGCCAGCAGGCAACGCTGCGTGGAACAGGAACAGGCACCGTAATTATCAGAAAGCGCCGCTGTCGTTACAGGAACCACACGCTAACGACAGCTCCGCCGTCAGCCTAAGGTGAGCGAGAACAAGGAATATTAATGTTTCACGAGCATCAGAGCAGATTTTCAAGCACGTCTGCTAGACCACCTCCTGTGCGATCCTTACCGAGCATTTCTCTGTCTGTCCCGTGACTGTCCTGTGACTGTCACCTTTGAAGGCAGTCTGCTGGACCACGTCTGTCCCTCAGGATCATGGCAGATCATAGGAGCAGCCATTCCAAAGGAGTCTCATGCAGGAAATGCAGGAAGCCCGGGGTGTAATAATCTTTAACGGGCCGTTCATCTGCAGACGGCCCTGTGAGCTGGGGCCATTAATCTCCCTCACCATCCCACCGCTGTAGTAACACCTGTCTTCAGGCTCTCTCCCTCTCTCGCTTACCCGGCCTCTCGCCACGTGTTGTTTGCATTTGGGATCACAGTGCACATCTTGGGGGGGGCCCGCCGCCTCTTGGCGCTTTGTTCCCCTTGGAGAAGCCCCCCTGAGGCTCCTCTGTCCCTTTCATAATGAGAATTCCGTGATGCGGCCTGTCTGCGAGGTGCAATTAAACACAGGCGGCTTTTCGCTCCCATCGTTAACCTGCTGCTCTCGCTTTCCAGCCGGCAAACCCTCCCGTCGGCACCCGATGTTACCGATGCTCCAGATGACATATTTCAGATGGAGGCCAGGGCTCCGCACACACAGCCTAAAGTGCTCAGGATTACTGAACGAAGCTTTGCTATGAGGTCACACGATGCGAGCGTCACAGTTTTCGCTACCGGGCCGCCTGGAGATGAGCAGCCATCCGACAGCCTGCTTCAAGCCCTGAGTCCTGTCCCATAAACTGAGGGAGACTCAGAAACGGGGAACTGACCTGACACCCAGCGCTGGATTCTGGGGGTCCGTTTCTCACCCGCACAAGGTGTCAGAGGTGCCCATTCAGCGCAGCATCAGTTTACACCTGGCCTGTGGCTGAGCTCATTATGGTGCTGGCTTTGACCATTTTGATGAAAAAAGTGTTCTGTTGTGCTGAGCCTGGGTTTGGATGGGGATCATGAAACAGACGCAGGTTTTAAAATGTTCTCATCTGTGCCATGGTATCGACATCATTGTTGAGTCGAGTTATTGAATTAATAGCTCCTATTTGCTCATTAATCATCCTTGCTTGGTTGGGCTGCTAAATATCACCTGCATTTGTTATGTTCACAGCATAAGGGAGATACGCTTTCAGTTCAGCATGGGGGAAAGGGCTGGAATGGGGGGAGGGCCCATCAAAAAGCAGAGCCCAGACCAACCACAACCCCACTTTGATCAGCTCCACCCAGGCCAGCTCACAGCTGTCTTATAGAGTGCTTAGTAAACACAGCTGTAACTGCACAAGCAAAATGAAAGCAGTGCTGAGGTCACAAACAGGGCCCTGAATGTGTGACCCCGTCCCTTGGATCAGCGCCCCTTGGGGGACGAGCACCTCCCTGCGCAGGCTGCCGCCAGAGAGGCATAAACATATGCTGCCACTTTCCGTTCTCCTGTCTTCATTTGCTTTTTTGGGGGGCACCGGCAGTGATCCAGAGAGCGGGCTGAAAAATGTGCACATTTAATTGCCCGCAGAGCCTCCCCCAGCTGGACGGATTGTGTTTTGCTTCACTGTTCATTTTAATTTTTATAATTAATGAGACTCTGACGGGGAGCACATTTGTCACGGGCAGCCGCGAGATCCAGAGCCACCCCCGACTCACACACCCGGCCTTCTTCTAGCAGCGATGTCCCTTTAAAAAATCACCCCGGTTACCTTCCTTTGTATCACACGTAATTAAAGCAGGTTTTATAGCACTGGCTCTAAGGTCTCTTCCATTCTCCCTTCTACAGCCAGCTCAATATCAGCTGCTGCTGTTTACTCTGCCTGGGCAAATATATACTAAATTCCCTAAGGCATTGTGGCTCCTGTTAGCTCGTTATATATAGTGGCTTAATTAAATCCTGAAGAGTCGTCTGAAGTAATCAATGGTAAAAGCACACGTAACGGCCATCAGTAGCGGCAAAGGGGTTTACTTAGCTCTGCGCCGTCCGCTGCTCGGAGTCTGACGAAACGCTTCATCGACATGAAGAGTCTGTGGGAGGGTTCAGAGGAGCAGTTATTTTTAACAACAGAGAAAACAGAAAAGGGATAACAGACCCCCGCACAACTCTGAGGGAGCAGTGAGAGATTCGGAGCCTGACGAGGCCCATTCAACTGGAATCGGATCCAAGCGGAGCAGAAACAGATGGTTCCGTTGTGAGCCGCATTGTATTTGGCTGGCTCTGAGTCTCTTCTCCAGAATGGAGATGGGGGCTGGAGGAGGATACGAGGCTTGGGGGGACGTCTTAAGTGGACACTGATGTTACCGTCATGCTGGAAGTCGACCTCCTTCCTGTGGTTCCTACGTCCTCCCCGGCTCTCAGTGACCAGGGACTCCCCAGCTGACCCCTATCAACAGAATGAGTGCAAATGAAGACCAGGTACAGCTGATGCAGGTGTACAATTAGGAAGGGGGATTTGGCTGCCCATCAGCTCGTGGTCCAGGGACGTGTGACCTTCTCCCCTTCTGCATGTTTCGCAGAGCACACATCATTATGTACCTGCTGTCCTTCCTGAGGGATTGTGGGAATAGAGGAGTTTCTCAGCAGGTTCTGCTGTACCTGTTTTTGTTTTTCAGGTTGTGATGGGTCCCACTGAGATGCCAGTATTAAAGTGACGGACAGCCATGGTGACAGTAGCGTGTGGAGAGACGGGCGATACAGCTGGAAATGGGCAGACGGTGTGTAATAGGCGCGTAGTCTCTTCACAGCCCAGAGGCAGACTTCCTGATTTGCTCCTCAGCCCAGGACAGACTTAATAAACGCAGTCAGGATTCGGTTGGCTGCTTAGGATGGAAAAAAGCAGTTCGAGTCAAAAAAACAAATGTTGCAGTACTCAGAATGTTCAAGATACAGGGAGCTTTACATGAGAGCTCTGCCCCTGATTACTGAAATGTCTCACAGAATGAATGGGATCATTTGACATTTTGGATCAGTAGGACTTCCAGTTTTTCTAGTAGTGAATGAGACCTTTAGTTTTATCAGCTTAGTTTTAAGTCTTAAATGAAGCCCGAGCCTTGAGATTTTCTTGTAATCCTTCTGTCAGATAATTCATGAGCCATCCACCTACCCAAGGCTTTCTTTGAGTGAGATGGCACCATGGGGTGTGTAGATCAGTCATCCACAGTCTATGGGGATATGGTGTTGGTGGGGGGGGGGGAAATTTGGTAATTAGGGTCTGTAAACTTAGACACTGTGAGCGTCTTTGATGGGATGGAATCATAAATCGAGTGAACGGTGTGTGGGGAGAGGAAGCTGGAATGAGAATGTCTGACTGGGTTCCCGTAATCATCCAATCAGGCGGCACCTTCACTCACTATCGCCCTATCAGGTGCCACCCTCCCCTGTAACCAGCCTATCAGGTGTCACTCTAGCACGCTATGCCCCAGCTTGGTCCTCAATGCCTCTTTGCTCAGGGTTTGTGTATCTGGCTCTGTCATAGTTCCTGGTGCTAAACTGTCTGGAAGGCTTTGGGAGGGAGGAAGGGGTTAAAGCTGTATGTCTGCTTTCGTGGAAATGTGCTGTCCCATTGGAAAAGGTCCCTGCTTGACCTTGTTTCACACTGTCACATGAAGGTATGTCATCTGTCTGTCAGAGGATTCCCCAAGCAGTGCTGCTCACCCTCTCATGAGCTCTGAGAGGGGTGCCTCTGGGAAGCCTACCTGCCCTCTTGGGAAACCACCGAAGACCATATGTGAGTGTTGTGAGGTTAATGGGTGCATGCCCCACCCCTGCTCCCCACTATCTACCATGCTTTATCATCAAGGTGTATTGCAGGAGGGAGGTGCACATCTAAATGCGTGACCCTTTATTATGCTCCAGTATGTTCCCCAAGGACGTCCAGCAGGACGAAAGGTTCCCAGCGGGTATGGGGAAGCCATCTCTCATCCTCTAAAGTGCAGGATACACTTTCAAAGCTGTATTAATTAGCTCCGCTGATTAGTGGCCCGGAACAATAGGCCTAATTGGTTCTAGGTTCATTAAGCCTTAGCAGAGTTTGATTGAATGTCCCCATCCTGGCCTCACATGTGTGTTCGAACGTTACGTGTGTGTCCAAATCCTACCCTCGCTCTCTTAAACAGCCCAGTTAGAAGGAGGCAGGCTCCTACATCTTCCCACCTTTGTCAAGGCAATTTGAAGGATGGGTATTGACATTGGAAGTCGTTGAAGCAAAGGCTCAACATTATCCAGTCAGATTTTTAGCCCTGAGAGTCAGTCTGAGTCACGTTGCAGATGCTGCATGTCATCGCCTGACACCTCACAGGGGAGTTGACACCGCCACGTCGGGATGCCACATAACGGCCCACCCTTGCGCTCCGTTTGCATCATAAAGCTGTGGGATTGGCTGCGGTCCACTGCTGCAGAGGGATTGGCCTATGCTGAAGGTGAGGTTCCACCTCGATGGGGACATACCACACTGAAGTAAGCAGGAGACAAGTGCGGGGGGCTCCGTTCAGGATAACGGCCATCTGTCGATATCAGTTAGAGCCCAGAGCTGTGACAGTTAGAGCAGGTTAATGTGAAAGCTGAAATACAGCAGAGGGTGTCATACCGCTGGGCCGCGGTCAGGGAAATGCTGCGCAACACTGCCAGGGCGAAGAGGAGCGCAAGGCGTTTCTGCACCCACATCAAGTCCTTTGATGTCATTTCAAATGGATGTGTGCCTTTTAGCGGTGTTTCCAGAGATATGATCCCTCAGGCTTCGAGGAGGAGGAGGTCCACAGGAAGACTGTTGTTTGTTCTACCAGAAATGTGGCAGAAGAGAAGAGGAAACAAGAGAAAAGAAAGACACTTTCCCACATTAGGGACTGGAATGAGAATTTTGGTGGGAAAAGCCTGAGCACAGCAGGACACATGAGGACTAGGAACAAGGGAAAGGTGCATTATATAACTGTTATGGTTACCTGGTTGGGACACTCCCCTTTGGGGGTTTGGAGGCAGCCTCTGGGTTCATAATGGACCATGATCCCAGAAGACATCCCAGTGTGAGATGTCACTGCCACCAAAAGTCATGAGGACAGCATTCCCAGTGAGAGATCATGCCAACTTGCGGGCATCGTCACCGCAGGTCCTCTGGCACATAGACAGCGGTCAGCTAGCACATCATAAATCTCGAGAGCGTGACCTCTGCTATCTGTTACTCCTGCACCAGTACCTGCCAGGCCGATTGCTCTTAGCGGGATGTGTGGAAGGGCGTTCAGCTTCAAAGACCCACCGGACAAACCAGAACTCAAAAGAACATGACTCAAGTTCACTTTTATACACCCTTCCCACAAATTCACAGGTTTCCGTGTAATATGTGGCTGAGTTAACAGGGACACAACCATCCTGCTGAGTGTTAATGGCTGACACACCTCAGTAAAGCTCATATTTTAATGAGCATCCCTGTTGGCCAATGAGTTCAGAATAAGAATGAGGCTCCATTGGGACATTCAGCCTTGGTAGTGGGGCGACAGCATGTCTGTGACATGGCGCCTAAGTCAGATCTGGGTCTCCGATGCACTGTCTGATCTCTCATACTCTCCTTGCATCCAACAACCTTTGTTCCTCGTGAGCTTTCACCACAGTATGGAGAATAGGAGAGCGTCTGCAGCGGGGGGCTGTGCTCCACTAAACAACATCTCCATATACGATACGTTGAGCTGCCTTTCAGAGTGAAGGCTGTGTCAGAACCACCAAGACCGAGCAGGTGGACGGCAGCCAGACAGATTCATTCTTATTATAAATCTGTTCCCTGAGCAACAGGTTGGTGACAGAAAGGCAGAAACCACTGTGATGCTTCCTTAAGAATCTGCTGCTTATAATACCGCCATCGTTTGTGACTTCTGAGGGCTTCATAAGCCTGGCAGAGAACTTAAGGTGGGTCTGCTGAAAGCAGATCTAACAAGAAGGAAAACCCAGTGGAAGACATTTAGTTTCTCCTGTAGCCAGAAAACCTTGAAATCTCTCCTCAGACCGTGGCACACTATGATGATAAGGAATCCAGGCACGGCAAACAAACCAAAGCCCGTACAAATCAGAAGAAGTGATTTTGGGAAGAAAATCTATCTTATGTGTGTGTGGGGGGGTGAACAGATGCTGAAAAGCCTCCAGGCTTTTAATTGATTCGTTAAAAAAGTTTGGTGTACTTTAAAAAAAGTATTTTCCTACTTCTTAGCCTTGATATTCCTCATCAGGCTTTGCTGATTCGAATTTAAGGGCTGGGCTCCACCACATGATACAGGGATTGCCAAGAGGAGGCAGAGGACGGTGTGTAACGAGGACAAAAAGAAAATGAAGAAAATGCTAATGCTCAGCTCAAACACCCAGGTTCTTTTCCGTCATGTCTGAGCGGTGATGTCTGGCTTACACTCACTGAGATGGAGGTATAGAGAGAGCCAACTCCCACATTTTAGTGATCCCTCACTCCTGTGTGTTTTGACCCGTCTAATTCTCTCAGTTCACTGACTCAGCATGGCTGGCTACCCACCCTATCCCTTGTCATCTTCCGCTGCGCCGAACCGTGGCTAATTCGTTAAATGCGGAAAGGTCATTAGTCCTTAAAACATGTCTGTAGATGAGATGCTGCGCATTGCCGTCGGGAATCCGAGCCGTCCTGGGAGCAGGGAGACAGCCGAGGTGCGGAATCAGTCCTAAAGACATGTTTGGGTCAGCGGCAGGGGAAACCTTCATGGGTGGTGGCACCTCCAAAAATAAGACGCCAGAACCACCTGGGAATATGTGGGGATGAGGACACCTTCATGCCGATCCGTCTGAGCCCAGTCTTCTTTTTCTGGTCTTCATTTCAAATTTGTTACTTGAGGCTCTCCTGTGGTTGTGTTTTTATGTATGGCAGTGTAGTAAAACCTCTGCCTGCATGGGGGGCGAGCTCAGGGATACTCTGCCAGCAAGGTTTAAAAGTCCCCGAACACCTCAGTAGCTCCTCACCTCCCTTAATTGGGTTTTAAGGTTAAAGCGGACATTAAAATATTTTCAGTGGCGTCCGCAGTACCGCTTTTGTCCTCTAGGTGAGGTTTTCAGTCCATGAACTGAAGCATGATTTCCAGAGAATGGAGAAAAACGTAGATGGCATGATGACATTTGTGTCTTTATTATGGTGTGTTACGCAAACATTGAACGTGTTTATTATTTATCAGATTGTGTCTGTCCTGCCGTTATTCTTGTGGTTGATTTTCATTTAAAAATAGCGAATGTGCCCATAGCAGCATAACAGGTTCACTTTAGTGACGAATTTCACCATCTGGCTTCGCGTTGACGGCGCTTTGCAGTCCTTTCGCATGGCAGGGGAGGCATGGCGATGTGTCGCGTTCTCCCCTGCAGACCCTTGTCCACTGTCCACCCCAAATCGCTGACGCAGCGGGAATCAGGAGGTTGGGGGGCCTTGAAGCCCAACAGCATCATCAGTGTGAAGCCTTGAAGTCACCCCCACAGACACTAGTGGACACGGCACACAGCCCAGCTCTCTGGTATTTTCCAGTCTCTGTCGTCACGTGACCCTGGCTGACGTATTACTGATCGTTGTAAAGCCCTCCTCTGCCTCCTACTCCCCCCCATGTGGTCCAGGATCCGGTTGAGCAATAACATGAATGTCAGCAGAACTGGGTTTGTGCCAGTGGGTCCTTCGGAGCACAGGAGACCATCCGCCAGGTTTGTATTGGTGGTGTCAGGTGAGGGCAGGTGCCACACACTTGGCCTGCATGGTTACCGCCGTGTAAATAACGTCTTCCTCAGACGGTTCCTCTTCCCCCTGACCCACTATCAGCATGGGGTAGTCTTCACTTCCATTTGTTATCTCTCCAACTTCTTAGATGTTTTCTGTAGGCAAGGTTCAGCATGAAATTTATTTTCCAAAAGCGTGGTCCTCCACGGGGGTTAGTCTCTGCACGTTGGTAATTTCCCAGGGTGCTCTGGGCCCACACTCAGACAATAAGGTGCCTCTGCCTGGATTCAGGATCCCAGAACCAGGAATCAGCGGGAATAAAATTAACTACGGTTTTTCATTTCTCTCTTTCTGAAATAAGCACAGTGTTTCAATAACCTTTGGTCCAGGTGTAATGTTTAAAAGCTGAGTTCTTTCAGGCCAACCAATCAGAAGGGATCTTTAAAATGTGCTTGCTATGGTCCCACTTCGCGATAATAATCAGTTTTGTTACATAAGTCTGTATTTTCAGTACCTTTTAATCATGTAGACAAGTGAACATCATTACATAACAGGAATCTCTCAGGTCATTCACTCGCTCATATATAGGCTAAGGATGGAATCCTGTGGAGTTTAATGAATGTGGAAAGGTCAAGCATTCTGCCTAATTTCAGTCATTGTTTCTAAATGCCATTTACAGAGGACCAGAGCCATATTGGGCTAACACCTATTCCCAAGAGAACATCTCAGCGTCCTCGACGTCCCACCACTGCTGCTAGGAATGCTTAAGATCATCACAAAGAATGACTGGAGCATTTAAATATACAATACACATGACCTTTTCAGAGATCATGTACTGGTCTGTTTTAAAAAGCTTTTGTCACGAGAAGGACACCCTCAGATTATAGGCGTATAAGAAGAAGCCAGTGGGTGCCGGAGAGTCACACGTATATCTGACTGGCTTATTTTATTTCAGAAGCAGGAAAGGAGATTCAGTGGAAAAACAGCCCAGATGTGAGGCTCTATTTTTAGATTCTGTTTCTACACAGAAGATGATTTTTTCATTGAGGCGAATTGAAAGTTGAGAACATTCTTCACTGTGAGTGAAATCACCGTTGAGGCTATCGGTGAAGGACGAACACACGACTCCCATCAAGACTGTCCTCCGCTGAAGAGCAGGATGAAGCTAAAACATGTGCGTGGGTATGAACGGCACTGCCTGTGATGTTACAGTATGCACCCACCCTGTCCTCTGTAGCGCCACCCTTGTGGCGTTTCGGCGAAAGGTAAAATTTTCAGCTGGCCTTGTTGCTTCTTTGCAATTTCTTACTGATTATGGAATCTGTTATTCTGGTCTAGGAGGCTTAACTGATAATGCTGAGGAGTTTCTTTCACATACAGGACAATTTTACACAACCAGCATATCTCCTATTATCTGTGACAGGCTGTAAAAAAACACATATGACTGTCTCAGTGCTGCCTTACCGCGTATTAGATATTTACCTCCCTGGAGAAAGCCAGCTGTAATTAAGAGCTGGCCGGCTACCTGTGTACTCGCCTGTGACTTTGTGTTCAATGGCTGTTGTCACGCTGACAGCAGAGGGGCCTGCTATTTAATACACCATCATCTAGAGATCGTTTCCCGGTGACTGGCCGTAGCTGGAGTAGGTCTGTCATCGTCTGAGGGGAATTCGTACTGTTATTAACAGGGGGCAGGATAAACGGACAAATGGAGGTAGGAGCAAGGCTGTCTGATTTGTTTAACTTCTTGTCAAGTTTCTAAATTCTAATGCATGTGGACATCATTGACTGATCGATCATTTCTGCTGTGTTACACATTCTGTTTAGAATTGTTAATGTGCAGAGATGCTTACAGGACCTGCAGAAGGCCATGTTAGACTCTACACTCATTCCTCTGCATCAGACAGCAGGGGGGCAGATATTCCATTTGGCTCCCCTGAATGTTCATCATCCCGACGCAATCAGCCCCTGGCACCATGAGAGATTAGGTCACACAGACATATATCTCTGTGCCCCGAATAGCATCGCCCTTTAGCAGGTGTTTTAAGAATACCTTCTGTTTACTGATTTGTATTTTTAGCTCTGTGTAGTATTTGCATAACTCACTGCCCTAGCCGCGGCTGTTGTGTTTTTATTGACCTGTTTCTGAGTTGGTCACTGCCTCCTGGGGCAGTTGTGTGTCCAGCCTGCTCCACGCTCGGATTTCCAGGTGGCACACGTGGACACACACGCATACTTTGCTGTCGTTGGCATGCTGTTAACCAGCTGCCCCATAAGCTGGGGTCCTGTCTCTGTTCCCCCCCCATCTTCATTCACAACATTTCCCCCTCTGGAGCAGCAGGCTTGGGGAGCGTGAAGCCACCCACAGGCTTCCATCCCAAATCTCTGATAATCCACTGTTAGCTACCTGTCATCACATCGCTAAACGTACCGTCAGGGGTGTAGCTAGAAATCCTACACTACCTGACAAATTGTGCTCCACCCTGTTACATTATATAATTTTATAGTTTTACATGTTCAAGGGCCCCTATAAAGTGCTAGGCCTCCTGAATCACCCAGGGTATCCATGCTTCCCATGGGTTGAGTTTGGGGCAGTGGGCAGGGGGGCAGTACCCAGTCACCTGAGTCAAAATTGCAATTAATTAGCAAGATCAGCATAGTGCTATGTTCTTTGCTGGCACTTTGTGACTTTGCATGAGCAATTTGGTGGCACCCCATAGGCACGCAAAATAATAGGTTATGTGTGCATCAGATACATGCATTAACATGTAAAGGAAGCAGGATATGGGTATTTGGGCCCCCCAGTTGCAAACATTAAACTCCGCCTATGACCATGCCCCATAATCTCTGAAACATGCAGAGGTTTCTTTCCACCCTGAAGTACGTCTTTGGGCAGCTGAAGGAACAGGCCAATTGTTACTGGCCATCCAAGGTGAGTAATCCAGGTCCAGAGAGTAAAAGTCCAGACCAGGATTTTGTTCCTGGACCTGGACTACCCACCTCTGCTGCCATGTCTGTATGGTAACCAGGCGCCTCACCTCCTAGGACTGGTGCTGAGCATCCCAGCTACTGAAGCTTGTAAAACACAGGTCACGTCTCCCTGCGGCTTATTTACGGTGTTTTCTCAGGGCCAAGTGCTCCTCTGAGGGGGTCAGGAGTCTAGTTTGGGGCTGATCGATGCCGGGTTACATCAGACAGTCATTTCCCTTCTGCAGGGAAACGTTCTTGTCTGCTGGAAAGTCACCGAGGTGCTTTATCACTCTGGTGTTTTTCGGAGCATTTCAAATTCCCGAGGAACAGGTAGCTTGCTGGGCCATCTTTCCGGCTTCCCCGCTTCCCCGGAACATTCCAGAAGCAGGATTCTTCAGGCATTGCCTCTTTTTTACAGAGTCTCCATGGCGACTGCACCCAGGAGAAGAGATGGAACCTGTCTTATCAAAAGTTCCTTTATCACACGAAGCACGTATGTTACATTTGTGGGGAGAAATTCCTGGAGAGATGATTTTTCAGAGAGCCGCATTTCTGCCTCAGGTCTCTCATATATTTTATGTCTGACTTTGACCCTGCACAGGCCTGAGTTCAATCTACCGCTCCATTTTTTTCTGGCAATACATTCCCGAAGAGCCTGAGTCAGCCTCGCCTGATTGGTCCCTTAATCATAGCACTCGTCTTACTGGTTATGCCGTTTTGTCATTGGTGCATCTCTCTCCATTCAGCTCCAAAATCCTCGTAGGCTTGACTCCTTTGAAGTCCTTGTCTTGTCCATGTCCCGGGGTTTGGTGTGAAAAATCCCCTGCTGTATCTCAGTCCTTTCTGCATGGTCTGTTTACCACCCGCTCTGACTGTCCTGATTCTGGCCACTGATAAGATTATAATCTCAGGTTCTCAGGTCTTGATTTAATTTCTGGTATAAATTGGTCATAAAATATTCTCACCTAATATTAATCACAATTACTTTCTGCTGCTCAACTCATGGGATCAATAAGTTATAATGGGGTCAATGTGTCGAATTCTTGTTCTGTAAGAACAGGCATACGAAAAATTGTCCTCAGTGTCCTGCACTTAAAAGATCTGCAAAACCCAAGTGCTTATCTGCTCAGGAGAGATCTTCCCCCATAGAGGCTGTAGAAATTTGCAGGATTTGGGGGGTTCTTCAGTGTATGGTTGCCACCAGAAATAGAACTTTAATTAACAATAAGCCTTTTGTTGTTATTTATGGTCAGATTCATGCATAATGCTTTACATTAACTGCACCTTCATGATGCCTTTATAATGCATTAGCAGAACATTCAATGCACCTTCATAACGCATTCATAGAACATTTATAAGCTGAATGTAAGTAAACAGCTTTAATAGACCTTAACAAACATTATATGATTATACAATTATAATGTTTGATATTATCATATAATGTTTGTTATTAATGTATAATAAAGCTGTCAAGGTATGTTAGGATGTTACGGTATGCTTACATGCTGCTTATGAATGTTCTATGAATGCATTTTGGCCTTGCGCTGGTAGCCTCCGGGATAAGCTCTGACCCCCCACAACCCTGAATAGGATAAGCTGTTACAGAAAATGGAAGGATGGATATGAATGCATTATGGATGAATTATGAAGGTGCACTGAATGTTCTATGAATACATTGTGAAGGCATTATGATGGTGCCATCAAAAGCATCACTGATTCCTGTTCTGTATTCGAAATCTCAATACTGTAAACAATGGAAAAATGTAACAGTGTTAAATGGCACGCATGGACCCAGCTGCCTAACATTATGTGAAATCTCCTTGCTACTAATTTGTCATTCTCCGTTTCTGGCTGTGTGACAAATGGTCTCTTAAATGCATCACTTTCTATTAGAGCCTCGAGTCTCGCATTCATATCATATCTGAAAGCCAATCGGGCCCGAGAGCATTTCACATATATGAGAAGCGTTTCATTTCTTTGCGTTTCCTGTCTCCGAAACGTAACGTGATTGGCTTGTTTCAGCTAGATTCCGCCCTTTCCACAGTGCTTATATTGAGAGGTTGCTCTCTTGGCCATTTAATAATTATATTAGATGCTCACCTGACCCATTCAGCCAAAGTAGACAGCCTTCAATTTTGCCCATTTATGCATCTCGACATTTTCGAGAATGTGACAGTTAAAGCCACATATCTTACAGAGAGCTACGACGGCACCTGCCTGGTACTGAGAGCAGGCACCTTTAATTCCAGGTGCACTGTGCTGTAGGTCCTCACCCTGAGTTGAGAGATGGGAGTTGGGTGCGAGGCCTCTGGGGATAACTGGCCTGAGGGAGCCCTCTGGACTTCTGTCACTCTCAGAGTAGGATCCTGTCCCAGAGTTGGAGTATAACCAAAGTCTTGTGAAAAATGAAATGGCTTCCAGCTTTTAGTGTGCTTATTCAGGTAGGAGCCAGTAGCTGCTGGTGAATTATCTTTGCTTGCTTTTCTGTAGCCAGCCATTGTTGGTTCAGGATGCAGCTAATGGCCGATTGTGTACAAATTATGTACAAGCAAGACAAATCATTTCAGCTCCAAATAACAGTGGAGAGGATGAAGCTCACAGATCAGGGGGAAAAAATTACTTTTTCTGAGAAGAGGGAATGGCTCACAACGACAGTGACACATCACTACATTTTGAGCTGAATTAATTTCATTGGTGGGGGGAACAAACCAGGCAGGAACTTTTCCAGTTAATTCTTACATTGGCATGAAGTTTATCTTTAAATGCACTGTATGTGATGAGAGTTACATGCCCTCTACCACAACTCCCTGCCCAGTTAAACCCGTGAACTGCCTTTTCTAAACAATTTTTTATTATTATTTTTTTCCAATAATACCCAAATTATGGAGTAATGTCCCCCGGTCTGCCTGCATGGGGCCCCGCTGCATTGTGAGAAGCACTGGGGTTTACTGACCATTGCCCAGAAGAGAGTGGATTATCGGACCTGTCTCTGTAGGGTCACCTCTGTTCCAAACGGCAGCCTAATGAAGTCTGTCTCAATCAATTCACAGAAGAAACAATGCATGTAAAAGTTGCTGGGGGCAGTTTCTACTTCGGCATGTGGGGGGGGTTGTTGTCAAGGGAGCATTCACCCGCTCCTCACTTAAGGAGACAGATGTGAGCAAGAGGGCGTGGCTGATGTCTCCTGATGTGTGTGTGTGCGTGTGTGTGTTTGTGTGTGTATCTGTGTGCGTGTGTGTGTGTGTGTGTGTGTGTGTGTGTGTATAGTACATATATGTTATATTTATAGAATAAAGCTAGAATATATCTCTGGAAAAAATTAAGAGAACACAGCAAAATTTTCTGTTTCACTCAGTTTGTGGGAATGTGGGAATACAGCCTGGCTTTTCCCTGCTTCTCATTAATGAAGGGCTTCTTCCTTGCTTTATGGGTCTTCACTTCTGCTTCTAGGAGCCTGATATAAATTGTCCTAGCAGTGCACTTCACACCTACACTTAATGTTTCCCATTCATTTTGAAGGTCACTTGAGGTCATCCTCCGATTTATGAGGCACTGCCGGATATGTTGACGTCATCTCTGGCATTAGAAAGTCGCTTCTGCCCTCTACCTGGCTGGTTTTTGATCGTTCCCAGTGTCTCCTGCTTCACCTTATTCTTATGTGTTGCTGTCTTAGAAATTTTGAGCCTGGAAGCAACCTGCTGCACAGTGTAGCCTCTGCCAGCAGAACCAGAATTAAACCAGGATTTTTAAATGCAGATTTTTTTAAATATAGAGTGTTTTTTTAATCCAGAGCTGTAGAACCTGGTCCACATGTATATCTGTTTTCAGTAAATATATTCTTGTAAATATAATTCACTGAACCAGCTGAGACAGAAAAGTGTTGGGAGGAAGTTCAACTGTGCCTAAGTACAGCTTCCTCTGTGACAGTCGTGTCAAAGCCCCCGCAGGCTTGAGTTTAAATCACCTCCGCTTGTTTGCTTGGAACCAAGTCATGAGACAGGAAGCTGTCAGTCCTGGACAGAAAGGGTCACATGGTTACATCTCTCAGGTCAAATCTCACTTGTGGCTTCCAAAGTGTCGTACAAGGCTGCTTCTCCAAATTTCTGTCCAGCATGAATGTGTAGTTTTTATTATTTTCCCGAGATACAGCCCAGAAACCGTTTCACCACAAGTCCTGCACAGTTTTTAATGAATCTTGTACAGTTTAATTGTTACAATCCAGCTGCATGTTTCAAGCTTTTTAGCATTCATTTGGTTTTTCTGTCAGTAAATAAAAGGTCTCGGAACATTGATGTCCGGAAAATCACCTAGTGGTATTGTTCAATCCCCTGTGGTTGTTTGTCTTGACACACTTTAACACACTTTAAGGTTTCCTGACAATGTGCCCTTTCCTTTGGTGGAGAGAAGATGCCTCACCAAGATTATCCTGACATTCATCATTTGTATTGCCTTTTGTATCTCCCGAGAGCCAATATATATGCACATCACTGACCAAAAGCAGGGCCGAGCCTCGCCGGGGCCACAGAGCAGATCTGAGGGGTAATGGTGGGAGCTACAGCTTGCTCAGCATTGTGAAAACCTCAGAGAAGACAGCATGGGAAGCTCTTCTGTGTCGAGGAGGGAGAGATCAGTACTGATGTGTGGCCTTTGCTGTTGTTTTGCGTTTCCTGTGAGTAAGTAGAGTTGACCACGACCGAAGATGCATAAAAAACACCAATGGGTATCGACAGATGATCAGATGAAGTTCTCCTCGTTCGTAGCTTCTAAAATTCACATTCCGAGTGTGGAATTTTTCATCAGCTTCTCCTCCTCCTTTGGCTCCATCTGGTTTCATGTTTGTCTGTTTACGTCTCACCGAAACCGAGTTTCCAGCTCTGGCTGTCGGAGGTGCGAAGCCGGCTGTCATTTGGACACATCAGCGGTTTTCCCTCGAGAGGGGAACTGTCTGGGTTGTCTGCACTCACCTTCCTCTCGGTGCTGTCTCTGGCAATGCTGAGGTCTGCGCGGATTCAGACACACAGCCGAGTCGCTCTGATTTCCAGAGGCCAGGCCCTTGGGGGGGGGGCCAACACAAGCTCGTTTGGTGGTTTTACACGTCGCATTAACTCTGCCGTCATTGTCATTGATCACCAAAGCAGCACAACTGTAGCATTATAAATGACTCCCGTTTCACTGGCATTTTTAGCATTTTTTTTAAACCCGAGAATTAGCTGCAGACAAACAGACAAACAGAATGTGGCCGTTCTCCAGAGAACTTCCAATTATGCTGTCTTTGTCTGGGTAATTGACCGATTATAGTTTTGGTCTACGTGCTGGTGCAGAGGGATGGTACAGTTTGCACCAGCAGCATGCGTGTCCTCTTTCCTCAGGCTCCGGACGAGCATGTAACCTACTTACAGACACTGGAATATGGTGCATAAGGTAGGCCCTGCAGCAGACCCTGACGTGCCACATATCTTCCCTGAGGACACGAGAACCACGCTCTCAAGCCCTGAATATCTAAAATAGAAAGTCATTCTTTTTCTTCCCGGTTTGATCGGGGTGGGGGGGGCACTGTCCACTCTGTTTTCTGGGAGTGACCGTGGCTTGTCCAGGTGAGAAAGCGAAGAAAGCATTGAATTTATCCTTGGGGACCCACAGGCAGTCCACATTTTGCTCCCCAGTTGGGAGGGAGCATAAATGTGGACTGTCCGGCAGGGACCTCAGAGGGAGCAAAAGCACGGACCAACTGTAGGTCCCCAAGGACCAGATTGGGAAACACTGCTCTAATGATCAGAATTATACTGATGTCTTCTCAGTCACAAAGCTGTCAAGCAGGGAGCCACTTTGGCCTGCTGTTGGGTTATACATATGACGTCAGGGTGCTTTAACGTCTTGTTAAAATCTGCTGCATGAGGACGTGTGTATGTCTTATCTTTACCACAAGCAGTGTGCTGCATTTATTGTGTCCCACTGGCTGCACGGTGAAACAGACTCACACGTGCTGCTTCATTCTGGCGTTTTAAACTCCTAACTGAATCCATTAAGCACGACCAGAGTGAAAAACCAGACGAAAATGGGCCGGGTGTGTTGGCAGGTTTACAGAAATGCTTCTGGCCACCATAATAACAAGAAGGCCACAGAAGAGGCTGCAGGCTTCATAAAGTTCACTGGCATATTATTTAGGTAGCTATGAATTACATTATTGTCCCGAATCCTACACACATACAGTATTTAAGAAGAGTTATTATCACCAACAGAAAAAAGGATCGCATTTCTCTCCAGGGAAGATGCTCCAGAAATACATAATCGTTAATGGAGGTTTATGACGTCAGATGTTTCTCCTGCCGGATGAGAGGTGTGTTATAAAGCTTGCTGTTGTCCCTGCTGCTTCCCATAGCACGATACAGCCATCCTTTCTTGGAGGGTGGGGGGAATGTGGGATAGGCAGTGGTTTCCAGCGAGGCTGGGTGTGTTTTACACACGTGATAGCGCCCCTGGCTGGTGCACAGTGCTCAGTGTCTGACCTTGTGAAGGTATGAGTGCTGTGGTGCTACATCAATCCACAGTTATGAGAAATGGTTTCTGTCTCCGCTCAGGGAAAGCATAAATGAACGGACATATTTGAGACCTGTATAAAAGCAGAGACCATCTGTATTCATTCTTTCTCCATTTACATGAAAAACTGGTCATATTTGTCAGAGAACCTCTATAACGGTGCCTTGACATATGTCTGGTCATTACTGGGTTTTCACTGAATGAACTTTCTTTCAGGGATGACTAGATGAGGCAGCTTAACACGTTGGGTGCACAATGCCAGCCGGAATCAGTATTTATCTCTGTTCCCACATTCTGCAGATCTACAGACGGGTGTTTATCCTGCCCTGAGTCGATCCGCATAGGAATGCCGCGAGAATCAGCTGTCGGCGTGGTCCTGAGCTGCTTTCGGTTTTTCCAGCGCTCTCTGTGAGGACCTGACGCCCAGCCCGACTGTGTCAGCCACCCACCCCCCCCAATAAATCACATGAAATATGCCATGGAAACGGGTTTCTGACTGACCCGAGAAACCAGCCGTGCCTCACTGCTTAATCTCCAGAGTAGCTGTGCCTCTGCCAGCTGCGGAATGTTCTGGAATAGAAGTCCTTTGTCAGGTGCACACCGGGAGATTTGGGCCGTGTCGTTATTTTCCGTTGCTCTGAAATCCAAAATCCCTTGCCAGGGATGTAGTTTCTCGTTAATACTTGCGTCCTCTGCGGTCAGGGCTGCCCTTGTGGCGCTGAGCTTCTCGGAGGCCCGGCCGAGCTGGCCTCTCCCCCACGCTGCATGTGTTTTCACCGCTGCTGGAATGATTCGCAAAGCTGCTGCTGACATTAAAGGAAAATTCACTCAAATGGGGAAAGATCTCCACAAGCTAGTTTTTTTCCAGCTGACAATTTGTTTTTTTAATATCTATTCCTAGAGCTGAGGTGGGGGGGGGTGTAATTATAGGGTAGTTATTGTTATCACTGTACTATTTTAGTTATGTTTCAAGTCACTGCTTTGAAGATCTAGATCCGGAAAGTTTGAAGGCGAGGTTTCTCTGTTAGATACGTCTGCTGTACTTGCTGCTCACTCACAATCAGGGCCAGACTACCCTGCAGGTGACGTAGGCGGTAACCTAGGGCACCAACTTCTGAGGATGCACCAACTTGCCAACCAATCTAATTTTGCTGTGTACCGTGGGCGCCGGGGGTAACATTCTCCTAGGGCGCCACATCGGCTAGGACCAGCCCTGGCCCAGATCTCAGCCCTGCTGGTTCTGATCCATAAACACGCATGTAATATGTGCCCACCCTCTGCCTGGACCCCATCTGTCCTTGTCAGTTACATGGACATCCCTGGGAGAACCTTCCAACCTTTTCCCAGTATGTGGTGTGGACAGTACAGCTTCTGCTGATGATGGGGGCTCTTGCTATTCTGCAGGATGGCTGCAGAGTCAGCAGGGTCTACCACTACCACAGTGTCGAGTTCCACGCAGCTTTATTACAAAATGATAATGATTTGGAATGTTTTCTGACATGGACACCGGCTCTCATATTGATTCTGTGTCTGATCTCCTCCCCACTCTCTTGTTAGCATTAGTGACATGTTAGCATCCCGGATCCTCTTTTCCATCCCTTCTTCCCCATCTATTCCTACAGTGGGTGGGAACCCCAGAACACTATCACACTGTCATAATTCTTCATGTACCTTCAATAAATTCAGCTCCTGCAACTAAAACTCTACCTTACTTACAGCCACTGTATAAGGTAGAATGTTGGATAACCACTGCAGACATTCTTTTGTTTCATTGTTTCGTATAATTATATATATGCATTTGTCCTTTTAGTTACATAGAAATTGCATTATATGTGTTTACATGGCTTTGGCTGTACTATGGAGATATGTGAATATCTCAGTCTGCTTCTCTGCTCTCCATAATTACACATATCTATGTTTGATGTAGTCAGACTTTATCCTCTATGCTTCCCAACCCTAACTGAGCTTTAATGGCTCTTCTGCAGCTGCATTGCACCCCCCCCTTTTCAAAACAGCAGCCATTTTATTGCCCTCTTCTACCCAGATTAATTCTTTTGAGCCAAATCTCTGTCACTCTAGCATGTCTGAAGAAGAAACCGGGCGGCCCTTACCCTGAGACAATTAAGCCGTTAATTAACTGCACTGAAGCGTGCACCCCCAGTGGCACCAAACATTAATAGCTACAGTGATTACTGGAATAAAGAAACGCTATGTTGATACATGCTTGCTGTTGTAATCTTGACTCTAAGAGCCAATATGTTTGCTAGAATCGTTTGACTTTTAAAATAAAGCGTAATTTGCATTGAAGTTCAGATTCTCTGGATTCATTAATGTAAATTCCAATTAAAAAGTTGGATAGACTGGCTTAGAGAACATCATTATTCCCTGTCTGTGGCAGGGAGGAGATGTTGAGCGCCTTCCTCAAACTCCAGAAGATACCCAGCCATTAGGCTTATGCTTGTTACTTAAACCTCTTTGAATGGACACAAGTGGGATCCAGACGTTCTACGGTCAGTATCCTCCCAGTCTCCTTGTTAATGAGATTAGCGAGAAGGTCTGATGCCATAGGTTGTCCAAGTGTTTTTGCTGTAACCTGTCTGGATGGGAGGTCTCCACAAGTCATTCGATTATCTGGAAAAATTGCATTTTTATAGATATAGGTAAGGTTTTTCTGTGTGTACTTTGATGTTTCAGGCAGTGAAGAATAGTTTATCTTATAATCCCGTTTGAGCCTTTCAGCAAAGACATGCTACAGTTCATTAAAAGAGAAGCCTGACCCTCAAAGCCCAATTTGTGAGTACAGGCACAAGATGGGAAAGACTACTACTCAAGGGCACTAGAAAAGCCTTTTACTGGAGAAACACTGCTTCTGTCTTTGTTTGCCCTGAGATGTGTTAAAAGGTGAGCCTTTCTACTAGTGAAACTCAGTTCTCAGCTGAACTCCAGAGGCACCAGAGAAAAAAAAAAGCCCAGTTCCATGGTTCAGAACTTTGCCGTTCTTTAAGATGAAATGGGCCAAATGACACAGAGACAACTTAAATGGAGCTGGGACCTTGTTTCAGCTTAAACAGCAGCATGACGAATGGACAAGCTGAGACCAATCAGCTGGGCTGGAGTAAGTCAATGTTGGCTTATACCAAAGTGGTCCAGAAAATGGTGAAGACACTCCAGTTGGTCAGTGTCTAGACTCTGTGTCTAGAAGGTGTATCCATTGTACTCACTCACAAAGTTAAACTAGTCTTGGTTCTACCAAGGCTACAAGCCCTTAACTCACCATGTCATCTTGCCCCATCACCCTCCATAGATATCCGACGCTGCACCTAACTTGGTGGCCGTAATGGAAGGCAAATTTCCACTGCCTGTGTTTCGATGCCCTCGCATGTAATCTCAGAGTTGAATGCTGATGGGATTGACCTGCCCATTGATGCTCTATATGAATGGTCTGCTATACACAGAAGCTTTTCTTCAATTCTATTACTTTATAGGCCTGAAGGTCCAATGACAGCTAAACCTAAAGCAGAAACCAAGCTCTTAGTAGATCTGAAGTGGATTGTTGAGAAAGTGAGATTTTAAAAACATCATAAAAATAAATTACAAATGAGAAACTCAGTTTAGTTCATATGAAGTAAATGGGGTTCAGTGGCGTTTAAAGTCTACTTCCCTCTGTCAGCCCCTGTGACGTCAGCACTTAAGAGCAGTGCATTCTGGGTCGCCGTCAGAATATGCCTCATGATGAGGATGTAGCTGAATGTTTTTGTGTCATTTACAGGCCAGTCGGGATGTTTTGTTTTTTTCTGACTACATGAATTGAATGAAATGATTTTTTTCTTTATTCCAGGTAGATCACTGGACTGTTTTTTTTTCCTTGAGTAAAGGTCAAACACTTCACTGCATTTTAACAAGGCCTTGTGGACCAGCTTTACAAATGACAGCTATTTGTTCTTGCTTGTTTTGTGTGTGTGCGTGTATATACTCATGCCTGTGTGTGCATTTCAAATTAATGGAGCGTGGCATTAAATGGCCCTTTCGTCATACTCTGAGGCTTACTATCCTTCAGTGTTTTCTGTTTTAAAGAATAACAATCCACAATGGCAGCACTGGGTGACCTGGAGTCATGCCCTTTAATCCAGTTCACTGCTCTGCACAAGACGGACAGTGGTCTGCAGAACCGGGGTTTAAGTTGAGCAACGTCCCTTCCAGACATTTCCCACGCTTTCTGCATTTCTCTCTGTGGCTGCTAGATCGAGCGCTGACTCCAGCGAGCTGATCCTCCTCCATGCCATGCCTCTCGTCCACCCTGCACTGCGTGCAGCTTTCGCTTGCCGAATCTCCACAGGCAGAATAAATGTGTGCGCGCAGCAGTGAGAAAGTAATGACGGTAATAAAAAGTGAGGGAGCGGCTGTGTGGAGAGGACAGGAGCCCCTGCATCTGTTCATCTGAGTGTCTGATGGCTGGCAGTGTGACAGATGTGCATTAAACAGAGACGGTTCACCCAGAGGTAGGACATCCCCTACCACTCTCTCTCTCCTTCTCCACTGTTTAGTCCCTGCCTCCCTGTCTCTCTCCTCCTTTACTGGTCTCTCTGTCCCTCTACTGCATGCTCTCCACGCACAATCCACCGTCGTTGGAGCCGACCCCTGTCTCCATTCCCTGCATTTTGCTGCCGTGGCCTCAGAGGATGCTTAAAGCCCAGGCTTGGCTCTGTCTCACAAACAGGGGCGCAAATGACCCTGCATTGATTTAGGCTATTTATTTGATTAATGCATGGGAAAAATGAAAAACATTGGCAGCCTGTGTGTGGGTATGAGACTGGCCTGCCGTTTGCTCATTATGTTTATGGTCTCCTGAATCCTACAGAGAACCTCCTGGCTGCAAAAAATAAATGTGAATAATGTGAATCCAGGTCTCTTAAACACATTGGACCTCATGTTTCAAGAGCCTGATGATGTGATTTTATAAGAGGGCCTCTCTCTGACTTTGTGGCTCTGCTGAGTAATCAAGGTTGCGGTGGTGGGGGGGGGGGGTTCCATCTATTGGTCCTTCAGTTTCAGTCAATTTCAATGATTTTCTTGCTATGCTGACTAACCTAAAACAGCTCACCTCTTAACAAAGCAAAACATCGCTGGGCCTTTCCTAGGACTTTGTGAGCTGTCTAATTGCCATGTTCTATCCACCTACATGAGATGGAGGATCCTGTTGACAGGGTAAGCCCGCCGCACTGTGTGGGTAGCTCGGTCCACCATGCTCATGAACACACCTGCCGGGCCTCGCTTCTGCAGTGGGTTCTGCTCAGCAATGACAGGAAGTTTGATCCACTGAAGGTTCGTGTGAAGGCCAAGGCTTCTAGGCTCATGCACTGGTGGAATTGTGGGTCCCAACTGTGGGTTTCCATGTTTACGACTCAGAAGAGATTTTCCAGAAATAGGAGCTATGAACACCATGCTAACTGGCAGGAGCTACTGCATCTGGGCTGCTTGCAGCTCGTTCAATCTGAGAAACATTGGTGAGTTTCTTCTACTTTAGTTTGCTCCGATTAATCAGTACAACTGAGGCCAGAGGTTACAGAATTAGTTACAGAATGTACACTCCTCTGTAGTAATGAAATCTGACAGCACCAAAATCTAATTCCTGAGAGCCCCCTGCCTGCCCGCCCATCATGGCTACTTTAATTCCATAAAGATAGACAAACAACCCAGTCACCCTGGGATAAGTCTAGCAAAACTGGACTCATCTTAAAATCTTAAAATCTCAAGTCAAGCTCTTGGGAGCTTTGCACATAAAAGCGATGGATTTTAAATGTCCTAACATTACACCCAACAGAAATTAAGTGTACTGGATCACAACTTTATCAAGGAATCCTATCCATCTTCCCACCATGTTCAGTGGCTTGACCTCAGAAATGTATTTGTTTCCTGTGACAGCTTCTGACTGACATTACAGTTGCCTTTGAATATTAGCCAGACGCAATCATCTCATCCTGGAAACATCTAATAAAAATATTAGTCAATCGGTACTTTAGTATTTATGTGACAAGTTTAACAATAACTAGATGAGTGAAGCAACAGCAGTGCATGCTAATATAACCTCTTCAGAATTTACATTGGTTTGGTTCTGTGTCATTTCTCAGTGACCTTAAGTGGTATATAAACGAAAAATTCATGAAGTAAGCGAAAACGAAGCATATTAAAGCAGTGAGCTGAGGCATTTATCACAAAAAAAGCAGTTATTCTGATCATGTGTCAGTAATGACTGATCCCATTAAATGCTAAGAGGGTGATAAATTTAAATAATGTTTACTGGTATAACAAATGTTTGCTCATGGAGCAGCTCATATATACTGTATGGGGAAACACATAAGTCATACCTTATAACAGTCTATGGCCTTGCAAGATGCTGCTTTTATCAGCAACACTTCTGCAGAAGATTCTGGAACGCCTAACTCTTAAAAAACATTGCATTATGTGAGTATTTGTCCCCAAACTGCCATTTCGTCACTCGAAATGGAAGGACCACATATGGACACTCCGGCTGTTGCTCACCACAGAAAGCACCTCATTCATACTGCTTCTCCAGAATTTGCGTGTCTTTGAATGTTGTCAGAGAAACCATGACCTTCTCTTCACCATCCATCTACTGGGCACATGTTCAGTCTCCTAGAAAGGTGCCCAAGGCTCCTCACTTTTGAGGCTCTCACTTTTGAGGGGTCATGCAGCCATCCAACTGACATTCAGTGACATTCAGAAATGTTGAAAAGACAAAGTCGGAGGTTTAAAAATGTTGGTTTTTCTTTGCAGCAATGCAGACAATACCACCTCCATAAGGCCCTCGGAGAGCTGCTGTTTACCTCTCAATTTACTGTTTATTTAGGGCGGCTCGCTCGTATGACATCCCACAGGCTACACTGTAAGTTTGCTCAGCCACTTTTTAAAATCAATTTCATCTATTGATTTTCTACCTGGCATTTTGAGAACACCACCATGTAAATATCACTTTGAAACTTGTTGTTTTTTACAATGTGATCAAAGGCGATTTATGTACAACCACATACAGCAACAGCAATTTACATTCTGCGTGAATGGAATGATTTTGTTGACTGAAACGTGGGGACAGATAGGGACTTGTGTCAGCCTCCTCAATTGGTTGCAATGTGGACAAGTTAAAACCATGAGTGCTCAGCACCCGGCGTTCAGAATCATTTATCAGCACTATGTGTTTTTAATTGCTTTGCTTACACATCGGGCTGTTGACTAATCAAAGAGGCAGACAGCCGCTGGATGGGCTGTGGCCGACTCAGCGGCCCTGAAGATCACTGCCCAAGTCTACTGGCAGACACCCTCGGGCAGCCAGTTGTAAATTTTATGGAACACTTCCTTTAAAAATACAAGCAAAGGTTGCTCTTAATCACCCTACACAACTCAGACAGATTGCAGTAGTCATATGAAGAAAAAACGTAGAGCCCTGCAACTGGAATCAGAAGAATCTGCAAGCGTTAAACCTAGAGGGATAGCAGTGTGGAATGAACCTGAGAACTAGACACAGAACATGGTGACCATTACTCCACAACAGTAACTGAGATAACAAGGGTCTGTATTGTCTTTGCCACGTAACTTAATTTCAGTACTCTTGTGTTTATTTAAGAGCTGGTTTAGTAATCATTTAGAGCCAATGTGATGGACAGACAATCAAAGTACAATGTTATTGAACAGAATGATGCCTTTCCTTTGCATCGTTGTCCTTCACTGTATGTTTCACACTTGCTTTTTTTTGAGAACTCTCCTGTAAGCATCTTCTCCTTCCGCGTGTCATAGCGGTCCGGGCTCATGAAGTCTTTTCGGCTCCTGGTTCCACTGGAGCATTGTGCAGGCATCTTCTCACCTTTCTCTCCCATCCCCACCACAGCTGCATTCTGCTGATTCTCAGGCAAGTCTCAAGTCAGTCCTCTCAGACTGGGCTTTCGGCCATTGAGTGAAATTTAATGACAATATAACACATTGGCTATAAGATCATTTGTAATTCCATATTAAGTCATTAGTTAAAGGAGCATGTATTCTCATGAAACAATACCAACCCAACAACAATAACAACTTCCAGTCTATTTAATCAAGAGCCATCAATGGAAAATGAAAGCAGCAAGCAGCTATAGTGATATTCTTTCTTGCTGTTTTTAATGGCTTGGATTCTGAATAAAACAAGATTAGGTTGTTTTGCTGCAAGATATATTCCTCACAATATTTCACTGCCAGAAAAGCTGATTACAGCGAGGCAGAGGTTCCAGGGCTCGTAGTCAAAAAGAGGAATTTTAATCCTTCTGCACTGGTATGTAATACCGACAGTGTTTAGGAAGCTTCTCACGGGCTTATTAACACCTAGTTCCTGCAACCTACCATCTACCACCATAAGCAACGTCCCAGAGGAGCCGATGCGTGAGGCGTCGGCGTGAATATATAAAATACAGTCTGAGACCGTCCAAACTCAGGCACAGTCTGCAGTTAATTTTTTTTAATCTGCCACCGGGAGTTTATTTACTTGTCAAAATCAGGTTAATCTCCTTGTTAAAAGCGACAAGAACAGATTTATTCCTGGGATTTGAACACAAACACTTCTGGTTCTCAGATGCTAAACTGTCTGGTGCCTTTTTAATGCAAAATGTGCTCGAGGATGATCTTTAACTGTACGTATACCGTACACGTTTCGCCCAGATTTTAAACCTTGTGCAGTTTGAAACAATTAACACAAAATTACGACCCCCCCCCCCCCCACCCTTACTGGATATGCAGTTCTGGATGGATCGAATTCTCAAAGTTCTGACTCAAGCCATTCACGGAAATTAAACCCCAGAAAGAAAAAGACTTAATAATGTAAAAATATGAGTAGTTTATTATGTATTCAAAGCATTTTTATCTTGAAAATGTGTGATATCAAATCATTAATTATACTCATTAATTATTGTATCACCTCCATGTTGCCATAATCAGTTAACATGAAAGTATTGTGTTTGATCAGTCACGTCCGTCTAAAAGTAAGCCACATTGGTAAAACTTAACGAGGGGGAAGGATTCAGTTTCATTATAGTATCTGTGTTTGTGGGTAAAATCTGCCTTTACATGTGCACCAACGCGCATCACCTGCTGCTCTCCGGGTCGTGAGTGTCTGACTGCCCGTTCTAGGCGTCATGTACCTTAAATCTTCAGATCGGTTGAGAGTGTACTTCAGCGTTTTCAAAGTTACCGTTTACCTAGCCTAAAATTTAAAGTAAACTACGGCGAAAGCCATTAGTGGAAGAAGATCTTAAAGAAGATTATAGGGATGTGCGGCAAACGAGACGCGTGCACGGCATTTTTTATATGTCACACATTGACATGTAGATAATTGCAATGCAGAAATGGGATTGAACGGTCTCTGGTGCTTGGCTTTGTTGTGATCAAACACAATACGTCATTGCGATCTATGAGGATTGGCTGCTTTCTGCATGCGTGCCCCGAATCGCTTCTCCTTTTCCCCCAGATCTGCGCTGCTCCGGCCGGTGGTCGCCTCTGGAACAGGCAGAGCCCTCCGTCGGGTAAGTTGACCATCACAGTTCGCCCATGAACTGGTTTCAGTGCGACATACGGACGCTGGTTGCGTGTAGGAAACGTGAGGGTCGGCTTCAGGCGTAGCGATCGCTGCACTTCGGATTCATGCATGTATGCATGCAGATTACTGATTCGTAGTCCGCCTTCAGCACTACCGCAATTCCCAATAAATGTCAGTGATTAATGTCAGCTGTAATTGCTGCTGGTAGCAAGTGAGGTGTAACAGTCTCTGCCTGGGAAATTCCCCCCTTCTTTTAAGCATGTACAGCCTGCTGAATTAACACGACAATTTACGTACCAACTTTTGCCGCAACAAAACCTTTACTTTCTTTGGCCGTAAACAAATTATAAAGACTGAGATGAATGGTTCGGTGCTGAAGGGAAAGCGGTGATTGAAATCCTGCCAAATCTTATAGGTAATGATGCATCGCGGCGTGTCTGAAAATAGCCCGTTTCGTGGCCCGACGCAGAATTATTGTATTTGGCCGCTTGTTTCTGTGTGCACAGCTGCTTTCTGTCATCAATTTGTGCTCGGTTCATTTTTTAGGTGATTCCTATGGGAAATCCAAGGCGTCTAGTTCAGCTGGAATTATCGTGATAGCCACTCTTCATACAGAGGAGAAAGACGGACAAACTGTGCTCGACTTTTTATTCCCCACTCCCGGAATAAAGACTTTTATCTTTAGAACCAACTAAATGGGTACCAGGACATCCGAGAACTGGGCGCTATCTATACCACGCTGTTCCTTGAACGGGACCGCCCAGATCAACGGAACCTGCATCAGCCGAGTGGATCACTTGTTTCAGGCTTTCTCATCCACTGTGGTGCTCTTCGTGTTGGTGGTGGTGATCGTGGGGATCATATGCGTCTCTCTAACTACCTTCCATTTGCATAAAATAAAAATGAAAAAGCGCAAGATGCAAAAAGCCCAGGAAGAGTATGAGCGCGACAACCGCAAACTGAAGGCGGCGAAAGGAAGACCTCCGGTGAGATCGTGCATGGTGGTCCGAGCGGTGCACAGGCAAGCCTCGGACCCACCGACCGCTGCCCAGAAACAGGACCACAGTGCTGTGCTCCCGGACGGCTCCAGTGTCATAGCGATGCCAGACAGCGGATCAGCGGCTGGCACGAGTCACACGATCCAGGAGCACGACCGATGTATGGAAACCAACGCGCTTTCCTGATAATGTAAATACTGTTGCGGACCAACACTGTAAATAGATCATGTATATTAGTATAATTACACTATATAGAGGGCATATAGTTACAACTCCAGCGGCGCATGAACAGCTATTGTAAGCTTAAAATATAGATTCGAGGATACCCTAGGGAGGTGTGTGGATAGTACGTGGAAGAAATAAGTGTGTAGGATTACCAGATTGGTACGCGCAGTGTAAATACAGAGGTCGGCGCGGTTTTTGGCATTGTTACTGAATATGGGGGATGGTGCAAATAACGGGGACTTCACTATCTGATCAACGGGGCCGGTTTGAAAAGCTAACCTTAAATAGCCTACGTTTAAAAAGCATAGGGTGTAAGATGGTCTCACCCAGTCGTCTTTTACCTACAAGAGTAGGCTCCATGTAGTGAGTGTGCAGTGTCCCGTTACATGCTGCCACTGACTTTTTGAACGGTACGATGTGGTGGGGGGGGGTGGGGGGCAAGTTTGGTGCAGAAGATCCAGTTTGATGCTGAATTGCATCTCACAGATGGTTATTGGTATGGCTTTATGAGTCCTGCGCTTTTCCTGTGCTCTGAATGCGATCTAGTGAAGTATGAACAACCTTATATGATCTCCAGGGAGGGGGTAATATAAAACAACACAGGAGTCTTTAATGCGTTTCTTCTTTCTAGCGTACCGGATTTTTATGTTAACTTACAAATGACTTATAATTTTCCTAAGAGTGAATTATCCTATGCCCCTGTTAATAAACTTACCTTCTCCAGGTTCGTTAGTAGATCAGGAACCACTTGGAATGTTGCCATAGCTGACATGAAGTTTAATCGCCTGTGAAAGCACTGTACGTGCTTATTGTATCGACCACGATGCTGTATACAAAATCACGTGTTGATATATGCGGTCCCTACAAAAAAAACTTCTTTTTGTTCTTGCAGTATTACGGTTCTTGGCAGAATCTGTTTGGTTCCAAAAGAGTGTTTTCGCACAAGATTATAAATAGGCTTAGTTATTAATAATTGTCTTTTTAAAAATGGTATTTTAATGTACTTCACGGCCTAAAATAAATGATGTAATTTTAAAACCCCATCTGCTATCTGTATTTATTTGCTCTACAGCTCACCGGGGTGCAGAGAACATTTGAAAGTATAAAAACAATGCATCATATTATTTTGTCAGACTTTCCCAACACCCAAGTAATAAAAACCACTGCGATCTATGTTCCCAGTAAGAATTATGTTATATTACATTTCTGTGATGATGACCGGAACATTTATTTTTTACGTTTTTAACGTTGCCTTTTCAGGATAAATTATCGTTCTGCCACAAAAGGAAACCATATTATCTTAAGCTGAAGTATTTTAATACGTTTTATATTTCTTTAATTAAATCTGGTATTAATGTCATTTAATTAAAATTTTAGAAGTTATGATTTTTTTTTTTGCAGTGATCCATTAAGTTTATGTCGTCGTTGTCTTTGAAATCTGTAGCCAGGCAAATTCTTTATTCAAGCTTCAATTGAAATTCAGTAGAAGTGTGCATTTCATCATAGCAGTGAGCAGAGTTATGAGAGAACACGTCCACCCCGCCGTATAATAACGCTGCGCTGTGGAAAGTTGAGTAAATGTTTAGAGCGGTGTAACGGCTTTGGATCATTTTGGAGGAAAATTAATGAACGTATTTGTATCGCTTCCTCAAGCAGAAGAAAAACGAAGAACAGCTCACCACCAAGAATATTTAATCCAAACAACCGAATTTTTAACTGGTTAACTGGTTTAAAAGTAAAGTGTACACTCACCTAAAGGATTATTAGGAACACCTGTTCAATTTCTCATTAATGCAATTATCTAATCAACCAATCACA
>JAAGVU020000036.1:4633192-4658623 GCA_011763525.2 Mormyrus iriodes | reverse complement strand
GTTCTGAAGGCGAAAGGGGGTCAAACACCGTATTAGTATGGTGTTCCTAATAATCCTTTAGGTGAGTGTATATAGATAAATTACACAGGTAAAAACACTCTCAACTTGAGTAGATATCATACAGTAGAACCCATTCATATTAGACTAACCAGTCTTCGTTTTAGTCGGAATAGTTTAAAGTCAATTTATATTTTGTACGGCTGATATCTTTCTTCCAGTTTATATTTTCTAATGTAATCGTCCAACAGGAAAACAAATGCCTGCATTTCTAGGAAGACGCGGCCCCGTAAGTTTGTAGGAGTCAGTGTATGTATGTAGGCAGATCCAAATTCCTTGGCATTCAATAGTACGGCAGTAACTAAGACATTCCTTCTCTCACATCCATTCCCGGAGTCTCCTGCAAATTGACAGCAGCCCCCATTACCCCGGGCTGCGTTTCCCAAAAGCATAGTTTCTGACTATGTTAGCAACTTACTTAGTTGGAATCATGCAACTGAGTGGGTCCAACCATGTAAGTTGCTAACCCCCTAATGATTTGCAATGACCCTGAAATCAGTCGTTCTGCTGTTGGGGGTAGGTAAAATTAACCGAGAAAAAGCTCAACCTCAGGCAGCACTGGGCTTGGGCGACATCTGGTTCTTCGACATTATACTGCGGTGTGCAAAATTTGACGGTATTTTAAAAATCAACGCTACCGCATTTACCAAGTGGGGTGCATGGGGGGGATTACTGTGTTTCCACCGAAGCCTAGTCAGCACCCCCCTCCTGGTTGTCCGTCACACATATCCCTGAGATCAATATGTCTAAGGTGGGATGTCTGCATAATTTGAGCTTCATCCATCCATCCACCCACCCATCCATCCATCCATCCATCTTGTAACTGTTTATCTCGGTCAGAATTACAGAGATGCCTGGAGACTATCCTAGGGCATACAGGACATAAGACTGGGTTACACCCTGGCAAGATGCCAATCCATTGCAGGGCATGTATGTGCCCCCACACACACACACACAATTTAGAGATGCATATGTTCCTAACTGCATGTCTTTGGACTGCAAATAAAACCCCATTCCCTATGCAGAAGAGAGAAATTCTACACACACAGAGGTCAGGTGAAGATCTGAAGCAATGGCAGTGGTACTAACAACTTAGCCACCCACCATCCCATAATGTTTCCCCAATCTGCACAATTAGATTACTTAATTGCAATTACTTTCTTGGCTTATGAATGGGTTGTCACAGATGCCATTTTTGTTTCAATGTACACAGTGACTTTTCCAAAGGATTCATTTCTGTAATTCACCAGTAGGTGGCATAATGTTTAAGGTCAGAGGCTTTATTATACCATCCTTCAGCAAGGTGCTTAACCCAAATTACTCCAATGAAATCATCCAGCTGTGAATGGGCAATGTATTGTGTTTTCAGGTTAATCGAGCAAGGAGAAATAATAGAATCTGTACCACCACCCATGAAAAAGTGTTTTCTTTGTGGGGGTTTGGGTGACCATTGGCTTTTCATGTTCCATGGATAGAGCCCCAACAAGTCTGCGGCACTGGAGTACAGAGAACAGCCCATCTGAACATTACAGCTCTTCCTCCTGAAACAGGATGACCGTGGTCAGCAGTGGCCAGTGCAAGGGATCCGCAAGGCAACGCCTTTGACTGTATGATCTTCTTGCGCCTCTCAATGTGCACTGCCGCTGCAGGCAAAACTGGGTTATCAACAGATGAGCCATTTAAGCGCAAACTCCTGCCATTAGCTGTAATTCCATGAAAGCAGTCATGTTGCCGTGGCAATGATGTCATTTGTCACAGTGATTGTTGTGGTGCTGATGTTTCCATCTTTTGACGTTAATATGACTCAATTATTGTTAGCGATGTCAACACAGAAATCGTGCTGGATTTTCGTGACTTTCTAGGACATCAGACATTTTCATGCCTAATTACACTGAGGTGACATTTATCAGGAAATATTTCATTCTTATTTACTTTGTGTTTTGACATCAACAAACTGTTATTAGAGTTGACGTTGCTGTCAGATTGGTGCCCACAGCACACAAGGCTGAGTTTGACACATTGCTCACACCCCAAAAGTCATGTTTTCATTTTGTGCATGTTATGCATGCTCACAGTTTCCCAGTTCCAAACTTAATATAATATAATATAATATAAAATTAATTAGCACACCTTGATTCATGTGACATCTCTAGACAATTATCTGCTATGCATTGTTATTTATAAATAAATTTTAGATATAATTTTTGTAATAGGATTAAAAATGTTCCTTTCAATTGATCTCGATGGCCCGAAATGTTTCAGCGATAGAGATTAGACCATTTTTTATTATGACTATTGAATCAGCAAACTCTTCTATCCCAAGAAGGAGTTCCTGGGTAGTTTACTATTTATCCTGTTAAGAGTGTCCAGTCCCTCTCCCCTGCGAGTTGGCGGGTATGTCGATTTGCAGATAATTGATAAGGCTCATTTTTGCTCTGCCCGTGCGTTCTGTCTCGCGGCCGTCCCTGGGAACTGACGCTGGGAGTGCATGGAGATGAGAGAGATGCGGAATCAGGAAATATGCTACATTCATACACCTCATTTTGAGTTTAGATTGAGGTTCAGAATATGAGAGACATATTAGGTGGCTGTTGCCTTGAAAATGAGATTATGATAATAAAGAAATAAACTCTCAGAACTTGGACACAAGGTCTTTCATACGCTACAAAGTGGCTGCGAACTGGGAGGATGGTCTGTGTTGCAAAACACCGAGGTTGTTGCAAAGTGGCAATGCTTCTCACAGTCAGCTTGTACCACAAAATGGCTGTTCCCTCACAGAGAATGCATTGCTGCTACTGGGTACCGCTCAGTGAGCAGGGACACCAGCTGTCAAGTCAGAAGTGAAATTTGTAGGCAGAGGATGAGTCACATGACCATCATGCCATTTGTTATCTGCAGAACACTGTGCACTGTACAAATTTAAAGCCCATGTGATAGTCCTCTATCATTTATGGTACCTGCTTGTTGACCTTCCAGCAATGTGGAGCCATTTGTTTCAAATGCCCTGTAAAGGAATCCTAGTGAAACCATCGTTTTTTTTATCAAATGTTCTCTTGTTGTTCCGACTGCAACTGCCAAATGTGAAAAGCCAAATTAAACTGTTTTTCCCCCATAGACAATCTCATTAGTTAAAGCCTTGGCTGTATGCTATACCAGCTACAGTCTCCTTGCTGCTGCACAGATTATGAAATGAAATATTTTTTGCAGAACGTTACATTACAGTGTGCAGAGAGTTTTGGGTAACCCTATTTTTAAATGTAAAAGCCTCATGTTCTGTTCTGATAGCTTTCTAGCTTGCTTGCAAAGTTGCTCACATCTGATAAATCTGTATTGCAACGTGCCTGAAATGGACTCTTCTATAATTCGGTTTTCATTTGTTTTTATGTGTTTAGTGATTTTCTATCCCTCATTATTTGCGTTGGTGTCTATTCTTATTTATTACTCTGCTTGTTAATTTGCTCGTTAAATGCATGTCTTCATGACCCAACTAGGAAGATTATGCTGAAATATTTTTCTGTCAAGCCAATTATCTCCTGTGCAGAATACTATCATAGTGTTTGTGGATGCAGTCAGCTTTCTCCTTTGAAAGATTTATGGAATGAAATGGCATATGAAATGGCCAAATCCAACTAGTCACATACGACCTTTGGAATCACCCAGGTCACATGTAGGTTACCTTCTTCCCATAGTTGGCATATTTTTCAGCCACGGAAGGTCTTTTTTGAAATAAAACTGCAGCCAAAGGGGGGTAATGCTGTGATATTTTCCAATCATGTTGTACCAGTCTGTGTTTAACACTATGAAGAAGTTTCACTGTCAATCAGAGAGTCTCACTGAAGTCTTCCGCCTGGCTAAGCCAAAATAACAAGGTATGAAGGCTGAACACTACAGAAAAGCCGCTGGTTGAGGCTGGGGACAGCATGAACACTATCGCGTTTGAATCTGCTTTTCCTGCATAGTGTCTTATTCTCTCAAGACAAGAACAGAATCTGGCTCTAAAATGGTCACGTCTTTGGAAACTGCCTCCTGTTATAAATCAAGACACCCCAAGCAGGACGTCCCGCATGCGCTGTTGTGGGATGGCATATCCTGGAGATCCACGGTGTCGCTTTATAGCCTTTAGGTGAACCATATAAAGACACACGTTATCTCAAGCTCACCACCAGGCCTTTGGTTGCCATGGTTATCAGGGACATCCCACATCCCTCCAAAATGGTTTTGCTATCTCATCAAATCTCAAAAATTTGAATTAATAAAGCACATACTTGTATGTAAGGTTTCAATTAAAGTTAAAAATTATCACTCAATATATATTAATAATGATTAATCACCCAAAGCATTGTTCAGGAATGCTAAAATATAACACAGATTATTTCATAACTGTAGGACTCCGTAAACTCTATGTAAAAACGTATTACATATTATAACGAAAGACAAAAGATGCAGCTGGAGCTGTATCCTCCCATTCGTTCTGTGTAAGTAAATTTAATGGCTTGGTTTCCAGGCCAAGGGGAGTGAGGCACGGTTATTTTGGGACCAAGGAATGGGGTACAAGCTTGTATTGCTGCAACCACATGATAGGTTGTGGCGCTCTTCTGCCATCTAGCGGATCATGAATGTAAAACTTTACCCTGTCTACAATGGTCATAAGCTATTATACTGTAAATTCGCTATTCGAGAAATTTTGTCTGACACAGTAGGTACAGAAGAAAAGGTTAAATATGACATGTTTTAGCCAAACTGTTGAAGAGATTAAACAAGATTATAACTTCCAGAAACTGAGTTGTTCTATTACCATACCACGGTATTAGATATACATTTAATTACATATTTTTATTGCCTAGTGCCTATTTGGAGATTTCAGTAAATATAAACATTTTCTTACTTACGTAGAAAAAGCTAACTTTGCTGTAGGCCCTACCCGCTCCTGTACACTTACAACCACCTGTCAGGAAAGCAAGGCGGTAAGCAAACGTGGGCAACAAATCTGTCGCACAAACCTGATACTGAGAATCATTTAGCAACGAGGCTGTCATTGTGCGCCCGTTGCTTTAGTCAGCCGAAACTGCTCTATAGTTTAATGGTGGAAAGCTATTTTGTTGACATTTTATAATACTGTTTGCATCAATATCCATTATGTCTGTAAAACATGAAAATTGTATATATCTATCTATCCATCTTCCAGCCGCATACCCAGCACAGGGTCATGTCATGTAGCAGAAGATAGGCGTACACCCTGGAGCGGAGGTTTTTAGGTTAATTTGTGTCTTTAAAATAAAACAAACATTATTTGTTTGATTATTATCATAATGTCCTACCAAAATAAACCATAATCTCACGTCAAGGAATTTATTAATAACACAAAAAAACTACAAATTGGCGAAGTGTAACAGGTATAGGCGTAATTTATTGATTGTAGCAGTGTGACTGTCAACACAAGAAGAACTGACGCTGCGCAGCATCCACTGAGCGGCACAGAAAGCCGCTCCATCCCCGACGATGGGCGTGTAAAGACGTACAGCACGCCCCGATGCCAGAACGGGCCGAGTATGTGGCCGGTCGGCTGGCCTTTATCCTAAACAATAAAGGCGAAAGCCAGGCGTGTTGTTATTTTTAAAAATATCTCCCAAGCATCCGAAGCAGACCGTTTTCGGTTTCTTTTGTCTCTATTAATTTAGCCTGCTCCGTACCTCACCGACTAACTTGTTGCAGCCCGGCGCCGCCGCGGTATTTTCAGTCAGGCGCTTCGAAGGCAGACCTCAGGCTCTAAATCGGAGGTCCTTCGTGGCCCCAGACTGCTCGCCTTCTTTCTCTTTGGACCGCGGGCGTTGTGATGGCGGACTACGATAACTATGACGACCGGGACCGTGCTTACGGGAGCTTCGGTGGAGGGAGAGGGTAAGCTAGTGTCCGAGCGCTCCGGGACGGCCGAGATGTTTTGTGGAGAGGTTTGCCGTGGCCTAGCGCGGCGGCGGGCTGTGGAAGCTGATGTGCCGGCGTTGTGGAGAGGCCAGGCCCCGTCACATCAGCGGAGGGATGGGAGCCGGCTGCGGGAATCCACGTCGATGAATGGGGGCTTTCTGGTATTAACATGAACCTCTACTCGATTCTTTTAGGTTATCGTTTCGGGAGAAGGGTGTTCTGTCTGTGATCGGGGGATGCCAGCGGGGCACTTGGCGCCAGGGGACCGCGTAGCACATGGAGGGGGAGGGGGATTCAGATGATCGCCCCGCGCTCCGTTTAGGGATTTGAGACAGGGTGGCCTGGGAGCCCCTGGCCTGTAGCTGTCAACACGATTCTGCCTTTGGACGTCTAGCTAATCTCTTGCGACAGTACTTTTATTTTTATTATGGCCTGCAGACAGAGGTATGGCCGCAGTCTGCTCCTGGCCCTGAGCAGGCGTGGGAGTTGAGCTGATGACACTGAAGGCACCTGTTCACATGGGTGCAGATCTCTCTGAGTGCTGTGCATGGTTGATCCATAATGTGTATTTTAAAGGACTTTTAGTGCAACCGACTCACAAATCTCGAAATATGTTTGCATATAAAAATGTCTTTAATAACACCCGTATCTGACAATGGATTAAAACTGATTCTATGTATGAGTAAAGGGCCCTGCAGTGATTTCTATACAGAATTTTTTCCACTGCCCTCCTGGCAGGTCCAAACAACAGGGCATTATTTAATTTTAGACAAATCTGTGTAAACTTATGCAAGAAGGATAGATGGTGTTATCGTTTGTCAGATTTATACCGCACGTGTCTTCCTTTTGGGTTCATCTTTGCATTCTGTATGAGCATGTAAACAACCTAATTCGACTTGCCTTTGCTTAGTTTAGGGCACTTTTCCGCCGCACCAGGTACCGCACTTCAGTGCAGGGATATAGTACGGTACTTCAAGGTGCTGGTTTTCCACTGGCGTAAGAACTGGTACCGGCGCCTAATGACGTCACGACGCGAGGCGGGATATTTTGTACTGAATTCGAAAAATGTCTGTAGTATATCATAGAGCTGGTCGGTGTGTGATATCAATGCCATCATCGCATGTTACGCACATGCACTTCTCACATCGCAAGGACCGCGAAAGTCAGGCTTTTTTCATACCTCCGTACGGAGAGTATATTACATTACAGCGCGGGGGGGTTTAATTTCACTAAAACATTATTTGTCATAGGAAGCAAATTAGCAACCATTGAAATTTTAATGATCGTTCTTTTTCCAGAATATCTATAATATGTTTTTTAAAAATAAGCTTAAGGTTTACCTCCGCTGCTTTTGCATGAGCGTTGCAGTCGTTCTCCGAGTCATAACTGTTTAAATCACTCCTAGAAGGGTTTGAGAGAGATGTATTTGTTTCGAACTCCTTTTTTGCTTTATAAATATCCCAATATTTATTACATCAAAATCACATTGCGGTATTGGATTTTTTCCCCAATTTCGTGCAACCCTAGTATATTATAGCAAACACTTTCTCATTATGCCATTCTGATCTTGTATTTGTTCTTCTGACCAGATTGCAATTAAAGCTTTGGTCTCTTAATTTATCTATGCATCCATTATTATTATTATTGTTGTTGTCAATGTTATAGTTAATAATAATAATAATAATATTCATCATTTACCATCATCTGTGTTCTTCCAAGACAGCAGTTGTACTGTGTTTCAGAGGCTGGCTGTTTGAATAACACATTTGCAAGTCACACACCGCCCCCCCAAAAAAAAACTGAAGTACCAAAAAAGTACCCCAGCTGCTTGCTACTTCGGCTACTGGAACTTTTGGTACTGGTTCTCGACCAGAAGTCAGTGGAAAGGGGAAAGTACTGAAAGTACCGTCCCAAAAGTGTCAGTCTAACAAACTGGAGTTCCGACTGGGTCATTTGAAGGTTTCTGCACAAGACATACCTTCACGATGCAAACTGAAGGATCTTACCTTGAGTTTGATGTCCACATTTACACCCATGGCTGCTTCTCTGATCTGAGGCCTGTATCACAAACCAGGATTTCTTTCTTAGCCAGATAACTTGTTGGGTTTAAGGTAGTCTGGGCTTAATGTAAGTAAACAAAGGTAGTTGATTTAAACTGGGGTACCTGAAATCCAACAAGTTACCTGGCCTTGCGATACAGGCTTCTGGTGATGCAGAATGTTAAGCGAGCACAGGGCCTTACCTGCATTGGGTTGACACTGCTGATCCCTGGTTATATACAGGCCGCGTGGAGGCGGGGGGTCTGGAGGACCCCGCAAGCAGAAGGAGCTGCCGACTGAGCCGCCATTCACGGCCTACGTGGGCAACCTGCCTTTCAACACGGTGCAAGGCGACATAGATGCCATCTTCAAAGAGCTGAATGTCAGGAGCGTGCGATTGGTCAGAGACAAAGAAACTGACAAGTTCAAAGGTAAGGGCTGTTCCTCTGGCAACCAGTGTTACCCGGTAAAATTCTGCAAATTCCTGCACCTGAAGTTAAATGTCCAGCGAAGTTTTCAGAATTTTCAGGCTTTAATGTACTTGAAAGCTATTAAATGTTTACTTTTGGCTTTGTGTCACCATCTTGCGGAAGACATCTGTAAGACCGCTATTAGTCATTAGGTCATCAGTGTCACCAGGTGTGGAGGTCCCGCCCCCCTTGCTGGAGAAGCTGCAGTTTTCAAATTTTGGATCATTTTGTTTTCTTCAGGTTTTTGTTATGTCGAATTTGACGACTTGGAGTCGCTAAAAGAAGCCTTAACATTTGACGGCGCTGTAAGTCTCCCTTATGTTGCTCCTTTGTCAAGGGACCTGCTGTGGTTTCCAAAGCCCTTCCTGAACCAAACCCCTGACCTTAAGTGTCTCTTTTCACAGCTCCTGGGAGACCGGTCGTTGAGGGTGGACATCGCGGAGGGTCGTCGGCAGGAGAAGGGAGGAGGGTTCGGGTTTAGGAGACAGGATGACAGAGGTACGTCCTGTGCATTGTGTGGCAGGGTCTTGCCAGGACAGTCAGCGGCATGTTAGTTGTCCGACTCATGCTGCTGTTGTCTGGTTTACATAGGCAAAGTGGAATTCTGTAATATTTTTAAAGGAACATTTGGGTGTCTTTATATGGCTCTGATCAAGCTTTAATGTGAAATGGGAGACAGTATAAACAGAGAATGGAGGTCTTTATTCATCACCATGGGGAAATGTTCTTTTCGCCGACACGTTTTGCTCTCCATGAGATGCGCAGATGCATGCAGGTGAATGCAAGTTTTTTGGATCTCAGCCCAGGGTGAGCCAGAGTGCGGCACCCCTGCAGCTGGGGGTTAAGTGCCTTGCTTAGTGGCTCAAGGGCAGCATCAGTCTATTGCCCCTGTGATTCAAACTGGCGACCTTCCGGTCACAGGCACAACATTCCCTAACTCTTTCCAGTCCATCTATTGTTTAAGTAATGACTGTCTAGGCCGGATTGTTTTTATTTTTATCTAAAGCAAGTTTTATGGCCACATGGCCTGTATTGTTTGTCTTGGTTTGCAGTAAACAGTCTGACCAGCAGGTGGCACTCAGCAGCAGTCCCTTGTCTTTAGTTGCTACTGTCCATTTCAGGCCGTGGTGGTTCACGGGGCGCCAGAGGAGGGGGACGGGATTCCAGAGATGACTACGACTATTCAGGAGGAGGTACGCCATGTCTTGCCCTTCAGTTTCCTGCCTGGCCGTAAGCTCGTGTGTGCGTGTGTGCACGCATCTTTTGGTGGTGGGTGAGCGACAATTTCTCCTGAGCTACAGTCTCCATGTGCTTCACTCGACTGCTGCTGCAGTCTCCGTTATTACTGTAAACACGAGCGTGTCGATTCCATGCTCCTTCAGAGGTGCCCATAGCTGCACAGGCCCCTCATCTCAATTTCCCACCCTACACAACTCCTTGGCGACCAGTTATTTGGCAGGGCTGTCAAATTGCTGCCTCACTTCCCCTCGTGCTGTCTCACCCAGGCTACAGAGATGACGACGTCATGGGTGGGCGGAGTCGAGGGGGCGGTCGCCCTGGAGACAGAAGAGGGGGAGGCACCGGAGGGATGGGCCGTTACAGAGATGGACCTCTCCGCGGCAGCTCCTTGGACTTCAGGGAGCCTTCTGATGGTCGATAACTTCACTTGTTCCTTGCCGTCGTTTGTTTACACTTGATTGCGAAAGGGCTCCATGTCAACCTTTGTGGAGGGTAAACACAAAAACCGACAGGTCTACAGCTTTTTTGGGTGACTCAGGTGTGATTCTGCCTCAAGTTGTCTCGCTTGAATGTCTCTTTGGACAAAAGCATTTGCTCAATGCATGTGATGTCGTCTGTGGACCTTAGGACGGTTTTTCTGTTGTGTCACAGTCCATCTCCTAACTGACCTGATGCATGTGTCCGTGCGCAGCCTGAATATAGCCCTAGTCTCTGGCATGGCGTTAAGTCACCATAACGAACCGTCTGCTGCCAGCGTCTTTGTGGTCTGCACTCATTCTCCTCCCTATTTGCTTCCACAGAGGAACGAGCGCAGAGACCAAGGCTGCAGCTGAAACCGCGCACTGTGGCCGGGCCCCTCAACCAAGTCGCCAACCCCAATTCCGCCATTTTCGGCGGCGCAAAGCCTCGGGAGGAGGTAATTTCCAAAGAGAGAGACTAAGAATGCGGGCATCCGCTGAACACCGGGGGGGAGGTGTGGGACAGGCTGGTCATGCCAGCAGGAGGTGCTGCCACCTGTGTCATTCCTACCTGTTAGATGAGCTAAAGTCCTTCAAGGTCAAACTGATATTTAAAAATGAGAACATACACAAGCAGCCCATGAATGCATGTCAGCAGTTAGCAGGTTTTATGTTTTGTTTTATCCCTCCCCCATATACCCCGTCCTGTTTCCCTGTAATTAGTGCCCACTTTGTGCTGTAGTAATATCAGGGAAGGATAATTCACATCTTGAGAAATCTACACAAATCAGGCTGCTCTTGGCTAAAGTCTTGGTCTGCAGAGGGACAGTCGTCACCAGGATCAGTCGGGTGTCTGACTCGGCCCGTTTACTTTGGGGTTCGGGGATGTGGAATTCATTGCTTTTTAGTTTGGGGGGGGGGGTTAAACGTGATTGCTGAAATTTTGGACTTTTCAAAGGTCAATTCTGATGTGAGCAGACTTCAAAAGGAGTCAGTAATGTTCATGAATGATACGATGTTATATATATGTTATATATCCATTCCACACATTGGATTTTTTTTTTAATACCCCTGATAGCAGCTGACAGCTAGATGATGTGCTAACAGACCTGTGAATTCCTCAGCTAGCAGTGTCGTGTTCAAGTAATGACCTGTTTGCCTTGTTAGCTTTTAAATCATTCTGCATTTTCACCTTTCCGCTACTGAACCTTACCCTTAACTCTGTTCTTGTTTGTTTGTTTGTTTTTAAGAGCTAATAAGTCAGTGAGGCTGCGTTATTCAGGAAGGCCGCGCTGGATCTGCTGCCTTTGTTCACCAAAAAACTTTCAGAGACCCGTCCCAAAGAAAGGCAGCGTGGGCTGGGGGTGGGGATAATTCCCCCCCCTCCCTGTTCAGCCACTCAACAAGCGCCCACGTCCAACTGGTAGGGAGTAGGGGCAGGGCGGGGTCTGTGGTGAAAGCAAGCTGGTTGGACATTGGCTTCAGATTGATTATGTTGCCTTTTCATGTGTAAAACTGTTTCCTCTCCTGTTGTGTTGTAGCAGTGTTTCCCAATCCGGTCCATGTTTTTTGCTCCCTCCTTTCTCCCTGCCTGATAGTCCCGTGTTTTGCTCCCTACCGGGAGATAGGAGGGAACAGAAACGTGGAATGTCTGCAGGTCCCCGAGGACTGGATTGGGAAACACTGTGTTGTAGTATCCTGATGGTTCCCTTATTTAGCCTCTACTTTTTTCCTCTCCTCCTTGCTATTACAGGAGGGGTATGTGTGAGAGAAATTTTAGATTGTTAAAATTCCAGTGTCTTTATGGAATGATCACTATGCCAAGAGCAGCCGTTTTCCTTTTCAACTGCGAAATCCATGCATAAAATTTGGAAATATTTTTGACTAAGTCAGGTTGTTGGAGGTGAGTGTCTTCAGAGCTTGGCACACGCAATGCTGGTGCCAGGGTACCTACTTGGTCTGAGCCCGGCTGTTTTATTTGAACTTCCATATGCCAGGGTAGAGGAGACACTCAAACCCATCAGCTTCATGTGAACTTTAGACTCGCAAAAAAAATCATAGGAAGAAAAATCACTTGTATCAACAAACCAGTGTTTTTTGACTTTTGTCCATATTTTACTGGGTGTAACTGTGTAAGACACCTTTTTCTTACTGTACTGAAGAAATAAATCAGTTTTTGTTTCCTATATGGTTTATGGCAATAAAATCTTTTTACAGTTCTTAATGTGTTTAAATGGTCAGGGTGGGGTGGGGGGAGCTGAAAGCAGTATTTGTTCTGTGTCTTGATATGTGATGAAGTGAGGGCATTTTGCTGGCTGCAAAACATGATCTGGGCAGCTGTGGCTCAAAGTGGCCCATGGATCTTCTAGGATGTTGGAGGTGAGATATTCCTCACTAAATCTTGTCATTAAAATGTAATATTGGCAATAAATATGTTAAAGCTGCTTTCCAAAGTTGTTTTCAATCTTGGGCTTACATTTGGCCGGCTTCCTTCTCCATTCGTCCTCCTTTGGGATTGTATAGAGTGGTATTTCTCCTGGCATTTCAAACCCTTTAAAGTATTGTAGGTACATCCATACTGTTTGTCAGTTTTATGCCGTTTGAATTCACAGCAAACCTCCTTCTGAGGTTACAGAGAGACTGAGTCTGACCATATTGATCTAAAGCCACAATTTCGTATGATGTCTGACTTAATGTGACACGACTGTTTTTGAGAACTTTCTCCAATGACTCACTGTTAGGAAGCCTGACAGCCTGTCACATTCACTGGCTATTTTCCAGCCTTATGCTGTTGGTGGGTCATGATCATTTCCATCATCTGAGCTCTACCCTTTGACCAGTTATCGCACCATTATGTAGCAGTAGCTTTCACATGCCTCAGCCGAAAAGCAGTTTAAAAGCGCTCTTTCGTTTTTACAGATCCCACCACAGTTTGGAAAATTGCAGAGAGATTCTGCATTTGATTTCAGAAAATGAGTTTAACTTGGTGGCTTCCCATGCAGGTAGGTGCACGGATTGGAAAGTGACATCACAGAGGATGCAGTTAAATACATACTTTGACCATAAACCTTCCTACTTGGTACAAAGTAGTATTCTGTAGCCTTATGGGTGTTTTGTGGGAGCCAACGGTGCTGTCTGTATTACCTCAGCAGCTCAAATTCCATGCAAATTCAACTGTTTCTTAAATAAAAGGTATATATCACTTCATTCTAATGCTGTGGTTTTAATGTGACTTTCTAGTACAAGTGAATTTTATCTCAAATTGGAAGGCAAGCTGACAGGATTTAAGAGAACCCTGTCTGAACAGATTCAGCTTTTTCTAAAGATACTGGCTGGGTTTACGGTTTTCTTTTGCTGTAATTATTGATTGGTAATTCTGCTGGTAAAGGGGGGAAATATTGGTTATATTTAACAGTATTTGGTATTCTGTGAGTGATCATCTAAAGACGAGAATCTTAAATGTGATTATTGCACTTTGGCGTTTTAACTGTCATTTATTTGCTTGACAAGATGCTTTTTATTCAAAGCAACGTGCAGCTGAGGTGGCAGCGTCCAACAGTCCAAGAGGCAACTGGTGTTAAGGGTCTTGCTGAAATCACTCTGGATTTGAACCAACAACCTTCCAGTAACAGGGAGAGCATCCCCATTTCAGTCTTTAGGTTGCCATCATATCGGTGGCCACTGCCCCTTATTTCCCAACCACCTGTCCTGCTCAGCATGTCTGGCTAATGGAGCTTGAGTATTTAAATTAAAATAACTGGTATCCTCTCCTGTTACAAGCACTTTGACATGTATTGAAGCACTATAAGGTTTACTCGGCCCACCCATGTGTACATGGAGGAATCATGGTCATAAAAAACAACAGGCCAACAAAATAGCAAAGCAAATGTCCTGCTGCCATGTTTGGCAGGGCTTGGCTGGTGGTGTTGAACACCGGCTGGAGGGGATTCTGCACTGGGAGAATGGGAGGTAAAGGCCAGTGAATGTGTTCCCATGGAATGTTTTTCTTGGGAGTCTTAAAATCACAATCAGAGGTTCTTCCACTGTAAGCAGCAAGAGTTTGTGTTCGCTACTGAGAAATCCTTATGCGTGGTTTACCCAATGGGAATGGACTCAAAATGTTAAACAGCGGATACTTAAAGTACAATGAATTCAGGTCACTCAAAGAGGCCAATAAGTAGGTTGTCAGGAAGTCTGCTTACATCCTGCTTTGGCAATAAAGACCGGTGATACCCACGTCGAAACTGCTCACCTTTATTTCAAGACCGAAGTAAGTCCTTTGCGGTGTAATGGTGTTTGGGAACCGTACGTTTCATAAAACTTACACAACTTTAAAGTGAATCCGATATGATAGTGGTGATACTTTTTTCCCGTTGATACAGCATGCAGAATATTAAAGCAGGTTTTAAATGTTACTGCAATTCTAGGTAACGTATAAGCTGCAGTTAAAGCATGCACTCCATAAACTGATACCTGTTGCGTGGTTAGATTACTCTTACCGACAAATACTTATGGTCTATAAAGTAGGTCGCAACTTAAAAGGAAAGTAAGTTTAAATATTAATAGCTAAGACTGTATGGCATCCAAGTTACTGTCCTGCAGATGATGCTGTTATCCTGCAAAACGTCACAAACGGAGGGTTGTATCTCGCCGGACGACGATCAGTGCGATACATGAATGTCTACGCTGCGTTCGAGCACTGCGCGCTGATGCGTGAATGAAGGCTGCTGCGTGCAGGTGGCCGCTGTTGCCGTAATGAAAGAGCTCGACTGCGTGCGTGTGCGCGTCTGCCATTGCGTGCGCGTTCCTAGGTTCCCAAGCGCTGCTGGCGGCGGATGAGTTTGGGTGAGGCGATGCCGTAGGAAGGAGGTGGCCGCCCTGGGAGCGTTTCTCGACGTTTATTCTGCCCGTACTCACCCGGGGCCCTTTTAGACTTGGTTTCCCGTTTTTCGTATCCAGCTCGACTGTTCACCGGATACTTTGGCCGAAGTCGAATGGGGTTTAAAGTTTCGGCAAAGTATCGCTTACGCGCCGCCTCGGGACGCCGCTGAGCTGTGGGTGTACAAGCAGACCTATGTCGGTAGCGAGCTGCTGAGCGCAGTTTGTGGACGTACTTTTTTAGGATAACTTTGGAAGTTGATTCAACTTCCTGCTAACTTTTACCCCCGGTCACCCTGCGCTGGAGCGGTGCGGAGGTGAGTGTGCGGCCAGGGCGGGAAGCTGCAGGTGAGCGGCTCGGTGTCTGTGGGGGCTGCACAGCTAGCCAAGCCTCTTATGTTTTCGGTATTTATCTGAAAAAAGTGACTAGCTGAGTGAGTTTATGCGGAATAAAGCCGCTGTGAGGCGAGCCGGGTGCGCTCACAGCCCCGGCCGCGTCTTGCTTCTCCCTGGATCTTGGCTCCTCCAGGAGAAGCAGCATTTGAAGTCATATTACTGGTTAAAAGTTTCTAGAAAGTTAAAACTAATACATATGTGTTTGGCCTCCTGGCTGACTGCTGCTACTTGAATATGTTGCCATGCTATTTCGTGGCTGGTTTGTGCGCTATTTACCTGTCATTTGAGAGCCACTTAAGTCCTATAAGGTACGTATTTTTAGATACCTGCATAATATTTATTTTGTGTGTGTAAAATGGTGGAGCTGGCCAGTATGTGCGTGTTCAGCATTACGTGTAATAACGGCAAAAACGGCTCCAGTAATCTGAATGGCCGAGCTGGTCCCGCATTGTGCCGTGGGTCGGGGGAGGTCTCTCCCACGGTGTATGTTTCATAGAGATGAATGTAAACAGTGTACGTGGTTACCAGTGCACTTATACTTACAGAGCTACCCTGGTTACTAGTAACCCGAAGGTGTTCAGCTTAAACGACACTGATCCATTATCATTGATTTTAAGAGACGAATTAAGATCAATATACCCCAAATAACCCAGCAGGTAGGTTAGAAATTGATTTTTGTCCTGAGTCCCTGTGCTGTACGGTGTCACTTCTTTTTATGCCGTGGAGAAACGTCATTCTGTAAGTTGAACGCGGGCTTTGCCTCAGCTTGAGCCACACTCCTGTTTCAAAATCATTTTGTTTTAAAGGCTAAATTTCAGGGTGAGGTCATGTTAAGACTTTTCAGGTATCACCAGCTTATCCTTGGAGATTTGTGCGTGGCTGGGTTTGTGAAATTAGCCTGAGCATGTGTGGCACTGTGGCATTAGAGCCATACCTCACAACAGGAATGTAAACAATCCGACATAAAGTGTAATGAGTCACTGATCCTTGGGTGTGCCTGACCGGCTTTTCACTCAACCTTTACAGTCAACGTAAATGGGTCTGTGTTGTTTTTGCTTGGCTGAATTGTCTAACGTAATTTAAGGCAAGATGTTTAAACTCTTATTGTATACCGTGCATCAGAAATCTTTAAATTGGGGCAGTTCAGTGGGTTTTAAACTATGCAATATACCAACACGCCTCCTCAGAAATGGGAAGGTGGAAAGACCATGAGTATGATTTTTCCCTAATGGTGAAATGTCAGTCAGAATGTTACTTGTGGAATTTCCCATTTCTTCACTTCTCCTGTTTATTTTTTAAGTAATTCAAAAGACATTTTGTTTCTCAAAGTGTTTTTCACCTTAACTCTGTCATTGCTTGTTCAAATGCCACATTGAGGAAGTTCAAGATACCGTAAACAGTTTGCTTAATTGAGATGGCTTGCTTCTGCATATGGAGAGATAAGGTATCTCTGAGACCAACGGCGCAGCCCGGCCTGGCCTTGGAGGATCAACCTGTGTGGCAATTCTAAATTAATGATGTGAGCCCTACATCTGCATCCAAGATCCAGTGGACAGAATGCAGCAGACTTTCTCCTAACTTAGCTGCCCTTGTACTAGTGAGCTGTGGGAGAATCTTGGCCAATTTGCTTGTATTTTTTTGTGCATTTTCTGGTAAAAACTTGTATCTGGATCAAAAAGCACATGGTTCCTGTTTCAGTATTCTGCCTTGTTTGTTGTGATGTATGATGATACTATACATATTAGTCTCATTTGCGCCTTTTTGCAAGCCCTTTTCTTATATTCTAGCACTCTGGAGTCATGCCTCTCCTATCTTGGTGCCCTGAGACATCCCTTTTTGTGTCAGCAGGTGGGAGCATGTGGTCCTCCTGCTGTAACTGGTTCTGCCTGGACACTGTCACAGTGGAAGACGGCAGTAGTGCCCGACCAGAGGCCTACGCCAACTCCGGTTACACCAGCTACCCCTCACCTCTGGCCTCTGACCTCATCTGCAAGGCATGCAGAGGGCGCTTCAGCTCCTTAACCAGGAAGGTAATGGCTGCCCAAGGTGCCAGTCTCCTGAGACAGCCTGCTGACTTCTTCAGTTGAATAGGTGTCACATTATGTCAGAGTTTATGCTTTGGGGGTGGGTGGCAGAAAAAGGCATTTAAAAAGGTAATTAATACTGGAATTTGAAACTCTTGTAAAATTAACCATTTGGTTGTCTTGGTGATACCATGAACTTGAGATCGGTAGCTCTCTTCTGATGCACTCTGGTCTGTATGAGCTGAATCGGATGTAATTCAGCAGTGACCTTTCTCCCAGTGCCTTTCTTGACCCTCCCCCCCCATGTGCTAATTTATGTGCAGTTGCACCCCCAGGAATGTACTGGGACACTTGAAGTAGAGCCTGTTTATGTCAGAGGATGAGTGCCTATAGTTAAGTCTGCAGTTTCGCCTAGATTAAGGTCTCTTACCCCCCCCCCATCTCAAAATTGACCTCTAAAAGTAGCTAATCTGCACCTTCTTCCCCTTTTGTTTGGTTGTGACCATAGCAGCTATGGGCATGTGTGTGATGATCCTGCTGTTGACATGGCCCCCATGTTCCCTGACACTGCATCTCCCCTTCGCAGCACATCTGTGTGGACTGCCGGCAGAGTTTCTGCGACCGCTGCTCTGTGCAGTTGGAGCAACGCCCCAGGCTGTGCCACACATGCCACCGCTTTCATGGCGCCCTGCCGGACCGTGCTGAGCTCATGAAGTTCAAGGTGAAGGATCTGCGTGATTACCTGCACCTGCACGGTGTCTCTACCCAGACATGTCGTGAAAAGGGGGAGCTGGTGGACCTAGTCCTGGGTCATCAGTCACCTGCCAGCGCCCCGAATGTTCCGCTGCCGGGGACCACTTCGGCTCCACCCTCCACACCTGCTCCGGTGCCCCCTCCTGCATCGCCGGTCTTGCCCGCTCCAGCTTCAGGTCCCCTCGCAGAGACAGACCTGGAGCCACTAACTCAGGAGGATAACCAGGTGAGCCCTGTGGGTTTGGGAGTCTTTAGACTGTGTCTTACACAGGGGTAGGTGGTCCCTCTCTCTCAGGGGTCCAAGTGTGGCTTTTTGGCTGAATTTGGCCTTTGAATTTTGGCAGAGCCTATCTGTGCCAGTTAACTTCGCTCAACAGGATATCCCTGACATGTACAGGCCTGACCGGTCTGACAAGCAGGCCACGGAGGTGTGGTGGATAAGAGTGCAGCAGCCATCTGCCGTATGACCCCCAGGTTTTATGCCTTCATCGATGGCTGTGGCTGACATGCGTGTTTACGATGCCGAAGAGGCCGTAGATGCTTGGGGGAGGGGCTACTGTATGTATTCAGAGTGAAACTGGAGTCTGCTAGTTGCAGCTTCCCCTAAGACAGGATGTGGAATCAGACCAAACCTTCCTCACATTCATGTGACAAAAAGCAGTGAGCTTCATGCCTGTAAAAAAATAAATAAAAAAAATGCCATTTTAGTAAGGTGTGTCTTCTGATACTCTTGAGGGCCTTTAGAGCAACACTATTTGCAATGCCATGGATTCCAGAACGACCTGGGAAATTTGACTAAGCACAGGCATGTTTGCGCATGTCTCCGTCTGTGCTGACTCACTCCATCTGGGTTCTGTGTCGCACCCCACCAGCCACCCAAGATGCTTTTCAGTGGAGTAACAGGTGGTCATCGCTCATGTGCAGTCCCAGCGCCAGTAGTCACCTGAATGCTTTGCTTATCTCCCATGAGGTTACTTTTAGGGGTCATGCGATCACGCTGCCTGTCGAACTGATGTGGTGACTTTGGTTCAGCTGCGTTTGCCTCGGGGGTGTAAATGATCTTGATTTGACTGAGATCCTGTGAGGTGGGGGTACCACTGTTCTCCAGACTTGTTTCCTGGAACATGAATGTACAGAGTGTCTGCCTCTGACAGGCTGCACTGACTGACCTAGTTGGAAGAGGGAAATGCTGTTTTGTCATGACCCTGTTGCTGCATAGTGGCTGATGTCTTAAAATTGTCAGTGTTTCCGGAACATTCCTCTTGCATTTGATTACTGGAACATACAAGTGAGAGTAGGCCTCACGGAAAGCAAAACGGAGCATGCTACATTTCAGTGGTTCATCTCAGGCAGAAAGTGCCATCTTGTAGCCTGTTGCTGAGCAAACCCCGCCTAGTTCTCAGAGAGAAGGCTTATTTAACTTGATCAGGTCTAAAGACTGATCATCCCATGTTTTGTAAAAATAAAATAAGTTTTCAGTCCTGGATGCACAGAAATGCAGTGTACATTTTTATTTGGGTGCCAGGTCATTGCATTGTGCCTGGTAATGAGCAAGCAGATCTCTGCCAAGAAAGCCTTGAACTTCGATATACAACAATGTTTAATGCCACCTTCAGATCTCAAACCTCTATTCTTTTCTCATATAATGAAAATACGGTAAGCTGAATGTGGTGAAAATGTTACTAAACTTTACAAAATCAGTCCAATTATTTGAAAGATGACAAAAGTCATTTTTAAAATCGTTGGAACCAGATCGTCTATACATTGTGTCGTATGCGGCAAACCAGGCTTAGTTTCGAGTTTTTACTTGCAGGTGAAGATCCACCTGCACGCCCTACATGTGACACTCCTTTACCTGTTAAACACAGTTTATTATATTGTACTTTTACCTCCCTTAGGCTGAGTTACCATTTTACTGACTTAGTTAAAAGAGGTATTTAGTAAAGTCAAGCCAGAGGCTTTTAAGGCTTATTTTTTATTGAAAGCTAATCTTAAGCATCTTATTTAGACGGATTTAACTGGTTTATGACATTGTATAATTATTTATGAAGTTTATTTTTTTCTTTTATTCAGTCTGTTTGAATACTCATACTCTCACCATGAATATTGCCCTAGTTACTGGCATGGCATTGAGCCAACATAATTAACTAACTAACTAACCAACCCCTAGTCCTCAGATTCGGAGGATGCTGGTGTCCCCGGACGGCGCGCCTCGCTATCAGATCTGAGTGGACCTGAGGACATCGAGGCTCTCAGCGTGCGGCAGCTGAAGGAGATCCTAGCCCGAAACTTCGTCGACTACAAGGGCTGCTGTGAGAAGTGGGAGCTGATGGAGAGGGTTCGGCGGCTGTACCGGGAGCAGCAGGACCTCCAGAGCCTGGGTAAAAAGCCAGTCTCTCTGGCCCTCTCATGGGCGTGCTATCCTTTACCTGTGCAACACTGTCTGAGGCCATCTTTCTTTGTTTCCTTTACAGTTTCACAAGTGGGAAATGAGACAGGTGAGTTGTCCAGCTCCACTTTGACTCCAGTAGTGCTCCTTTGTAGACCCTTCTAACCCCCTTTCACCCCATCAGACCCCAGCGGCATCCCAAGCCTGGAGGAAAACCTGTGTAAGATCTGCATGGACTCCCCCGTTGACTGTGTGCTGCTGGAGTGTGGTCACATGGTCACCTGCACTAAGTGTGGCAAGCGCATGAGCGAGTGCCCCATCTGCAGGCAGTATGTGGTCCGTGCCGTGCACGTCTTCCGATCCTGATGAGCCAGCAGGGCCAGGAAATTCAACAAATCACGACTAGCCTTTGTGGTTACTGTGCCCTCCCTGCCCCACTCCTCCCCATTTTCCAGTTTGCACTTGTGGAGGGGGGCATGTTCTAGAAACTCCATGCCCAGGGCCTGTCTGCGCTGCCTTGCCTTTCCATGATACTACAGAGTAGGCTCCACCCCTCATTTATTGGGTCAGAAGTGACACATGAACGCTACTGCGGCTTTGTAGGGGCCCCTGAAGTCTGCCAGGTGGAAGGAAAAACAGGTCCTGGTCTCAGCATCACCCCCCTGCAGTTGATTTGTGAAATGGTCAGTTCTCTGTTGGATAGCCTGATCCCGGGAAGGAAGCCGTCTGAGCAGGAGAACCAACGAGGGGCCTTTTTTTGTGTGCATTATATGCTCCAACAATAATGCCTGTCTTGGTGTGTCCCACTGACGGTGTCATTTGAAGCCATTTTAGGGGCTCACTGTAGACCATAGAGGCCTACTCCACTCAGAGCCAACTGGGTTTGCCTCAGGGTGTAAATGATCTTGATTTGACAGATCTGTGAGGTGGGGCTAGAGGGCACTTCTGAATTACAGTGATAGGGTACCACTGTTCTCCAGACTTGTTTCCTGGAACATGAATGTACAGAGTGTCTGCCTCTGACAGGCTGCACTAACTGACCTAGTTGGCACTGAGCTCTGTCCCCAAGCATCCTTGAGCTGGTTTTAGATTAACCTGCACTGAGGGCTATGTTTTCTGTGTAAACCCATGTGTGTCTGCGCACTTTGATGGGTGCAGATGCTGATGTCACCTGTGTACATACATGATCCATACGCTATGAACATTTAAAGCTTACCCTAGAGACTGGAACCACTTTTCTCATGGAGTTATAGTCTCATGACTAATTGGTGTTTACTTATTTTGGGTGGAGGAAAGGTTCTAGGGGTAGTGTGAGGCTCAGTGGGTTAGGGTCAGAATCCTAGGAACAGCAGTGAGATTTCACAGTTGGACCCTTGAGCCAGGCCCCCAGTTTCTCCAGGGACTATATGTCTCTGTTTTCTCAAAAATGCCAGTCGCTTAGAATAGAAGCATCTCCTAAATGAATAAAATGTAAATGATTTCTCAGGAACCTGAGACGTGGAGCAGTAGTGGTTTGAATTACTATGCGAGTCCAAGAAGTGAAAGGCTTGGCTCCACTTTGACAGGAACGGCACGTTATATGGTTTAATATACGGTTAGAGTATCAGACTCGGTACAGGGAGATGTGTGTCGTTTTATGTTTGGGTTCATTGGTGTTGGTCGTTTCCTTGTAGGTAATTATAAAGACCTATGGGGTTTATGGGAGGGCAGGTTGACATCTGACAGCTTACGTCGGTAACGTTCAGTTTGACCACGGTTGGTATTCCCGAGCTGGGGTGTGAGAGCCACGGATGCCTCCTAAACAAAGGGTAAGGAGGAGTGGTTGAGTTGGCACCATAGTCTCGTCTCATGGGTGTATGCTCTCCAGTGCTGAGGACACTAGTACTGCACAGAGGGAAAGTGAGGTGTGTTAATGTGTGATGTCAGCCCAATAAGAATCGCCCTTAACCCACCAAGCCTGCCTTGATCTGTTATTTATCCATGCTATCCAAAACATGTTGACCGGAAACAGCCCTGTTGACGGTTTCTGGACCAGCATGCAACTGCTTCAGCAGCCTTCAAAGAGCAACATAAAATGGTTTGTGTGCAGGAGGGGTGTGGCAGCGTTTTAGGCTCGTCATGTTGGACACGACAACGACTGTCCTTAAAGGCACAGTACCCTGGGAGTGAGTGAGTGCTGTGCTCTAATGAGCAAATCGGAGTCCTCCCTGACCATAAATAGGATTCACTTGTGGAGGGCCGAGCTTAGTGAAAAGGTTATAAAGCTGCCAGCTCTAGCTTCTGTTATAAGGAGAGGTTTTTACCTGCTGTGTGAGCTGATACTATACAGTAGATTTTATTATATTAACAGGGTAAATAGATTTCCACAGTGTGGTATGGGACTCTTATAAAAAAAAAAAAAAAAAAATGCCTCTGTTGTTTGTATTAAAAAATTAAGCTTCTACCAAACTGAGGGATGCGTGTTCCTGGTAGTGCCTGTGTACATCACAAATCAGGAACTGGTTTGCCTGGTTTTTAGGTGTGCTGAAAACCCATATACCGGTATGCGGACCCCTGCTGCTTCCGCATTGCTTTAAATTTCCTCAGGCTGTGAGACTCCCTGTCACAGTGACGGGGTCATGTTCACTTTCTCTCAGCATGGGCCCTGCCTGACCTCATCTAAAGCCAGCTGCTATCCAGTTTTGCTTCCCAAGTGTGACACCCCACCTCTCCCCTAAGGTATTCTGGGGTGGGATTGGGAGATGTTACTCATCAATAACTGTGGGAAGGTAGGTGGTCTTTCCTGAAGTTCTGAACATTCTCCTGCTGAATTCCTTTGCTTTGAATTCTGGTTCTGGCCACAGTGTGAACAGCAAAGAGATACAAATCACATCAGATGAAGAAATTGTTCAGGTTGTCATGCAAAAACTTTGAGTCACTCTTAGTTTACTATTAATGCCAACAGTTTAAGACAGCGTCCTTATGTCTTGCTGTCTGTACTGTGCTGTCTGCAACAAAAAAAAAAAACCTGAAACCTTAAATGCCATACCATAAACCAGTGTTTTGCTGTTTGTAAATGCACTATTGTCCAAAAGTTTGGGGTCACTTAGAAATTTTCTTGTTTCCAAAAGAAAAGCATTTTTTTGCCAATTTAAAATAGAATCAAGTTAATCAGAAATACGGTGTTGACAATGTTGATGTTGTAAAGGACTTGTAACTGGAAACGGCTGGTTTTTAGTGTAATATCTACGTTGGCACACAGAGGTCCATTATCAGCAACAATCAGTCCTGTGTTGCAAAGGCAGGTTTGCTAAAGTTTGTTTTATATGGCAAATTTGATCATTAGAAATTCCTTTTGAAATTGTTAGCTCAGCTGAAAACTGGTGTGCTGATTACAGAAGCAATAAAACTGCCCTTCTTTAGATTAGCTGAGTGTCTGATGCATCCACAATTGTAGGTTTGATTAAAGACTCTAAAGGGCCAGAAAAAAAGAACTTTTTTCTGAAACTCATCAGTCTATTGTTGTTCTGAGAAATGGTTATTCCATGGGAAATTTGTAAGTGACCCAAAACTTTTGAACGGGTAATTTCTCCACACGCATTTATCAATGGATATTCTGCCATCTAGTGGCTACACTGGTCAGGACAGTCTCGTACACTGTGAATCACACAACAGCCCAGAAAGTTCTGGACTCTGCAGCTATTTGGTTGGCTGTGACTACAGCAGGGTCAGGGGATGCTTGTTGACCCCCCTCTCATGCCAGCACACGTCAAACAGCGGATAGACCGTGCCCTGCAGATCGGCCTGGAATTTGTAGATGAAGGCCAGCTCGTGGGGGCTGTCAGCATTGTAAAAGGCCAGCTCGCCTTTGTCGTAGTCTAGGTAGACCCCAATCTTGGCAGGGTGGCTGGTAAGTGGCAGGCCCACGCGAGGGCTGGCAAAGGCCTCGTACAGCCGGCCCTCCTTCAGGCCGATGAGCCAGACGCCACTCTCGGGGTTCTTGGGCAACTTGCCCTTTCGACAGGTGGTGCCTTTGACCAGCCCCAGGCGCCACTTGGGTTTGCCCCCCACGCCCACCTCCCAGTAGTGCTTCCCCGAGGAGAAGCCACGGCTGGCCAGCACACAGTAGCTGTAGCTGAAGCGCTCCGAGTTGTTGGGCATCTGCGCAGGCAGGGCGGCACACTCCACGGCCCTGTGGTCGTGGCTGAGCCGCAGCATGGGGTGGGCTGTCAGGAGGTCCAGCTTCAGGGTCTCAGGTGCTGGAGGGGAGGTTCAGGCCAAGGCTATCAGCGGTTTAGCACTCGGTAGTGATGGCTGAAACTACGCTTGATGGACAATATGCTGAATTTTTTGGCCCCGCTCGATGGTGCTGTCTGTCCAAAGAAGAGCTCAAAGCATGACCAAAAGCAAGTCAAGAGTATGACTTAGTAGGTTTGAAAAAATACCACAAATGGTTCATGAGGTGTTGTTTTGGCCATCAGTAGCACTTCTAATGATTTGTATGGCTCAGCGTATCTGCGCCTGGCTCTGGCGTGCAGATACCCTCTTACCTGGCAGGACCTTTCTGTGCAGCCGCTTCCACACGGAGATCTTGATGTCGTTGTGGTTGAAGCCAGGCCTAAATGTGACTGAAGTATAGGCGCGCTCCTCTCTCTGCTCATTCAGCTGGCACTCCCTGATTCTGCCCAGACAAAGCAGGGTGGGGGCTGAGCTCTAACAGCTCATGGACATTTCAGTTGTCTTCCTTCAAAACTGTTCAAGGATATTTCACTTTTTCTGTGTGTTAATAAAAAAATAAAATGTTTTCTTCCTTAACAATGTATTGCT
>JAAGVU020000036.1:4619160-4633092 GCA_011763525.2 Mormyrus iriodes | reverse complement strand
ATGGAAGTTTCTTACTTTGGAGCAATGGATCCATATTTCTGATGGAGACAGAAAGGAGTAAATTTAAGGTTAGGGACTGGAGTAGGTTTGCAGTGATTAATGTCTCCCATCCCACAGTCTCGCAGCGCTAAGCTTTTAGTTATAGTGGTAAAAGACAGTGCAGCTCTCAGAACTCGGCCAGATACTTTTATCTTGGCTGCTCCATGTGAATGCTCCCCCCCCCTCGCCACGCACACCAACCGTAATGAAGCCCAGGTAGCTCTCGTTGCTGAGCCCCTCCAGCACTCCCTCTGCCTTCTGGAACTTGGTCACCACCTGCGTCATGTCTTCCACCTGCCTCTGGATGCCGGCCACCAGGGTGGCAGCAGTGCTCTCTGCCTTGTGCATGAAGCCGGCCTCCTCCTGCTCCAGGTAGTGCCGCAGCTCTCCGAACTCTTTTCGGATCACCCACTTCAGAACATCCCACTCATTCTGACAGCATAGGGGTCCATGGTAAATTGTTCAAGTAGCACAAAATTTATACACTTTTTTTTTTATTATTATTATTAATCCACTCAAATTTGTTTTTATGTAAAAATGTTTTTCTTGTAACAGTTTTATGTTACTGATGTTGTAACATTGTGGGTGCAGCCTTCGGTCTGCCACCCTACACAGGCCAGCGTGGAGAACAGACTCGTTGTTGGACTTCAGCATGACCATAATCAAAGCTTACATCTTGCTTTTAGCAAGCAAGCCCACTCTTGTCTGTGCAATAATTTTAGCCTGCCCAGGGGGTGGGTGGGGGGGGGCTTGGACCTTGGACCCCCAGAGGTTTTTGTTTTCTCCCTACTTGGGAGTTTTTGGTTCCTCTCCTCTGTTGTCATCTGGCTTGTTTTCTTTAGCTAATTTCCTTGTTTTTTCCTCTTCCCTATTTTGTATTACTCTCTCTTAATATCATGTAAAGCACTTCGGGACGACTCCGTTGTGAAAGGCGCTATATAAAAATGAATGAATGGCTTCTTAACGAAACGCACTACAATTCAGGTAATTTTATACATTAGAGAAGCACGGTTTTTTATAAATGCTATGCAGTATAGGCAGATCACAGCCTGTAAACTCTGCCACTTTATTAGTTCAATTAGGAATTAAGTTAAACTTGTCTTTCTAATGTAGAGAGAGAGTTCGTTACTTCAAAATCCCTTAAAAACCGTGTCCACGTGGGGAGGGAAATGGGAAGCTCAGCTAATATTTGCCATATAAGCCAGCATAACTCACAGTGATGCGTGACTTGTTGTTAACCATTTTGCAAATCTGCTCCTCCAGCTTTTTTCTCTGTGTTTGCAGCTCGGTCATCAGACAGGAAACGTCCTCCTGAACAAGCGGGGTACATAAGGATCGTAATCAGTGCGGGTACCTGTACACAGTGCAGAGGGAACGCCTCACCGGACACCAGGCTCATTCAGTGTGGCAGTATCAGTATGAGAAGATGAGTTTCAGACTGGACCGTGATGTAATCTGTCATATGAGACACCACTTAAAAGGTTTATTGCCTTTATCAGCAGGACGTCGGTAGTCTGCTGTAGAACTGCCCCCTCTGCCTTGACTATGAAGTTAATGCAGGACGTTTGCCACGTTTCCTCAACTGTACACGGTAGTGCGGGTCGGGCTACCTTCATGCGGCTGTAGACGCTGCCGATTGGGGTGATCTTGTGTGTGCGGTGCAGACCAATGCTGCCACACAGACCACAGATGATTGTATGGTCTTCCTCACAGAAGAGACTGAGAGGGTTGTGGTGCTCCGCACAGGTCTCTGGCTGTGCTCCCCCCTCTGCCCCGCTCGCTTCCTGCAGGTGTTCCACAATGCGAGCTAGGCTGATGTTGAGTGGGGGGCTGCCAGCATCGACGTCGCTCCGGCACACGGGGCACTGTAGCTGCCCGAATTGGTCAATGGTCATGGACCGGACGCAGCCCCGGCAGTAGGAATGACCGCACTGCAACATCAGAGGCTCTGTGAACACCTCCAGGCAAACCGGGCACCGTAGCTGTTCCTCCAGGGATGCCAAGCTTGGCCGGCGGGCCATGGTATCCAATGTCTTTCCGTGCTGAGGTTCACAGGTAAGAATCAGCGGGTAGAACGAGGAGGAGGTGAGGAGAATCACCACGAAGAAGCTTCCTTGAAACCCCTGCTATATTCGTGTTCTACTCCAGAAGGATCAGAACGTTTACCTGCGGATCTTCTTAAAGCCCTGGACCTCGACGTGCTGCAACAGAGCACCTGACTGGCTCTGCTATCGTGCTGGTGTTTTCTGAAAAGGGCTCCAAAGGTGACCTTCAGTCTTATCGGGCCCCTTCCTGCCAAGGACCGGCTTTCATTAGCTTGTTTGTTCACTATTGTCACCTCCTACCAAAGAAAACTATCGTCCCTAGTTTGGGTCGGACCTCGAGTTGCTACCCGTCCTGTATATTACAGGATCGCCATGTGTTTCTTCAAATTGAAAGTGGCAACCTTAGTCAGACCGTAAATGAACTTACTGCTTACATTAGTACCTGGGCATATATAGGAAGCTCATGCCAGCTGCACTTAGGCCAAGTCGACTCCTTAACAGCACGTTTTTAATCACTGTTTGTCTCACTTGTACGTCACTTTGGACAAAAGCGTCTGTTAAATATGTAGAGTGTAATGCAACAGGTATCATGCCTGTAATAACCAGCAGAGTGCAATGCCAGGATCGGCCACAAGATGGCATCGCAAAACAGTGCCACTGGTGCTGGATAATCTCACTATGATTTTCAAAAAAATCATATACTGAAGAAGTCCGGTTAAATAGTAATGCTAGAAACTGAGTGAGTGAAGCTTTCGAACTTCTAAAGTTGCAGAATTCCCCATATTAAAATGTTTATTAAAGAAATATTCGGGGATGAACCATCAACTGTGATGCATATTCAGAAATAATGTGTTTCAGAAGACAATGCATTTGTGTGTGTGAGGTGGTGGGAAGGGGGGGAGGAGGGCAGAATGATTTACACCTACTGCAGCCTTCATGTTTTGCTGGAAATGCGATCTGTCGTGCAGTCATCCTGCTGCAGACACAGGACGGAGAGGCCCGTCACAGCACGTTTCATGTAAACCCCTTGGAGCGTGTTGAGCGCCTCCGCGGTCCATCCCGCCATGCTCCTCGGAGTCGGGGCGCCTGTCGATTGCCACATCAAAGTACTCGGTGGAGATGTACTGGTGACATGCTCCGTTTGGAGCTCAAAGGGTCGCGGCGTAGCCGTGCAGGCGTGTCCTTATCACCAAGCGTGATCATTTGCCTGCTGGTAGCGTGTTTGTGTTCGCCTGGAGAAGGTGGGAAAGACATGAAGGTATACAGTGGTCTTTTGTTTGTTCCAGCCATGCGGGGAGAAGGATTGCTGCCCTGTGGAAGCAGGTCACAGATGGTCCACACGACTGGAGAGCCCCGCTCGCCACCACTGGACACGCGCATCTACTGTTCTGTTTTGCATTGGGTCCATTTGCGCAGTGTTGCCTGAATTCCGGACATTTCCACTGGCAAGTGGATTCGGCTGTTCATTCCAACAGACAGTCCCTTAGCGCATAAACAACTTTGCCTGTCTGGCCTGCAGAACTCTGGCCATTAGAAGCATCTAATACTACAATGACCTGATATCGCCTTAGAGAGATGATTGTTTATGTGGCAAGGAAGAAGCATAATGTGATTACAAAGCTTCTTAAGAGTTTGAGTCCCCTGGGGGCAATATAATTCTAACCTTGAGAGAGTCTGTTCCCTAGAGCTTGTAATATGAGGGAAGGCAAAGACGTAGGTCCCAGATAAACCATGTGGCCGCTACTCAGATCCCTCATAAACCTGGTGTTTCCTGCCATTTAACTGAATTTTTTTCCCCAAGTTAAGTTTCTGGTTATTTGTGGCCCAGTTTGTCTGTGGAGGCAGTTTGCAGCAAAATAAATAGCAAAGATATGGTTTCTGCAAAAGAAACGGCAATATGGACAAAGCATCACGCCGTACGGCTTTTTAGGGACTGTAAACACATGACAGTTATGGCTAAGGAATTGGAATGTCCCTCAGATCTTGGTCTTGTCAATTTTCCAGCTGAATAACAGCAAAGTCTCCTGTAACAGAAAGATCCCTTTCTACAGAAACCCTCTCGGGTTTCCAAGTTATAAATGTTGCTTGTCAGGTGTTAAATAATTTCTGTGTATTATGTTCTTATTTAATAACATGCAGATATGGTTGCCTTTTGTCGTCCTGTGTTACTCAGACCCTTTGAGAGCAGGAAGGCTGGATCAGATTCTGCTGCATCGTAGCCAAGCACCCTTACATCCTGTCACCTGGACTTTTAAAAATTACACACTCCTGTATGAAACCTGGTTATGGGAGTGCATTTCATGTGTCCTGTTGAAGGTACCCTCAGACCTAAATTTTATGGAAGGTCTAAAAACATATATGAATTATTTGTACATTTCAGAATCATGTATAATTATTATGAAACCCTGTGTGAATTTTCAGAAGATCTTTTGGATGGAGATGAACCATCAAGACTGAAACGAGAACGGTTGACTTTAGAAATGCAAGTCATCCATTTCCCAGCGGTAGACTTCCACACACATTTGGGTCATTTCCAGAAGTGTGGCTGATGGTGAAGGTCCTTCAGCAGGTCAAGGGTTCCTTTCCAACCTCCGCAAAACACACAAAGACAGCAAGTCACCATTACCATGACTCAAGGTAAAGTGCATACAAACTGAGAAATGGTAGTGAGTGTTTACTTCCAGAGGGCTCTTAGACTGGCCTCCGCATCTGATCTGGATTTATGTTGATGAGAGGAAACAAAAACTTTAAAAGTCTCTTAAATTATTCGGAAATTATAAGGATGAACTTCTTGTTCCGAAGACAGGTGAGCGTGGTTTAACATTCTGATTGTTGACATGCACCATGAACAAATTTTCTTTTGTTAGTAATCAATTCGACCAATTCATCCCAGAGTGTTAAGGCCAAAAAGGAGGTAGTTTGCCTCATGTTGTCTCAGTGTCTGTAGTCTGGTTCAACCAGCAGTATGAGGTGAGGTATGTGACAGTGCCCTAGTACATAAACCCTGATTGCCTCCCTCACGTGACCAAGACCTGGCCCTTCAGTAAGTACTGTTCCCTTTGTAGTATATAGCCTATATGTAAGAATACCACTACACTCCTTTTTCTTTAACCAAGAGTAGTTTCAAGGCCTGTAAGCCAGTCCCAGAAGATCTTGGTCTGACCTATGAAACCTGTTAAAAGCACAGTACAGTTTTTCACAAGGCCCCTTGGTATAGTTTAACACTGAAAGGCCTGAGAGGAGCTGTGTGTTGGGTCTGATGAGTCATGACAGATTAAGGGTTCACAGGAGCCCAGCTCACACTCTAAGAAAGAGGGAGGGAGGGTTGTAAGGTCTAAAAGCCAGCATGTGTGTGAAAAGCCGTCCCACAGCTGTGGAAAGTGATCAGACAGGCGGTAAAACAACATGCTGTGGCAAGGTGAGTGTCCTACCGCAGACACGCTTACACATGTAAGGGCTCAGGAAGCATTACATCAGTCTCTCTTTGTTCTCTGCTCTTCTGTCTAGTTCATCCTCCCAGGACAACTTAGTTTTGACAGGAAACTGCCACATTAAACAGCGATGAGTTGCAGTGAAGTAATATAAGCAAAAAATAATCTCAAAGAGTCTCTGTGGTTGTGGAATGGAGCTCTTACAGCTCCTACATCCTGGACCAGCACATGTGTGTCTGTGTCTGGTACAGTGTGTTCTCCAGATGTTCCTCTGGAATCCACCAAAGCCCTGGGGACCTTCTCAGCCACTGCTGGCATCGTGGTAGCTCTAGGTGAATGGCTCCTTTCAAAGACATTTCCTACCCATCCTTGTTCACAGCATTTTCTCATTCTGTGCTCTCTGACTACGTTAGACGGTATTACAGAGTATGACATCTCAGACTTCATTTCTCAGCCATATATAGTTATGCTTGAGCACCAAAAGTGAATCTCACGGTAACGTTAACTGTGCCCGATCACACTCCTTTCACACAGGCAGGCAGTGCTAAATGAGAATTGCCTTTTTTTTGTCATGCAGGTGCTGTTTCAGTATCAGTAGAGGGGTCATCAGACTGACAATAGTGTTTTTTGGTTGTATCATTTCTCATTGTTCAATAGGGACTGGAGTAACATGTTAAACACGGGTCTGCATACCTTGGGGCCTCCCTGTAGAAAACGATCCAGCTGGAGTGATGGAATAATTCCCCCCCACTCCAAACTAAGTAGAAGCTAGTTACCAGGTGAGCGCCACCTACAGGGCTGATGTGAGCTCTGCAGCTACTATGCAAATTAACCAGAAGGCGAGTTTTTAAAACTAGGGCTGTATGGAAGCAGCTGTGCCACATTGTTGCCATGTTTAAGAGGTACATTTGCTCTGATGGAAGAGCTTCAGCAAAGTTCTGCTTCATTTAATACACTTAATTTTATTTTTTTCAGTTTTCCGGTCCAGATGTGTTTAAATTCAATATGAGGCTCCTTGAATCGTGTTTAGACTAATGTGATCTACAGACCGAAAAACAGGTGAAAAAGACAGACTGTCCCTGCCCAGGTAAAAGTAGGACAACATGCTCGTGTGATTTCTGTATTTCCTGCCTGTGCAACAAGGCAATGGGGGCATTTTACTCTGGCACGTTATGATGAGGGTGTTGGGGGAAGAGGGGGCCATAAAAGAATCATTTTCCCTTGACATACCTCTACCCCGCTGCGTAATTCATGGCAGATTTGACCACTTAGCATTTCTGTGTTTTTAAGTTTTATTTTAGGTGTTTTTAAGCATTTCAGTGAAGCAGATACGTTTTTGTTTTTGTATTTCAAGCAGTTTCCGGGGAGGGGGCTGAGGATGAGAGGGTACTCTGTGTCATGTATAGATGACATTGTGGGGACCATCTTTTCGGTGGCCACAAGGAGAAACTCAGTTTTATAAAAGTCTGTAACTGTAATCAAAAACTAAAAATGCCTAAAGTCCTGTATTTTGTTTGGTTACTTATGGTTAAGGTTAGGGCTGGGTAGAGGTTAAGGTTGTCATTGTTGGGATTAGGGTTATGCCCATAGATATGAACGGAGAGTCCCCACAAAGACATGAGTGTGTGTGTGTGTGTGTGTGTGTGTATGCGTGCATGTATGCATGTATGCCACACTACCCCATCTCTGCCACTGGGACTCACCTCACTGATACCCGAAGAGCAGCAGATTGACAGTTGGGTGTCTGGAGGGGGTGTGGGGGGAGCAGACGAGCAGATTAGTAACCTGGCCGTTGTTTCCACCGCACTGCATTTTTAAAATCATGCGAGTGATTTTTACACATTCCCTAAAATCTCCTGAGTAACTCTGTCTTTACAGATTGTAATGTACACCCCCGCACCAGCCCTTGGAGCCGACCGCAGATTGAAATGAAAACATGTGAGGGCCAAGAGAAGCTGTTCACATTACCCTCAGAAGACAGAAGCAAGCTGGATTTCACACCCTAGTGCAGTTTTACTTGGAGGCTCCTCTGCTCTGTCAAACACTCAGCATATGGATGATGGAGACCGGCAGGGGGTTGGAGCCGGCGGCTACTGGCTCTTCTGAGCTCTGCATCAGGCAATCATCACCCAGGACCACATCTTCTGGCCAGGGACAGGGGAATTACAGGGCAGCTTGACCTCAGAACTGTGGACATGAGTGCCACTCCTGTAATGCCACAAGGTGATGTCACATAGCCTAAGAGTTTTTCCCCCGGCCTGGACCAGCAGCCATGGCGGCTCAGACAGGGCCTGCAGACCTGAGACTCAAATATCCTGGCAGTACAGGCAGGGAGGGGCGTCAGCATCATGTATCTCATCTATATCTGTGTCTTCCTTTCATTATTTGTTTCTTTATTTGCTATTTCTTCATTCATTCATTTTTTATTTTTCATCCTCCCTCCTGTTTTTTATCTGACCCATGGACTCTCCCCCAGTAAGACAGAAGCCTGGAGCCACTGAAATGAAATAATACAAAATAATCCAGCGAAGACTTTTTAATGTCACTTCTTGTTAGCTTCTGGGTGATAAGTCACGGCAGAGTGTGTCCCGCGAGCCCAGCTGATTAGCAGACCTTCTGGGCCATGTGGAGGCTGACGGGCCAGACGTGTATATGTGTGGTACAGGTGTGAACTATACCCCCTTCTATCCTATTCTACCTCTTTTCCTGGTGTCAGGGCGCCTTCGCAATGGCCATATCAATCCTGTCGCCTTCCTGAGATTCTTACTCACGGAGCGTCCCCATATGTATGTTCCTCTACCGTGGCAGCACATTCATCTCAGCCAGTGGGTCTGAAGCTTTCTGGAAGCTTCATACCAGTTCCTGAAGCTCACCAGTCTTCCGGAGCAAAATGGCACCACTGCCCAGCCTTTTCCGCAGATCCCAGAGCGGGACCGGAAAGCAGTAATTAATAAATGTCTGGTAGAAGCCCCAGGAACACGTGATGCGCTGTGCTCACGGCCACCACTCACCACCTGCATCTGTCACGCAGTGTCTGCCTCAGCTTGGCGCGCAGTACCGCTCTGTTGGTGCCTCATACATTTACAGTTATGAATCGTTGAGTGTAATTAATATGTGATTTTTTTTCAGTTATAAAATGTGATTCCACTGGCAGTAGTGCAGTAATACGTGATGCCTGCCTCTTGGGCATACCTTTCTGGATTCCTCTGGGTCTCCATATGCGGACAATATTTTGCCCAGAAAATGATCCCTATAATCATTATTAAGTGTTCTGGCTTCCGCCAAGGCTGTCTGGAGAGACGTCAGTTCAGGGGCCCTGTGGGTGCCCCCCCCACCTCTCTCCTGGCACCAGAAAGGTCTGCAGAGGGATCCAAGTTCGCAAAGTGCCATCAGATAGCCGGGCAGCTGCTATCGATGGCCGGGGGGGCCGGCCCGGGCGGCGGCGGGCCCCGCCCACAGGGGAGGGGGAAACAGGGGGGAAAGGGGGCGGGGGGGGGGGGGGGGGGCTGGCTGTACGGCCCATCCCAGTAAAACTCAACCCAGGGGATTTAGTTGGACCCTTGAGTATGGTGCTTAATTGGTCCAGTAAAATATCCAGCAGTATAAATGGGTAGTTTCTAAGGAAGGTTGCTATGGAAGAAGTTAAATGAATGATAGATTCATTCTCCTGGTTGATTTCCCATGGCAGGCTGCTGGTTTCCACTCTACCTGAACACTTTGGCAGTTGGTTTAACACACACTTCTGCTATTTGGATCAGTTCAGCCACCACTCAGTACAGAGGTCACAGCAGGATCGGCAGCATCCGTATCCCTCCTTTAAAGGCTGTTCAAACTGGCTCAGACCTAACAGCTCAGCAGGACAGACTATGAAGTCTAAATAAGGGCCAGTCAGAGGGCTCAGAGAAGGGGGGGGCTAAAAGAGGCTTTTTAATGACAGTGATTTGGGAACCCAGAGTTACGAATAAGCTTACAGCTCCAACAAAAACACTAAAACTTGGCAGGTGGCCATGTGGCTGAATCGAAGGGTCTTTGACAGACACACACACCTTACAAGGTTCTATGCACCTATACCCCTATTTGGAGTGTGTGAGTCTGTGTGTATGTGTGTGTGTGTGTATATATGTTTTTTTCCCGTCTTGCCATATCTGTGTCAGGGCTCAAGTTTCTACAACACGTCTCCACACAGACCACACAGAGAACAATGGCCATGACAGAGAAGCCCCCTCACCCTCCTCCCCTCCTCTCGGCACCACATAGCGCCGCCCTGGTGGCACCCGGCAGCACTGTCTCAATAATGGTACACAAAATTATTAATTTCCCCTGCAGAAACTGTAACTTGAAGTTTTTAACCTTTTCAAAACACACGACTGGCGATGAATTTGAAGCACGACTGCCAGTTTAGGTCCAGTTCCCTAATGACTCCACCCCACCGCCGATGTCAGAGCTCAGTCACTGGCTGACGCTTGTGTGTGTTTGATGGTAGCCATTCCTCTGGTCTTTCTTAGTTTACTTTGGCTCTCGTCTCTCCATTATTTTTCCATCTTACTGTATTATTCCTTTATTGTTTCACTGTTTATTGCACTGCTGTGAGCAAAATGAATAAATAAAAGCCAGAGTCATGCTTTTGGTGACAGGGCTAGGTGTATCTGTCACTCCCCTGTGCTGGCAGTGCCCTTCAGCACCTCGTTCTTTCAAATGCGATCTAGACACACAGATGTCAGAGGTCATGGCTTGAAAAAAATATAGGTTCTTTTTGGAAATCTACCAACCCCTCCCCCACACCCCTATCATTCTGCGCTCCGGTGGAGGACTGGCCTGGGCTTGGGAACCACTCATGTACAGGGTAAAGGTAAATTTCAGAAGCTCAGGCATGCCTGGACAGAGACAGTTATAAAGTCATTTAAAAGATGCTTAAAATGCTCTAACTGAAGATGTGGCAAATAAACCGAAGAACAGGAAATGGTTTAGTGAGATACGTCTCAGTGTGACATGTCGGAACAAAGCTGCCAGGAAAACTGACATATCCTTGGTGAGGAGAATCTTCCCCATCAGCAGGGTTCAGTGACTGTGCACCATATTATGGGATCACTTAGGGGTTTTAGTTGCAAATTCCTGGCATACACAGAGTTTTGTATTTTACATTTTCCCTTTCCTTGGTGTGGAGTCAGTGTTCTAAACGTGTGCTAATCCTGTGTTACAGGGTCTGCAGTGGGATGTTAGGATGAGAGCAGCTGGATGCTTTGGCTACAGATACCATTGCAGCTCCGCCCTTCTGTACCCAGCCCCGCCCATCTCCATGTGGCCCCACCCACTCCTGCCTGGCTCCGCCCCATGCCTCCTTCCCTGCTGTTGTGAGGCTAGTTACCCCAAGGGAAATTCTCGGAGACTGTGGGAGCTTGCACATACTGTCCTACCTTCATAAACGAGTTATTCCTTTTGCAGACCCTTGGCTGACTTCCCTATTCCTACACCTTAACATCAAGACACTGCATGCCCCCCTCTGTTTACCCCAAAAGTATGTGCTTCCCTTGGCACCCAGCACCCCAGGCGTGAGTCTTCAGGATCCAGTTCTCTGGAACAGCATGGCCTTCATTAATAATGGCCTTGAGCTGGCTGCCCGTGGTCCATCTGCCTGCCATCCGGGTCAAAGGGAGCCACACTTGTGCCGTCATCTCTAATGGCGAAGACAGAGCCAATCATGAGACATTCTGATCGTCGGCTGGATGGAAACCTGAGCACATCTCTCACCTCACTGGGGTTTGCTGGATAGCACCCTGCCTGTGATTTAAAGACAGCTAGTAAAATGTTTTATGAAGCTGGCCTGTTAATTTACAGCCTCAAGAACCCATTTCTTCAGGTGAAAAATTACTTTTTGTTTTTAATAATCTTAGATAGAACCAACGATCATAGCAAGACTGGGCAAGGCATCCACTCGGCAGAGGGAGCGACCGGCACCTGCTCAGCTACCAGTTCCAAACAAACACTCCCAAGTAGTGGCGTATGACCCGGGTAATCCTCCTGCCGAACAGCTGATCTCACGGTCCAGCAGCTCAGGGTTGAGGTGTATTTCTGCCAGCATGCTGTGAGTAATCTCAGGTCTCCTTTCAGATTAACCCAGTCTAATGTTCAGCCACCTGCGGCTTCCGAATGAGGATTGGGGGGGTTTCGGCGCTGTACTCTCTTGGCATCACACGAGAGAAAAGCCTTCCCTACAGAGGTGACAGAAGCATCAACTTCAGCAGCTCCATCTTCTTTATACTGACACAAAATCAGGCCACCAGACAGGCTACCATTTTGTGCATGTGTTTAGAGTTGGGCAGTAGGTGGCATAGTGGTAAAGAACACACACTCATAAGTCCCAATAGCAGCCCTGCTGTAATAAAACTTGTAAATTGTTTTGGATAAAAGCTTCATGTAAACAGGCTAATGTGACGTGTATAAACTCCTTGTTTCAGAGCCCTGATCTACGTGTCTGAAGATGAAAATGACGGCTTCCTCCTTCTGTTGCTAAGGCTCTCAGTGGCTAAAAGCCATGCTGAACATTTTGAGTTAATTTTTGCCAGGCAATTATCATTTTGAAGCCTTCCAACATCCTGCAAAAAACAACAGCAAACAAAGCTGCAAACGACAGAGGCCACTCCCCTCAGTATTTAAACAATGATTTAAAACAATGGAAGAGAATTAGTGACCCTAGCCAGGAAAAGCAGCTGAAAGATTGATGAGTAAATGTATAAAAGAGAATTAATTTGGACAATTACAGAAAGAAGGGTGTTGTGACTGAGTGCCGTTACTAATCTATCTGTGCATCTATCGAACTGCATCCCCTGATCAGGTTGACTGGGTATCGTACTGACATGATCAGAAGTTTTGCCTAGACCCCAAACAATGTGCGTGTCTATTTGTCCATAATACAGTCCTGAGAGGCCAGACTTCTTAAAACTCCTGAAATTCTTGCTCCAAGACAACTGGCAAGTGGTCCAAAGTGTACTTTCAGCCAAACACAAGTCCTGCACTCCTGACTCCATGAAGGTTTTGATATGCAGCTTTTGGTAGTAACCTATAAACACAGGGCACCACGAGATTGTTCAGGAATGCATTTACTTATCATGCTAGATCAATTTCAGTTCCACATTTCAGATGAAGGGAGTTTAACCCTGACCTACCTGATAAAGCAATTATATTGTAACATCAGAATTCAATTACTGCAGTCTATGCTTGAGTATTTTGTGAAAAGCTACGCCTAGTTTCATTCGTTCCACCTGGGAAAATCGTACTGGTGTATAAAGTTCTCTGAGTCATTCCCTATATGTTTTAATGGTGTGTGGAGAAAATGATATTCAAATAGAAAAATATGTAGAAGATTATACAGCAGCACAGGCCTTCGTTTGGTAACAGTACCATGGATGTGCTTTCCGTTTCCATTCCATCTGCAGCACCAAGCCCGATACGAGTCTTTCTCTTGTCACAGTAATACAACGAGACGGTGAATAACTCCTGAAACAGGAGCTGGAGCGAGTTTTTCAGAAACAGCTTATTCTACGCACACGGGACTTGCACATCAGCGTAGCTGTTACTAGCCCCTCTGACGCTGTTCTTATCGCGCGTATCTGCGGCGCTCGGACGTACAAGCTGCAGTTTTCAGCACCACCACTAGATGGAAGCAGATTCTCCCCCACAGCCTGCCACAGTAGCCCCATATAACTGCATTTTTGTGTTGCTATTGCGCGATTGTTTTCTTCTGCTTTTATTTTCTATAAAGAGACTTTGTTGGACGATGGCCAAAGAAGTGAATATTTTGAGGCAGATGGATGATAAACGTCCTCCTGTAGCCTAATGGCATGGATACGATTACATGCGGATTTATTGGTTCTGTGGGAAAGTCCTCGGGGATGTCAAAGTATTTTTCTTCAGTTTTGTGCCAGCTTGATGAAACTGCTGTTGTCGGAACATATCCAGGCGGTCTCACAAGTGTCAGACACACACATATGCGTTAGGTAACTTAATCTCTTTGTTCTCTTCTGCATTATAAAAACTACAAAAGGCCATCGGAGGAATAGACACCTGGAAGAGCAGAGCAGGTGTGAACAGCCCTGCATCTGAAACGCCCGAACCGTGCAGATTATCCAGGCGAAATTCCACATATTTGAAATAAGGGCAAAAAGTAAAAACCGTAAATTCTGCTGCCTACCTCTACTTGAAACTTAATAAAACAGTGTTGCAACCGCATTCTCTGGTGTAAATATAACACTTTGGCACGTTAGAGATATTTTTTACGCACAAGCAGATCCCTGACTTAAAGACCAGGATGAAGAACATAAAGACCTTCCAGATGTTTAATTAGAAAATTAGAGGTTTTAGAACCATTGGACGGTAGTGATCATAACATGGTTAAATTCGAGGTTAATTTTAGTGTCCGG
>JAAGVU020000036.1:4598524-4619060 GCA_011763525.2 Mormyrus iriodes | reverse complement strand
CTCCCCAAACGAGCTTGATGGGCCGAATGGCCTCCTCTCGTTTGTACATTTCTTATGTTCTTATGTTCTTATGTAAAAATGTGCATTTTGATGTGATTTGACTAGTGATAATCGTATTTGGTATCTGACCCAGTCATGACCCATCGGTATATTAAAATACTAATACAGCTTGTTTCCGCTAATTTTACACATTTTGTGTTACACTGTCTTCTCTTTTTTTACAACAGTCGAAGGAAGTTTAAGGGACTGTATCTATTGCCTCTGCTTATACCCTGTTGAGAGAAGAACTTTAGCTAATGTTATTTAAAGGTCTTAACAGAGAAGGCAGAGAAGGTTCTTATTGTAACTTAATGGAACGTTATTTTCACATTTTCATTTTAACAAAGGTTCTGGCAATATTAGCTCGATAACATTATTATCCGAAAATCCTTTTAACATAATTAATGTTGAAATATTATTTCATTATAAAACTATTATAAAAGGCCAATATGTGTATACTGCAGATGCACCATCCATTACCCCGGAGGTTAGCAGTCCAACTCACAGTTCCAGCCCGCCGATCATTAGCTTTTATATTAGCCTTAGGCTATACAGTACAGGCTTTATATTATTAGTTATAGGCTAGTAGTCGTTGTAGTAGCGGGATAATGTTCTGAGAACTGGATATTTTTAATGTTTCCATACTTTAATTGGAGTGTTCGTTAGACATTCCTAGAACGAAAAATTGTTGCTTGGATAAATGTTATTAATATTTATTGCAAAGAGTTAACTATTTGCCCAGTTACACCCTAGACTACGAATTGTGTGGCTCAGTGGGCTGAGCCTTTGTGTCTGTGATCGGAAGGGTGTTGGTTCTAGCCCCCTTCAGCACGTCTGCGGGTCATTGAGAACAGTCCTTAATCCCCACCTCCCTGGACGCTGCTATGGATGGTTGCCCTTCGCAGGGAGCAAGCTGGGGGAGGCAAAAAGCGAATTTCCCCACGGGGACAAATAAAGTGTCTATTATTAAAATTCAGGGCTCATCTTAGGTTTCATTGTACACATAAAAAACCCAACTTTTCAATACGTCCATTGACTAAATGCATTTGCAGTTTTGAAACGTCACTGCAGCATGACGACAATGGGCTGGCGTCAAACGCAACGACTTAACAAAATGCGGGCAGGCGCTCGGTGCGGGAGTGTGCGCGCGCTGCTGGAAAACGCCTATTTTGGTAAGTGCGGGCGGAGCGAGCGGCGCGCGCCGGAGCGAGCCGCCTTCGCCGCACGGGGAGGCAGGCGCGCAGTTCCCGTAGTTCCCGCGGCCGTGGGGACGGACGGGCCAGTCGGCGTCGCTTAACGCGTCCGCTATAGATAACTGCTGCAAAAAGCGGAAAACTTTTTGATGCTTGCCGTGCTTAAGCTATATATGAACTTTTTCTGACGAGACGTAGAGTATGAAATGACTTTAGGGACGAGCCCGTTCGAGCGCTGCTCTCCGGGCGCCGGCTGCTTCCTTTGGGGTTCATGCGCTAAATGCGAGTCTCTCTTTCACTTGGGAGCTCTGCAGTAAAACACACGTCCCGTCTCGACTCTACAACCCAAGACTCTTTTTCGAAGGAGTTGTAAGTATTTTTTTTAAGGACTTATTTCGGTATTTCTACTGTAGTTACTTTTTAAATTAGGATAATATGCTGGAGTAATACGAATATTCAGAGGCGTTCCGCGGAAGGTCCGGGCAAAGCAAAATCTCACTGAAATAACGTTGTATTGTTTGCATTAATACTTTTTGCTCTATATGGAACATCCTACTTCAGTCAGTTTTGTACAGTTTCATTAACAACATTGACCATGGGAGATTTTTATCTGAAGACGGTGCTTTTACTTTGGGGCCAGCTTGTGGTGGCGGACTCTAGTTTGGAGATGGTGTACGACATAGAGCTTGGCCGGCAGGCAAAATGCGAGCCCATTGTCATTCCCATGTGTAAGGGCATTGGGTACAACATGACTAGGATGCCTAATTTCATGGGACATGAGGATCAGATGGAGGCAGGCATCAAGCTCAACGAGTTTGCCCCTCTGGTTGTGTACGGCTGTGACCCGCACCTGCGTTTCTTCCTCTGCTCGCTCTATGCCCCCATGTGCACAGACAAAGTGTCCACCTCCATCCCTGCCTGCCGGCCCATGTGTGAGCAGGCCCGTCAGAAGTGCTCTCCCATCATGGAGAAATTCAGCTTTTCGTGGCCCGACTCACTGAACTGCTCCAGGCTGCCAACCAAGAACGATCCCAACGCCCTGTGCATGGAGGCCCCAGAAAACGGCACCAAAGTCGAGACCAAGAAAGGCGAAGGGATGCTTCCTCTTCCTCCCAGGCCCCGACAGCCTGTCACTGGGAAGGTACACCCCCATGGCAGCCTGGGGTCCTGCGAAAACCCAGAAAAGTTCCAGTATGTGGAGAAGAGCCGATCCTGTGCTCCGCGCTGCTCCTCTGCGGTGGATGTCTTCTGGTCCAGAGAGGACAAGGATTTTGCGTTCATCTGGATGACCGTGTGGTCCACCCTGTGCTTCATCTCCACTGCCTTCACCGTGCTGACCTTCCTCCTGGACCCACCCCGATTCCAGTACCCCGAGAGGCCCATCATCTTCTTGTCAATGTGCTATAACGTCTACTCCGTGGCCTTCATAATCCGATCGGTGGCTGGTGCGGAGAACATTGCCTGTGACCGGGAAAATGGCGAGCTGTACATTATTCAGGAAGGGTTGGAGAGCACCGGCTGCACCATCGTCTTTCTCATCCTCTACTACTTTGGCATGGCCAGCTCCATCTGGTGGGTGGTCCTCACACTCACGTGGTTCCTGGCGGCCAGCAAGAAGTGGGGCCACGAGGCCATCGAAGCTCACAGCAGCTACTACCACATGGCCGCCTGGGGCATCCCAGCCATGAAAACCATCATCATCCTCACCATGAGGAAGGTGGCCGGCGATGAGCTGACGGGGCTGTGCTACGTCGGCAGCATGGACGTAAATGCCCTCACGGGCTTCGTCCTCGTCCCGCTAGTCTGCTATCTCACTGTCGGTACATCTTTTATCCTGACCGGCTTCGTGGCCCTCTTCCACATCCGGAAGATCATGAAGACCGAGGGCACCAACACTGAGAAGCTGGAGAAGCTCATGGTGAAGATCGGCGTCTACTCCATCCTGTACACCGTGCCGGCCACCTGCGTCATCATCTGTTATTTCTACGAGAGGCTCAGCACGGAGCACTGGAAGCTCAGGGGACTTTCCAGCAAGTGCTTCCGTTCACGGGGTCACAGGAGCGAGAATTGCTCTCTTGGGGCCTCGTTGCCCGCGGTGACTGTGTTCATGCTTAAAATATTCATGTCCCTGGTTGTGGGCATCACCAGCGGGGTATGGGTTTGGAGCTCCAAGACGCTGCAGGCCTGGCAGAGCCTGTGCAGCAGGAAGATGGCGACGAGAACTCACCAGAAACCCTGTGGTGGGGTCAGCTGCAGCAGCATGCATTGCCACTACAAAGGACCAGCGGTGGTTCTGCACGTGACCAAGGCAGAACCATACTCAGACTGCCCTGCACACGTGTGAGTGGTCAAGGAGGCCCTGGTTGGCTCTGTTTTTCCTCAAGGAGACTTGACTTACCACAGGGCTGGACTAAATCTGACATAACTGTATGTGGAACTTACTGGATTGTTTGCTTTGTTTACTGCTGACGTTAAAATGACTGTTATTATAACCCTGCATAGAAACAGTACAAATATACAATATCTGTCTCAAGTCGAAAGTACAGATATTAGTGGTTTGTAAAAGACACACGGCTTGTTCACCGTTGGACACAAGAATTGAATTTCAAAAGATTAAACATATTCTGCAGACGCGGCAGAAAAAAACACGTATAAATGTTAAAAATTGTTGCATTATATTTATTGTGTATTTAATTTCAGTCCACTGTTATTTGTACGTATTGTATATACACTTCTTGTAAAGCCTTAATTTTAGAATTACAGAGAAAATAAGTGCCTTAATAAAATGAAAATATTTTTGAAATATTACTACCCTGTTTGCAGTTAATTTGGACAGGCTGAGGACCAGGTGCCTGAGTCTGTCCACCTGTCTTTCTTTTATTTGGTTGCAGTGACTGATGCATGTAAATAGCAGTTTGTGAAACGCCAAAAGACATAACTGTTTTATAAACTAGCGTGGCTTTAGAGAGCTTTCCTTACCGTGAAGTGTATTTTAAAGATCCCTCTGTCCTATGCACCAATTCACACCATCATTAGGATTCACCTGTTTCCTCTCCCCAATGCATGCAAATCAAATCTTCACCAAAACACTGTGATTGCATGCAAACAAGTTGTGCTTTATGTGATATAAGCAATAGAACCACTCATTCTGGCTTAGGTTTATCAGCTTTTATTGTGTCGTGCCTGTCCTGTCCTGTCCATTGTCTGGTGTTTACTTCCATTTAATCGGAACACGACAAATTTTGGAAATGTGATGTTAAGTTTCAAATCTGTGTGCGTGTGTTTGGAAACCTCCCCATTGGGTAGATTCAATTGCTGATGTGCGTCTGTTATTTCCGGTCAGACCAGCTCCATGTAGTCATGTTTCTCCAAACAGGACTGTTTGCTTTTACACAGCAATCCATCCATTTTTATTAAATTATCAATTCTTTCCAGTGCAAACACAGAGATGGGCTTGACGGGCCATTGCGGAGAGACTGGAGGTAACTGATCCAAGGTGCTTTGCTGTTTTACTGGTCCAGTTTGACCCTGCTGGGTTCGTGTCTAACAAATTGCCAAGGCTTCCTAACACGAAATGGTGTTTAACAAGGACAAGGTAGCACTTGGGTTACTTATCCAGGACTGGATATCAAAGAATGTTTGAAAGTGTAACAACCAGATTTACAGCCATTTTTATAACCATTTTACAAGCATGGATGGGTTTCCTGTGTTCTGTGATCTTCAGGACCAGCTTATGCTTAGCGGAGTCTCTGGTTTCTTTGTGCTAGCCAGCTGTCTGTTAATGTCTGTTAAACAGGACCAAAGAGAGCTTCTCTCCGTGGGTGGTGTTGAATTTCTCTCTCTCATAATTAACCTTCCTTTGTTTATCTCCAGCCGTGCAAACTCCATCCCCTGCCTGGCAGTTTTTAACATCCTAGCTCGATACCCCATTAAACCGCTTTGTTTGTTTTGGAAAGGCTTCTTGTTCCCGGCACACGCTGGCGCACCGTTTCTGTGAGGCCGGCCGTGTGCATGCGTATGTGTATCGCCACCAGTGTTTACAGCGGGGCCATTCCTGCAGAGCCAGGCCCAGCCAGGACCTGACCCCAGATGGCCAGCTGATTAGATACAGGATGCCTTTACTGCTGATCTGAGGACAGTGGCCAGTAGGAAGGCATACCACTTTAAGACAGCGGTTTTCAACAAATTTGGGCATCCTTGGGCATAAAGTCACGACCCTAGGAGTTTTTTTTTTTTAATTGTCAGGGATGCTGACCCAGTTGAGAAACCCTGCTCTAAGGCAGGCTGTCTCACTCTCCAACAGGTTATTTTATCTGGATCACTGAAATGGTCCCCAGTCTAACCTGACATTTCTAACCTGGCAAGTATGGTCTTTCAGCCAAGTTGTGGTTGTATGGGTGGTTTACCTGCATCATCCATGAGCCCCATCAGAGCTGTAGAGGGCCACCTGGTCATCTATGACCAAGGAGTGTGGTCAGGGTAAGTGAGCCGGCTTTACCAGCCAGCTGGAGGACAGGGCCCCTGGAAGCTTTTTTCTTGTTTTTTTTTTTCCCTGTAAAAGCAAAAACGTGGACTGTCTGCAGGTCCCTGAAGACCGGAATGGGAAACTGCTATAAGGATTTGCAGACTAAAAAAGCGAATCACAGCACCCAGAGAGTGACACCGGAGCTCTCCGCTAGCAATTTCTCCAAGTAGCTGTTAAATTTTACAAGTTTGTAACACAAAAAAAATTAGTGGCATGCACAAAAAATTGAACTCACTCAATGAATTTCAAGGAAGCACTCTTCCATGAGGTCCAAGAAAGATGCTGACACTTCATTAATGAAGTTTTATTTAATTCATAAGACGATAATTTAGGTGTTAATTCAAATTAGGGCATTAATTTGGCAGTTAATTTGAAGATACAAAATACACACAAAGGGAGCCTGCTCTAATAAAAACATGCTCATAAACACTATGTACAGATGTGGGCACGTGCCACACACACACCTCTCTCTCTCCCCCTCCCTCACCCTACACTTTGCTACAGTGCTAACGGCATTACTAGCATAATTGCTACCTACTGAGACGATATGATCTCCCCATTCGTCCGTAACAACATCAGCAATCAATTTCATGTTTCATTAGCTACTACCGTTATGTCATTTAAGTATTCAGGGAAATGTTATGCAGTGTGTCTGTTACTCCGCTCATTTTGTTGTGCATCAGAGGTAGAAATTTCATATCCAGAAAGTAAAAATCCCATGATTTTGTTTCAGACGACCAGTTAAGTACTCTGTGACTGTGATTCATTATATTCAACTGGTTGGTTGAATCAAAATCTTGGTCTCAACCTTTACTTTTCCAAACCTGAATTTTTCACCTCTGTTGAACATAAGTACATGTCACATACTGTTTTATACGCACAGTACTGGGTCGTTTAGCAGTGCGATGCATGCTGTGAATACAAGGTTTAACCTAGCGAACAGTTACTAGTCAATTCCATGCTCTTTCCAAAAAGAACTACAGGTAGGGGTATGTTACTGTTCAGTGCGAGGGAATCATTTTTGTCATTCATACACACTGATTCTTAGTCACATATGCGATGGAAATGTCGCACTATAGAGGCCTGAACTACACGCTCATGGCACCCTGTCATCACTCCAGCTGATTGAGAGATCAGAAGGCCTGAATTATGTGGGTCAGATGTTTGTCAGAGTTCAGCTGCCTTTGTGATTCAGTTGCTAGACAGCCTGGCATTTTGCTGTGGGAGTACAGACTCCCCCCTGGGGCGAGATGCATGTGAACAACAAGACCAGAAAAACGATACGACAAATACTGACATTTTTATCACTCCTTAGTGAGTGACTGACAGCCCGGTTGCCCCTCCCTCTCTTGTACGCAGCTGTAGTCAGGCCCATCGGGTGGGTGGGTTGTGCTGTGACATCACGCTGTGTTTGTGGGGTTGATCTGGATCGTTGTCTAGAGGGTCTTGTGTGTTTGCTGTTAGCATTTAGTGATCATTTGGGTATTACTGTGAAGATTCGGCAAGCTGTTGGAAGCCTGTCAGTGAGGTTAAACGTGAACATTTGGTGCTTGGGCAGTGTGTGAAAGTAATAAGGTATGTAAGATACTGTTTGGTATTTTTTATCAAACAGGTGGTAGTTTAAGGATTCTTTCCAGTGGTCTTTTGCTAAGAGAATTATTCATTTTTTTTCCTTTTTCCCCGCAAAACTGAGTCATCCTTTGCTGTCTTGAGATTGACCTTGACCGATTTACAGAAGGATATAATTAGATTGACACCCTCCCTCCCCCAAAGGCGTGGTGAGAAACTCTTACAAAGGGCCTTTGCTGGGGGGTACAGAGAGGCCGTTGTGTAATGGCCGAACTCCAAGTGTGAGAGAGTCCTTGGTGGCTAGACTTTTAACTAGACGCTCCCGGGCCTGACCCTTCGTGTTTTAATTATGGGCTGGGCTCTGTCGCTGGACAGGCCAGGGCAACTGGACAGGACATGCCAGGGCAAAGCGCATGGCTTTGGAGATCGGGCAGCTCTCCTCACCATGGCTACCGGCATGTAGATCAGCCCTGGTTTAGCCCTTTAACCTGGCCCAGTTGGCACCGTTTAACACTGACGCAAGCTAAGATGGGCCTTAGACCCCATGCATATGGGTCGGGTTCCGCCACTGTGGAGCGAGGAACCGCACCCCGGGGCCCACTTTCTGCTGGGATGTGCAGCAGCCCAGTTACTCTGGTGTGACCCGAGACTGGTCCAATCTAGACTCAGCCCTGTGTTGCAAGTCAGGCCAAATGGGCTATATGGGCTCCTTTTGATACCAGTTTTCCAACCAATGGCCAAGTTGCCGTGGAGTCTGATTTGCATCACCCGTGTGACCATTTCTGCCCAGACAAGGATCCTGTTAGGTTCCTCAGTAACCGGTAATGTGGCTACAGACTGAAGGTTATTCCTGGGGTTTGGTCTGTGGATTTTTGGGTTATAAAACAGTCTTTCTTTTGACACCTGGCAATATAAGTTCAGTCCCCACTCTTTGGTGGGGCTTTTCATGTGTAGTTTTGTTTGGAAGGGGTGCAGTCTTGGAAAGCATAATTAATGTTCAGTAACCGAGCGATGCATTGGCCTGTGGCGATCAGAAATGGCTGCTCTGTCATTATGCATGTGGGTTTCAAAAAGAAATGTAAAGTGCTGCAACTTTCTTATCATGGTCAGAGGTATTAGGAATCACAGATTGCCTGGAGCTAAGCGGTGGATTCTGGGAAGAATGAGTGGAGGAATTTTGCAGATCACCACAGCCTGAAGCACCATGACAGAATCGTGGGTCTTGGGGGACTCTGACCTTGGTGATGTCTCTGACTCCCCCATCCTATGCTGGGAAGGGTGAACAGACACATGTCTGTACATACATGTCGGGTTTTAATACCAAAACAAACTTTGAGGGGGGACATGGAATGCGATCTCTGTGTTTGTGTTACCATTGTGGATCCCCTTTCAGAGGGGGTGCCCCTGGCTGTTTGTCTTGTAAAGGGAGACAGTTGGCACTCTGTCCTGCTGCTTTCAGTTGACTTTTAATTAAAACCTAAATCGCTGCTGTGGGCTGAGTCCGAGGGGGGGGCTGCTGGTGTGAAATCTCTCCCTTTGTTTTTGTCTGTGATCAGGCGCCTCAGTCACTTGATCCCGTTGGCTCCTTGGATCTCACCCATCCTCTGGTCCCACACCGAGCCCCAGTCAACTGACGTTACCGGAACACTAATATTTATGAGCGTTTGGTCTTTGTCAGGCATGATAAATACTTTAGGCATATTATTGGATAAAAAATCACATCTGTTTTCTTAAGGCACAGTAGATTTATTGTGTGTTTCGGGAATTGCAGTTGGACCCTGGAACAGGCTGCTTGCTTCTGCGTCACTCCCAGCATGATTTTGTACTGGCATCTGACTGCAGGATGGCAAACTGGACCATATCCCCTTGGTTAACAGAGACCACAGAGTCATCCTGGAGGCAAGTTTGTCAGTGTCCCCAGCGGTTTGGCTCCAAGCCCCCGCTTTTATAAGACATTTCCTGATTCTTGGCACTGCCTGGCATTCAAAGGAACCCTTCACAGATCTGTGGTGAGCTTCACTTTGCTTTCTGGCTGACAGGACTCTGGGGAACCCAGACAGGAACCTCAGGTCCTACAAATGTTGCTGCTGCTTGTTGTTTTTCTTTGGGGGGTTGGGGAGGTTCAAGTCACAGACTTGTGTTCTTATTAATTTTTTTCCATTTACACTCCACACTGAAATCCTCATTCAGTCCTCAAAATCTGAAACCAGGAAATGCAACTGAGTGATATCGGCTTCTTGACAAAATAAACAGGAGCACCGTAATGGTGCAGCTTTTTTCATTAAAGTATTCATGTTTCCCCATGTCGGGCTGCTGTAGGAAAGAGCCGGGCGAATTTGGGCCCTGTTACAGCATAATATATTCCATATGTAAGCCGAGGATGTGCCCTTTCAAGCTGCATTAATGAGTCAGTCACGAAGCTCAGTGTGTGATCGTGGGAGACAGCGGCTATTCTTGTGTAGTATGGGGAAAACGGGGACGGGTCAGGCTGAGAGGGACACTGCAGGATTGCGTGTGACGGCTGATTGGCTGTGGTAGAGGAGAGGGTGGCGGCCAGCGGGACCCGGCAGAATGTCACCTCTGGGATCACGACCACACTCACGGCCTGGATTAACGACAAAAACTTTTGCAGTGTTGATTTAAAGAGATTAAAAAGAGTTACAGGGGTGGGGAGGGGCACAGCTCACACAGGCCTTGATTTTATACCTTTGCAAACTGTCGGACTGGTCTGACCCTATACTCATAAGATCCTTTCTCCTAGTGCTGGTCCAATCTTCAGACACAACAGGTTTTTAGAACCAGGGGTTCTGAAGAGATGAGAAGAAGGGAGAAAGGTGTGGCCATTTTTAAGGAAGATGCACTATTTTTTTTATTCCATGTCTCAAATCTGACACTGCGTTTTAACAGATCAGGACGTGTTCCCATCACAGATAGAAGCAGGTAGAGGATGAGGGGAGTGGCACAGTGTTCCTCATTTCTCTGGGGTTAACAGAATGTCGGTGAGGGGTCACCAAGGTCAACAGAATCATCCAGTTCCAGGTGGAATGGTGCGACGTGTGATCAGGCTGCTGAGGAGTGAGCCGGGGGGGGGTTGGTGGAGCTTGCAATCCACCTGGGGGCAGGAGAAAAGAGGTGTTCAGGCGGAAGGACAAGCAGAGACCAGGGAGAAAGTAGAAACAAAGAACAGCAGCGTCAGGTGGCAGGGGATGGGGGGCAGTGAGAATAGTTCAGATATTACTAGTTTGTGTGTTCACTATTTAAGTGACACTAGCTCTTCATGACCACTTTATCACTCCGGTGTGCCAAGGTTTGTGTGTGTGTGTGTGTGTGTGTGTGTGTGTGTGTGTGTGTGTGTGTGTGTGTGTGTGTGTGTGGGGCATGCTGGGGTAGGTCCCCTTACAGCAGATTCAAGGCCCTGCTGAGTCATCTCTGGTGCCCGGATCTGCGGGAGACCTTTGTCTCTATCAGCTCCTCTTAAAAGTGAGTGGTTATGGCCGGGTGGTGTAAACGTGGAAATGAGAGGCCCTTGGAATGTGAAACAGACCTCCTCCTCCCACATTAAGGACTGCTTCTGTCCACTCTTTCTCGGCTCTCTGGCAGATTCGCCAGGACCGTTTTAGAAACGTGATAAGACACTTGGATCATGAGCCAGGCTGGAATGGCCATCTCTAAACCTCCCCCGCCTTCTGCCACTCTGTCATCCACCGGAGCACAGAAACACTCTCCTGACTAGGCTAGGACAGGACCAAGGCTATTCTATGAGCTTGTGGAACATGTATAACAGAGGACCTCCTGGTGAAAGTGTATCATGGGAAATGTGATGAGCTGCCATAGTATTTGCCCTGGATACGGTCTGTAGCATAGATGCCAGACCAGCAGGGCTGGCAGAGAGCCAGCAGATAAACCCACAGTGCCGATCAAATACCACCAGGGAAGGGTACTGGCTCAGTCAGCAGGCACAAACATGCAATGGGAAGCAGTTCACAGCTTCCTGGACAGGTAAACATCGGCCTTTGGGGAGAGGACAGCACACTGATGTCTGTCTAGTGAACAAATAAACACTGCAACTAAACATTAAACCCAGATAATACAAAATTGACAGATTGTCTAAGTCATTTAAAAAAAAAAAAGTAGGAACCCAGATGTGGCTGGTCACATTTATGCAGACAGTCGGGGGCATCTCTCACAGAAGGTCAGCTGTGTGCGAGGGGGGGTAGAGATGCCCCCCTGGTGGGCAGCAGGGGGTGAATTGAGGGGATGCCAGCTGTCACAGGCGCTAATGACGTGCCGGGGCGTGACAGGGTCTAGGCCGCCACCCTGTCGGCTCCTTCCTCCCTGGCTTCCTAGTTTTCAATCAGCTGTGCGGAAGCTGCTTATCTGCGGCGATGGCAGGCAGTTGGGTCTGTGTGTCACATGACCATGTTTTAACATGTGATGTCAAGATTGTACTGGATTCAACATGGTCATATTCTCTGGGAAGACAGAGAAGATGGGTATCTATGCCTAAACAAAACTATACATTTTTAAAATGGTAAAGGTTCAGTGGATTAGCTAGTTGATTTAGCCGGTGCGGTGACTTAAAGGGCCTGTTTTGTTCTCCTGATAGAGAGAGAGGTTCTCCACACTGTTTAATGTGATCCTGCGAACAGGCAGACATCAAGAGGACGACCTGCATGTGGGCAGGTGCCCCTGAGGACCCTTAGCATTGGGGGAGGTGAGGAGGAGACCGGGGCTGACTGCCCTGCAAGAGTCACCTTGCCTGAGACGGCTTCAGCTCTGCAGTCACCTACAGTAAACGTGTGGCATTGTAAATGTCCTGGATGGTGGAGCATCTTTAGGCTGCCTCACGGCTCTGAATCATTGTCAATCGCGTTGCTTGTGTTTGACGGATTTCTGTGGCTCATGCTGTTGACTGCTGATGCACTTTAGCACCCTTTTAAAGGAGCATTTTAAGCTCCGCTGTAACTGATGCCTTGATGTGACCGTTTATAGCCTTAGGAAAGGGGTCTTGTTCACCAGGAGTAGTGGAGTCTAATGGTCGCTAATGAAACATGGAAACTAGAGGGAAAACCATCACATATAATATTCTAGACAGCAGGGATGCCTGCGCATGCATAGGGATGGGTACTTTGGTCATTTCTGTACTGTCCAGACTGACAGCTCTGGATTTCTATGGAAACACTCCCTGACCCTGAGAGCTGTTCCCCGACAATGCCGGCCTGTGCCTGAAGGTGGAGCTTTATTTTCCCTTATTATGTTGCCAGACACATTCTTCAAAATGAACATATTGATACATATTGATACAGCTCTCTCGTCTTAGCCAGTGTAACGTCTTATCCGATGGTCCACATGCCAGGAGGTTTGGAACCACTATAGGTCTGAGGCACACCAAATAGAATAGAATAGTGATATTTCATTAATCCCTGTGGGGAAAATCTCCCTTTGGCTACCCTGTCTTGCTCTCCGTGAGACACATATAAAGATGAGAGAGAGCCACACAGTGCAGGGTCAGCCAGCATGCAGCGGGGGTTAAGTATGTGGGGGTTAAGCACCTTGCTGAAGGGCCCATGGACATGTGACTATTATGCCAGGGCTCGAACTGGTACCCTCAATCACAGGAACACACCCCCCCATGTTGGCAAATGTTGGCAAAGCTCAGTGTACATGTGAGGTGCTCCTGCCAATCCAGTCTTTATTGCCATGGCATGTGTCCTAATGGCCACCTGACAATGTTTGGAGGATTTGCAGGGCTCTTCGGTTCCTGCCAGTAGGTGGTATAGTGGTTAAGGGTAAGTTTTTGGCCAGAAGGCTACATGTTTAAATCACAAAAAGGCAAACAACTCTTGGACCTTTGAGCAAAGTAAATTGTTGTACAAGTAAACGAGAGATTTCTTTGTATGTTTCTGCACGTTTTTTCCTGAGGAACGCCTTGAGGGTTGAAAGTGGGGGCCAGTCCTTGATTTAGCCAAGTGGATGAGGGGTGAAGACGGGTGGGAGTTTGGCCTTTCCTGGCATTGCCGTTCCACTCAGCTGTACTGAGTCAAGCAAGCTGTTACATCACCTCTCCCCCAAATGTTGCAGGACAACTGCAGTCCACTACCTTGCCTATCCACCAAGAGGCGGCAGAAAGCCGGTCCACTGGCCAGTCATTGAAATTGTAGCATCACGGAGGATCGTCAACATATCAAGTGATTGGCTGGGTCCTAAAACTGATAACCAAAGCTTGATCTGTTTAGATTATTATAACAATGAGCAATATGACGATAATTAAACAAGGCCGTAGGTCTGGGTATAAATGGTACGATGTCCCTACCCGTCTTGTGGTAGTTCCACGTGTGGGCGGGAAGATTTGGTCCCTACCAAAATGGAAATCAAACCTATACCCTTGTAATTAAATGATAAAGGCGTACCTTTCCTCACAGGCTAGTCGTTTTTGACTTTTTAAAACTCCCAATAACTAATGTTACATAACACATTTCAAGACACCCAAAGCGCTTTACACAATCAAAGGGGAGCCACACAAACCACCACCTCTGTGAGGCCCCCACCTGGGTGATGTGACGGCAGCCATTTTGCCCCAGTATGCTCACCACACAGTAGCTAAGGTGGTGATGGGGCAGGAGAGATACAAAGGAGGTGGGTGGGTGACACAGTGGTGTAGTGGTTAGCACTGTTGCCTCACACTTCTGGGACTAGGGTTCAAGTCTCCACCATGGATCACATGCATCCTACCTCATGATGGTTTCCTCCAGATACCCTAGGCCAAAAACATGCTGAGGTTAACTGGACTCCCAGACAGGCTCCCCCACAACCCTGAATAGGGTAAGCAGTCACAGAAAATGGATGGATATCAAGGTACTACCCCTACTTTTTCAAGATACTTACATGTGACCCAAAGCACAGTGCTTCTTAAAATAAGTAGGATACATTGTATTTTTTCTTACTACATTAGAATTCACAGTCTAACACCCCTACCAGCAACAACCATTTTGCTAGTTGGTCTCCCATCCAAATACTGACCAGGCCCAAATCTACTTAACTTCAGGTGGATTACCTGGCCTGGACTGCAAGTAGTACAGCTACTGCCAAGAAAACATGCTTCCCCACAGACTACCATCCTCAGTGATTTTCCTTTCATACTCCCTAGAAGCAAAGATCTGTCAGCAATGGCTCCTGACAGTCACATGTAACAACCTTTGCTTTGGATAGCGGGATTAACCAAAGTACTGTGTGGATGATGCTGCTCTCTGCTGAGTGCCCCAACTCTGTAAGGCTCCAGTCATCGCCATTTAAACTCCCCACATAACAGTGCAGGATGAAGGCCAAAACAGTGCTGGCTTCCAGGAAATCCTAACAGCTCCTGTGAGGCACCAGGAGTGTGTGTTTATGTTTCGGGGGGGAGGTTGGTGCATGAGTACCCGTGACCTCAGTCCTACCCTGACACATGGCTGTGAGGGAACATTCTTCTTGGTGGAAAATATGTAAAACATCACACTGTAAAATACATAATGTAAATTATTAAATGTGCCCCAGGCTTAATGTTTGTTTTATGCAGTTTAAAGCAGGCCATCACTGTGGAAGGAAAGGTGATTTTATTAGTATTATGTATGTGCAACAGGCAATAAGCACAAACCTCTGGTGTGTTCAGACATGAAAGCAGGTGGAAATGAGATGGAGATGGTAGTGGGGGGGGGGGGGGCCACTGCCTGGAAGTTGAGCCCCGGTGGGTGTTGAAGGGTTCCAGTGTCAGGTGACTCTCACCAGCTGGAAGATGACGGCTGTCGCCTTGGTAACATGCCAGCATGCCCCTCTTACCACTTCACCACAAGTTGCCTGGCACCCTGAACAGGCGGGCCATGTGTTGGGGCAGAGGCATGGACCAACAGCCTGACCGAAATGGAGGTTTTTCCAAAGATACGTCCGTGTTTCTCTCAAGGGCAGCATGCAGGGCCCCCACGTGCAGGTCTGGGCTGTTAATCCCCTGCTGTCCTGCTCAGAATAGGCAGAGTGGCAGCTCACGGCTGTGCCTGCGGTTTAGGCTCCAAGGCAGCCCACCCATCATAGCTACCCCCTCATGCAGAGCTCTGAAACCTGGCTGTAGATGGAGAAAATGCAGGAGACCTCTGAGAACAAACTGCAAGATAACAGCGCAGTGTGCAGCTCAGTGGGTTAGAAGGCTACATCTGCAAGGCCACTGGTTCAACGCCTGTGCGCCACAGAATTATTGAAAGCATTTTTATATCACCCCAGAAACTGCCTCAGCGGTGCCAGAAACTTATTAACAATTCACAATAAGAAGAAAATCAAAATGCCTGCAATTAAAAGGGCAACCAGGCAGCAACCTGGCCCCTCCTTCTAACAGGTGTCACATGACTTTCAGAGCCAGCCAGTGCATGGAAATCTTGCCTGTGATGTCACAAGGGTCAGGACAACGGGCGAAAAAAAAAAACATGCTTTGCAAAAGTGACTAGATTTACAATTTCAAATTCTTTATTTGGTTCTTACAGGGGATGCCCCAGCCTGTTGCATTTCACTTAGATCATATTAAAGAAAAAAAATAAATCATTACGGGAGAATTCCAAATCCTCAGTAAAACACTTTTTATGCCTCTCCCTGTGAACAAACAGGTGCACACAATACAGAAATTAATATTCATGAAAAACCCTCACCCTGAAAAGTGTAGGGGAGGAGGTAAGAGATGGACCACGAAGCTGATTTGTTTTGCTGCAGACTGAGCTATCGAGGCCACAGACTATATCTCAAACCGCAGCTGTGTGTTGGGGAACTGGTGACACGGACAGACGGGCGTGCTTCAAGGTCTCTCTGCCTCTAGGTACACGTCTAGTGGACCTACAGCACCACCCACTGGGTACAGAACAAGACTGAAGAAGAGGCACTTTAGCTGCATCACACGACAGCACGAAAACCTGTTTCAGGATCTAAAATAAGACCTTTGCAGTCAGAGCTCAAAAACGGGCTGGTGATGAGGCGAGCCCAGTGGGACGGGTGCTGGTGTCCAAACGAGTGGACGGGCACAGTCCTGTGACAACCTATTGCAGGGTAGTGTGCCAGCATTTCAGACGGGGGGGGGTCACAAAACACGACTGTGGAGTTCACAGCTGCACCCCCACCCCCCACCCAACAGCTGTTAAACCCAACCAGTCCTCCCCCCATGAAATTTCTGCAATTACAAGACATACAAACCAAGACAGGCGGGGGAACAAAGGACGGGGGGGGGGGGGGGGGGGAACGACTAGAATAATCTTGAGTTTCCAAAATGTCGTTGAATCTAAATCTTGTCTGGAAAACAAGCACTTTACAAATATAAATTGGTTTTCTTCAAAATATGAACATAAAAATAATAAAAAAATTCACAATGAAAATGCAGTCCTGTAGCTGGTCATCTTAAGCACAGGGAAGCTTCAGAACTGCGACACCACCACGTGTTTCAGTCCCCCCCCACCTCACAGAGATGGTTTCTGCAGTTTGGAAAGCCGCAGGTTGGCCCCACCCCCGTCACTGCCTCCTGCCTCTGCTCAGCGCTGGTTATGGTCTCGTCTGCTGTCCCGTGGTGGCCTGCCACGGCCCCGCTTCCTGCGGACAGCCACCTCCTCCGGGTCACTGTCGCTCTCCACCTCGCGATAATTCTTCTTTTGGCCCAGGACGGTGGCCCGCCTGCTCTTCCTTAATGCGCTAACCTCCTCCTCCTCCTCCTCCTCACAGCTGCTCTCCTCTTCCTCTGACCTCAAGCCACGCTGGCCACTCTTATGAAGGCCGTCCCTGTCTTCCTGTCTCCTGTTCCCAACGGGCCTCCCCTGTCGGGCGGTGCGCCCAACCTCCACTGCTGCCTCCGACTCCTCCTCGTCGCCACGGTTGCGGCAGGCTCGTTTGTGGCGTCGGAAGTATGGAAGTCCTGGCAGCAGCTGGGCCAGAAGGTCGACGAAGACGCGCTCAGTCTTGAGCAGGCAGGACAGCACGGCGCTGCCGGGCTGGTTGTACTCCTCAGCGTTGGAGAACACCAACTTCATGTCCTCCAGGAAGTCACCACTGTGCCGGTAATGGCCTTCAGAGAACTTGCACAGCATGGTCTGAAAGTCCATAGGCTGAGTGATGACGTCTTGGTAATCCTCAACCAAATCAGGAGAGACCGGCTTCCTAAAAGGGACAGGCCGGTGGCTGTGAGACACGAGGGACAGACAGTATCCCCCTGTACAGATTAATAAGGTGCTGTCCCGGAGACGACGGCCCAGGCCCACCTGAATGGCCAGGAGTAGCGAAACTTGACTAGCCGCTGCAGGATCTCCTCACAGCGGTCCAGCTCCAGGGCCCGTCGACGCCCCCCCTTCATGAAGTTTTGCTGCACCTGTGAGGAGGAAGCAGCAGCAGCCCCATTGTGTGTTTGGGACCCCAAACAGTGGGGCTCACATCTACAGGACCCGCAGGGCCACACTGAGACCCTTACACATGTACTGCTGGGGTAAGATGCAACTGACGGGTTAGAGTAAAGGGATCTTATTGGTCAGAATAGTGAATGGCGAGTCAGACCTGAAACACTGAATATTCATGAGTTTGAAGCAGGCAGAGCATACGTGCAGACTCACACATTCAGCTGCTTTAGCTGAACATGGCAGTTTGGAGCCCTTGTGATTCATGTTTAAGCCTCTCATTTTAACACTGATGGCCAATAAGCGCCTCACCCTGACAGCCATGTGCATTTGCAGATGTGGTAAGGCTGCCCCCTGGGGGCCAGGCGAGGCCAGTGTGTCAGGCGAGCTCACTAATCCACACATCCCTCACTGTTTATCGGAGAAGCAACCCATGTGACAAGGGCGGTTTATAAGAGCAGCGTGAGGTTCCCCAAGCAATTGGAGAACAAAAATGCCAGCATCATCACTATGACACTCACCAGCTCATCTATGTCAACGCTGCTGCCGGGTGAGGCCTTCGGCCGCCCGCCACGGGACTTGGCGCCCACCTTCCTGCTGTGGGACTTCTTGCCCTTGGCCTTCCTCGACCTCACTGTGTGACAAGCAGAAATTACATCACCACCGCCTGCAAGACCGCAGCCCCATGCACTCCTTGGCTGTTGGCTGAATGGGCGGGTGGAGCCTGTTGGGCCGTGCCATGCTTTGGCCAGACAGCCTCTAGCCTCACTGCACCCACACCATGCCCACAACTGCCTGTTTAATACGGTGGTCCCTTACAATAATGCCCTGTGGCTTTCTCATCTTCATCCCTGTCATCTTCCTCCTCCTCAGAGTTTTCATCATCCTCCTCGTCATCCTCTTCCCCCTCCTCAGAGTCTTCTTCATAGTTTCTATAACACAAAAGGGACATATTCAACGGTAACATACAACAGTGACCGTGCTTTTCCAAAATGGCCGACAAGTGAACATGAAGTCTCTCTGAGCAGAACAGACCCCAAGCCAACTTAAAAAGAAGCTGCTATTAAAGCAGGGCCACCCCTCACTACCTCTGCCTTTAAAGGACTGAGAGCCCACCTTCCATGAGAATGGCGGCGAGCCAGGGCAGGCTGACATCCGGGGCATAGCCAGTCCCTGTCAGGGATGGAGTAGAGTGCCGGACGCAGGCAGAACAGATGGAAGGCCTTTTTACACTTGTCACAAAGAATCAGCTTGTCATCTTCCCCTGGGGAGGAGAAAAGAGTGGAAGATCAGCTCGGATTCACATACCAGTCATCAACACTCAAAACCCAACTCCAGGTCTCAGGGGGTAACACACTACTTGGCACATGTTCACGGGTTCACCACCCCCCCCCCAGCCCTCGGTTCGGCGTAAGATGGAGGAAAGCTAGCCCAGCAAGGGCCGGCAGCTCTCTTATGGAAACAGGTGCTGCTGGGCCTTGCACGCCCCCCCGACAGACAGACAGACACAGACACACAGACAGACACACACACACACAGACAGCCAAGGGGAGGTCCTTGGAGAGCGTATTGGGTGAGCTGAACAGGGAGGAGACAGAGAGGCAGGCGCCTGGGGGCAAGAGCGAGCCAGCCTGGTGGTATCAGAAGCCACTTCAGTAAGACACTAGCACAGTGCTAACAGACACTTAAGCGGACAAGCCGTCTACAGCCATGCAGACCACAGCGAGCCGCCTGACAGCCTCACGACACAAGATCCTGCGACCGACTTGTGGCACATTTACTAGCATAACCAGCAGGGAAGGGCGAAGGTCAGAGGAACACAGAAAGAACCGGCTTCTCAGGCCCAATGGCCAGAGTGTCACTAGGCAGCCTATGACCTCATCCTGCTTAAAGCATATTTTATTTCACAGGTCATTTACAGTTTTCCCTAACACGTACCAATTGACCTTCACAAAACAACATTTAATTATGCTGTTGCTGATACATTAACTACTGACTTTGTGTTCACAAAATGAACTACATCTCTCTTCACAAATGAGTTTACGGAAAACAAAGCCCCCTACTGGTGAATCAGTAGAAGTTCCATCAAAACCTAAAGCATCTGAAGCGGTACCAGTGACTGCATGAGTGTAAGGATCACCACTGGTGCCCTTAAAAGACAGACAAGATCACGTTCCATTTAAAAGGAGGCGATAAAAAGCCACACGCACCTTTTTTCCTGCACACCTTACAGCGCGCATTCTCAGCCGACATGTCCCACTTGATGCTGGCGTCCAGCATGCCCAGCAGGACATGCATCCGCGAGCAAGTCTGCGCCTCGCGGATGGCGGTCTTCCACTTCTCCACAGCTGTCGCCACCTACAGGACAAAGGGCACAGTCCACTGAAGCCACTCTGTGGATGCAGGGTTCCCCTGAAATGACCAACTTCATGCTTTTTGTCTAAGTTATTTAAGCCCCAAAAAGGAAAAATGAAGTGTGGAGGTCCGGAGTTGAGGGGGACCTCGGCCTCCTTCCACGTTACCCTCGCCTCGTCGGCCAGTCTCTTCTCCTCCTCTGCCTCGCTCCCTTCTTCTGCATTCGGCTTCCTCCTCTTTTTATTCTGCTTGGGGTCCATGAAGCCCTGTAGGAACTTGGTGAAGACGCTCTCCTGGAGGGTAATGATGCACTCCCCAAAGTCCTTCAGGCTCACCAGCGAGCGAACCTGGGGCAGCAGCCGAGAGACATGTAAGCAGAACACTCCACGAACACAGCACCCACGCCCCGTCGTCCACTCACTAAACACCCGGATAACACTATGTAACAAATTTTTATTTTTATTTTGTTC
>JAAGVU020000036.1:4586856-4598424 GCA_011763525.2 Mormyrus iriodes | reverse complement strand
ACTTTTACAACATAAGCAATTAAGAAATAACATGTATTGTCCAGGAACAAAATTTGTGTTACATAGTGTAATCTAAATACCACTGACCTTGTTATCAAACCTGCCGATGTCGTTCACGTCGCCAAGGCCGCCCTTCTGCAGCCGCGAGGCCACCTCCAGGATGTCATTGTGTAAGTAGTGGAGCAGCTCCGGGGGTCCGTCACAGGTCTTCAGCTGCAAGCCTGGCTTGTGGGCAGCGCTGATGGACTGCTGGATATCCTGGTACCTGAGGACCGAACACAGAGCCATCGCATGTGGCGCAAGATACGAACTTCCCTAATTAACAAGACCACCCTGTCTACGGATCAGTAAAGCCAGTCATCTTACATTATGTCTCCTACATTAATCTGGCCAAAATTTTTACCCAAGGCATCTAAGTTCTTATACATTTAGCCATTAGGGGGCTGACTCCCTTTTAGAAAGCAACCAGTGACATCTCTCATTGGTGCCCTGAAAAAATACTCCTAGGGCAGAATTACAACAGTGAGATTGAGTGGGGGTACGCCCACCACCTACGGCGCTTCACCTGTACTGGAGCTGGCTCTTCAGCTCGCTCTCCCGCACACCTTGGGGGTGTAAACTGTCCATCAGCTCCTCCAGCTGGGCTATGGTGTCACACACGAACCTGCCGAGCACACACACAATGCACCAGGGGCATTAAGCTTCACAGGCTGCTTTCAGCCTGGGCTGGTTGTTCAGATATTATATCAGGATGTAAACATACCAGAGATTCTGTCCCCTTTTGGGAACCGTATTTTCAACAGGGGTCTCTGGTGTCCCCTGCTGGCCACCATCTGTACTGCATTCCTCTTTACTCTCTAGATAATGAAAAGAAACCCGTTTGTATGAATACCTCACAGGCAAATGTGGCAGGGATTACGTCACAATCCCTAGAACACACGCACCTGGCATATCAGCCTCTTCATCTTCCTCCTCATCCTCCTCCTCTTTAGGAGGCAGAGTAAAGCTGTAGTCTATGCTTTCGTGTACCCAGCCCTTCTCGACGTACAGGCCTGGCACTGCATCAGAGAAAAGCCAGTACCTACAACACACACACGCACATGCCATCTCAGACGCACTCAAGGTCAAACCCAGGCATCATCGATCCCCCGGCCTTGACCTTCCTGCTGGCAATCGCCGGCCCACCGACCTGTTGTGGTTGCGATCCGTCCCCAGCGGCGTGCGCCTCATGACCAGCTTGGCCTCGCTGACACCCTCCTGAAAGGCTCTTTCCACTGCCGCCTTCCGCCTCCTCACCCGCTCTTCCCCCGCCTCCTTCTCCATGCGCTCTGATGGGGAATAAGGCTCCCGCATGAGTCAGCAAACGTGACTGCAAGCCAACACAAGCCCAGCCGCATGGGCACCTGCCCACAAAGCCGCATGAGCCTCCATACCTTTGTTCAGCCGCTCCTGCTCCACCTTCTCCTTCTTAGCTTGAATGGCCTGCAGCCTCCTGCTCCTCACCGCACTCACCATGTCCTCGGGCGGAGGCTCTGAGGCCGCTGGCTCCCTGCCACCTTCCTTCTTGGCAACCCCATCCCTCCGCTTGTCCTGCTTAGCCGCCCCTCCGGCGCCAGCGCCCTCCACTTTTACCCAGCCACTGGTCCCCCCCCCCGCCTCCATCTGCTCTTTGCGCCTCTGTTTCTCTGCCCGTACGCGGTCGTTGGCCTCCTTCAGCGTGGCCAAGCGCTCCTTCCAGAGCTCGGCCGCACGCTGCTGCATGGCGTCCACGTGGTCCTCCACCGAGTAGGTCAAAAGCATGCGGTGGCACAGCGCCACCAGCAGGCCAGTCTTCTCCTGCGGGCTCAGCTCAAATACTTCTAAGGTCTCCAGCTTCTCCAGTGTCTCGCTGCTCAGCGCTTCATCCGGAGCGCCCCACACCCAGTCCTCAGAGCCGTGGCCGCTGCCTTCGTCATTGGCATCGCTGGGGCGTAGGCAGAGCCGGACCAGCTCCGAGACAGAGTGCATGGTGAGCGGGATCTCTGACAGCGGCATGTCCAGCTCGCTGTAGCCCTCAGCGAGTTCGTCCTGGAGCAGCGTCTGCAGAAGGATCACCAGCACGCGGTTCAGGTACGGGAAGCCGGCTTGTTTGGCGGCCAGGGCCTCCATGAGGCCACCGGCCGTGATGGGGGACTGGTCCTCAGGCATCAGTAGGCCCGAGTAGCAGTTGAGGAAGTCCGTCACCATGGCAACATCCCCGAAGAGCACGTTGGGCAGCCCGTCTGGCATGTCCACCAGCTTGAAGTTGGGGAGGTTCTTTCCCACCAACTCCTGGTCCTCATAGCGGCGCTGCTGCTCCCTCCGGACCAACATCTCCTTTTCCCTCCGCTCCTTGGCTCGCTCACGCAGCTTCTCCTTGATCTCCTCCCGCTTCTTGCGCATGGCATCCTGCTTCTCCTCCTCCGTCATGGCCGCCCAGCGCCTTTTGTACTCCAGGAGCTCCCAGCGCTTCTGAACCACATCCCGTAGTTCCTCTGGCAGCCTGGCCCGGTCCTCAGGCGTCAGCACCTTGGCCACCTTGGATATGAGACAGGAGAGGGCGTTCCTCTTGTCCTCTTTGTCCTTGTTCTCCCGGTAATAGCGGAGCAGGTGGAGGGCCATTGGCGGCAGGGGTTTGCCCGGTTTGGGAGTTCCAGACACTCTGCTCTTCACCTTCTTGGGAGTTGCAGAAGAACCGGTCCTGGTCACATCCAGCAAAGTCATCTGCTTCATCTTGAGCTTGCTCTCACTCTTCCTGGAGGCCTTCTGGCCACCGGTTGCCTTGGCCACGCTCCTCCCATTTCTTTTTGCTTGTGACTCATGGACTCCACTATCCCCTCCACTGGTGCTCATCTTCTTAAGAGACCCACCATTCTTCACTTTCAAAGGGGAGCCGGTCTCCTTCTTTGGGGGAAAAAACAGCATTTAGTTCTCTGTTGCAGAGGGATGCCTTCCCGTTGCTCACGTCTATAACTACAGCCGGCACTGTGATCTGGCAAGCGAGCAGACAGATGAGTATCCAAATGCTAACCTGAATGTGCCCCCACATCGTCGGTCCCAGGGGCAGTTTCTGAGGTGTCTTCTTCTGAAGCTTCTTCCTCACCCCCTTTTCGGTGGCATCCTCCCCATCTGCAGTCTTCGTCTTCTTCTCTGGCTTCCCCTCTGGCAAACTCAAACTCTTACGCTTACCGGATGGGTTGTCGGCCATGTACTGCAAGTTTTAAACGCAAAGCTGTCATGAGGGTCGGCTGTACATAGCCGAATGACGAACAGACGTCCACATTAACGCTGATGGGGTTAGGAAGCCACCAGTCAAAGTACCTTGTATGGATCCAGCAGGAAGTCACTGAACTTGCTGGGCAGGTTGTACTTCTTCACCAGTTCGTCCTCCACCACCCAGGGGGCGCTCTCTCCCACACCCACGCGCAGAGCGTTGTGCCTGATAAAGTAGCGCACGATCTCTTTGTTGGGAGGTCTCTCTGTGCGAAAGAGGCTATCAGCAGGAACGTTGCTCATGAGCTAAAAACAAAAAAATTGGGTTATATGCACCAAAAACGCAGTAAAATGATGCTTCTCAATACTGTCAATATCCCATTTGAAAACGATCCCTCAGTTCCTTCATTCCGCAAGGCTACACGAGGTCCGGATCCCAGTCGTCACAGTTCCCGCCCCCTACCTTGTCCTCGTCCATCAGCTTGACGTTATACTTATGTGGCAGGAACTTGGGCATGACCCACTTCTTCCTCTGCTCCTTGAGGCTGGTGGGAAGTTTTCTGGGGGAGCGCCGGGCCCGGTCACCTGGCAGGAAACGGGCACTCCATATGAAATCTCCATCATGCCACCACTCCCAGCTAAGTACCTCAAATTATGAATGCATTAAAGTTAAAAATTCACATTTAAAACTTACCTGGGACACAGTAAATATCCACTAGTGAGCCTGTATATGAAATATGACCCTTCTGTCTCAGTGACTAATGCATTCATGGAGCATGACAATGTTTACCTGGCACTCAGCACTTGTCAAACTCACTCAGTGTGCTCATGCTAAACTACAACAGTCACCAATTACGGGATCATGATTTCGCTTAAAACCAGCAAACACAAAAGCAGCCCAGAAAAGTGATGGTACTACATCAGAAATTGGTGTCTCATCTTTCACCCTGAGGGACCTCAAACATCTTGGTATCGGGCAATATTCAATGACTGTACCAGTGGGTTAACCCTCCTGAATTATTCAGAAACAGTCCTTTCCCAATGCCATGGGGGCATCTCTGGGTGTGACCTGAGCCCAGCACTCACAGGAGTGACTCCTCCTGTTCTCCTCTTCAGGCTGCAGCTCCACCTTTGGCTGCTCCCGGCTGGTGTTCTCTTTGTCACTGGATGGGGAGTCACAAGCCCCCTCCACCTTCTTCTCCCCTAGCTCATCCAGCAGCCCCTCCATGGGCAGCACCTCCACCACCTTCACCCTGAGACTCCTGTCCTTCCTCACCTGCAGGCGCACACAGGTCACTCCTGGGCACTGAGCTCACACAGGAAACAACAGGCATCTCAAGACCAAAAATCTACACTTACCAGGAAGTCACATTCCTCACCAACAGCATACTTGGTGAAGATCTCCAGCCATGCCTGGTCCACCAGCTTGTCCAGGGAAAGAGTGTTATGGTGAACCATCTCCAGGACTGGTTTCTCAAACCACAGAGGGTATTCCTCCTTCAGGCTGACAGCACACAACAAGAAGCCATGGGTCAGTTTCCATCTCTCTCAGCAATAAGAAACATTAAGAAGCACTCAGAGGCTCTGAAGATGACCTTGTGAGCTACAGGCAGATATTGTCAAAAACTGAGGTACAGAGGGGAGTCAGATTCAGCTTCTGCGAGGGAACACAGCACCGTGTCAAGCACTTTCACCACAGAGAAAAGCAAGAAACAAAGTTTAAAAGGGCATCTTGGAAGCCTTCCATCCATCCACCTATTTTCTTGTCCTATTCAGGGTCACAGGGAGTCAGGATCCGATCCCAGAGGCTACCGGCGCAAGGCAGGGAACAACCCAGGATGGGGCGTCAAGCCATCACAGGGCACAGTCACACACCATTCACACACACACACACCTACCTACGGGCAATTTGGCAACTCCAATTAATCTCAGCGTGATTTGGGGGGGGGGGGGACCGCAGTACCCAGAAAAAGCCCCACGACAACACAGGGAGAATATGCAAACTCCATACACATGGAACCACGGCGGAGACTCAAATCCTGGTCACCGTGCCATCCGTCTTAGAAGAATCCTTCAAAAACCCAATGCTATATGTGCACCATATGTCTACACTTGGGAAGGGAAACTGGCCGATAAATGGCCAGTGTCAGATGACGTTCTCCCCCATTTATGCTCTCACAAGCATCAGATGGTAAAGTTTTTTTGTTTAAACTTAAAGCTACTAAAATAAACTAAGCAATATGCTGGAATTTCACACACTACAGCCGAGTGCTCGTTCACAACACGACACCCAAAGGCTTGGCCCTGAGAGGGGGCCCAGGGAGGCGCGGGGAGGCTGTACTCACAGTTCGGCCACCTCTTGCTCCTCTTCCCAGGCCTCTTTGTGTGTCAGCTGGCCACTGCCGGTGCTCTTGCAGGTCCAGATGTGCTCGCTGTACCTCTGAAGGCGAGCCTCATACTCTCTGATCATATTTGCTCAGGAAAAACACGATCCCCACAGACACTAGGTTAAACAAACATCACCAGACAGAGGGCACGCCACTAAGGCCTGTCAGCACGCTGCATCCATTTTAAAAGGAGCTTCAGTTGCAAATCAACATCTTGTTGACATTTGTGTGTATGTCCCCAGACACACTGTACTGTACAATAGAGCATTTATCAGGGGGGGAACAGCCCAATCAAACTACTGCAGGACTTGATTGCAACAGACTCACTGTCCACACCTGCAAAGGGCCCCTGACATCTAATATTTTACATACGTTTGTTTGTTTACATCATTCACACATTAGCTACAGCTGGTCTCAGTTATAACAGCAGCTGTGTTCCTGTACATTATTAACGAAAAAGACAAGTCAGTGATAACAGTATCGAGTGTCCTTCTGCATTATACACGGCTGCCAGATTCAAGTGGCTTCTCCCACAACCCCACCTCTAAGCCGGACGTCTGGACCTACATAGTCAATCGGCCATCGGTGAACTACATCTGCCGGTCCAGGAACGGTTTCTCGCAAACATTACAGGGACCCACGTGTGACACGCTTCAGGAAACGACACCCTCGGCAAGGTGGAGGGCAACAGCATGGAGCCGGCAATTCGCTTTAAGTGCTTCCATTCTGCACCACGCGCGGCTTCCACGGAGGCAGACATGGCCGCTCGCTAAACCCGGGCCGTCTGTGCCCACACTCAATTATTTAAGGAGTGACAGGCGATCGGGCGATGCTGTAAAAAAATAATACAACACTCCCCCATGCCTGTACGAAGCGAGGCGGCGAATTCGGGATGGAATACAAGGGGGCTGAAAGCAGGCCTGCGGTGTGTGAACCAGGAAAGGCAGCGTCCAAATTAACACAGGGGCGTCTGACTGCAAGGCACACAGCCAAGCGGCAGCCGAACACCGGCCAAGCGGCCAGCAGAAGGGACCGGCAGCCAGGCCATGCACCTCTAGTGCTCCCGCGCCCCGTCGCAGGTGTGGCGGAATCCCGCGGCGAGTCGGCGGCGGAGCGGGACGCAGGCGGCCCCCACTAGGGCAGAAGGATACTCTTTGTCCCTGAAGGCCTCCTGGGTGTGCGGAATTATGTAGAGCTCTTCTCCCGAACCTGGCGGCTCGGCCAGCGACTTGACCAACGGGTAGGGCTTCCGCCCCAGGAGCGGTGCCATGATGCGTCGTTAGCGGGTGAATCCTCCGACCCGCCACCCTCGATAGGAGGCCACGGCACGACGGCGTTACTCCGGTATCCCGAACTCAAACGCCGATCGCCGGGGCCGCGCTTCAGTGCATCCGATGAGCGGAAGTCACTCCGGCTCGAGTCACCGGGCAAAACAACAACAACAATAACAATAACGGCACTAACAGCGAGAGCAAGCCCGTCTCAGTCACACCGACTCCGCGGCGCGGCCGCCGGGCGTGCCGCTGCCCGGCCCATGGCGCTCCGGTCTGAGAAAAGCGGTGGGATGTCTGACGCGGGCGGTCCGGCCGAGCCTCTCCGGGAGCTGCCCTAGACAGCCGGTTGCGCTTCCTCTTGTGAAACGGAGCCGCCTTCTACTGAGCTTCTCATGCGGGGAATAGAGGACCTGCCCGGCCCGTACGGAAACCCGGGGAAACCGGGGCTTTAATTTCCCTTTATTTCGATGGATACGGAAAAAAAACAAACAAACGAGAGGTTGGAGACTAGGTTGAAAAATGGCGGGAGTTCCTACTCCACCGGCACCGTTCGGCTCAGCCCTAAAGCTCCGTTACCCCGGCAGCCAAACAGCGTCGCCTCGTATGCCCCGCCCCCGCCTGATGCTTATTGGTCGTCGAGCTTCTGCGCAGCAGCGGCAGTCGCTCAGTGGTCCGTTAACCTGTCCGTCATTAACGTGACTACATCGCCCCCCCTACTTCCCCGCGCGCCTGTAGATTTGTAACTCCGCCCAGTGAGGGAGATGTAGTGACGTCAAGTTAAAAGATAGGGTTAAAGGTTATGTGGGGTGAACTCAAATGCCTGCGTTATACGCTCCAATGTCAGACTAGGTAAGAAGGTGGTCGATGTTTTATGATTGGGTTTACCTATTTATCTGTCGTCTATTCTGAAATTTTATCTTGATATTATCTTGACTTTTTAATAGTACTCCAGCGCATTACGAAGTATTGTATAAATACATTTTATGACAATTTCAATGTATAATTGGACTAAAGATTTGTCTTCATTCCATACATAATAATACCGCATTGCTGAAATTTTGGGTGATAGTCCTGAAATATCTTTGATGAAAAATCATACACACATTGGTACACATCTTCTTCCACCATGTTATATCATGGATATAAACTATAATGTATATAAATTAAAACCAAATAGAAAATAATTTTAAAAATCCACATGTGCTGTGAATTATGTCTGTATAGCACAACTAATGATCCACCTGTTACTGTCTTTGACTTGGGGGATGCAACAAGCATAGGTTAACAGACCAGGGATGTTTGATAATGATGCAGCATAGCACTGGCATGAGGATCTGCCTCTGTTTGTGTGCTAGAAGTTATTTTTAGAGGTCTGAGGCACATTAGAGGTTCGGTACTGTCTTTGCAGGGTTGGTTGGAGGTGGCTCACTGCTGAATCCACAGACCACGCAGCCATGATAAGTGGTTACTTGTGAAGTTACAGCAGTGAGAGAAGTGAGGCTGTTTGGGGCAGCATTTACCTGCTGTACACACACCGCAGTACAGACCCTGCAGTGCCAGACCATACTCATTCCTAGAAATCCATCCGTTACAGCACCACACCCAGTTACATCCTTTACTGCCTGGGCTGGGGTGGCACTGCAGGGCAGAGCTGCTCTTAAACATGTATTTTTTTTTCCAACTTCATTTTGACACACTGGTAATACATGCCATGCATTCATATTACCTAGCAAGCTAGCACATATAATATTATGTAAGGTTGTGTATGGAAATAAACTTTTAAATAAATTTCTAGAATGTGCACAGGATCCTGGAAGTGTCATGTACGCTGTATTTTTGTCTGTTGTCAGTAAATAAATGCAGGTGGACAGTGAAATTTTGTGCCATCTTTTTTTTATTCAACACAACACAAGAAAAGTGATTCTATACGATATGGGGTCCAATCTCCTTCCAGACTTCCTGCTAGATTTTATCCCCTAGCCACTGAACAATCGAGGGATGCTTGCATCACAGAACTGACTGCCAATGTAGCTTTTTGATTTCCAAGTGGTATGCCCTCAGATGCGGTCTTTGACCATTGTAGTGACAATTATTTAAAAACAGCGCATCCGCAATAGGTATGAACCAGGCCTAAATGGTAGGAGGGACTGCTGGGCTTTCAGTCACCACTTGCTGTTGCGTTATTTTACTAAGCTTAACTAGATCACATCAGCACTTGATTGACAGGCCACAGTAATGCCATTGTGGGTTTCAAATCCCCTCCCACTGCCAAAACCTGTGCAAACTGTGCTAGAATAGAAAATGTATTGACTGCCTATATAAGCTGGTCTCTGCTCATGCAAAAACTAAAGAGATTCTGCTGTGGCCTAGGACTGTGAGGAGTATTTAGTCATACACTCATACAGTTTGTTGGAGCCTTTCCCAGGCAGGAGAGGGTACAAGGGCTGGCTCACCTTGGACAGGATGCCAGTCCACTGAGCAATATAGACAGAAATGAGCCTAACTGCACATAATTGGGCTATAGGAAAAAAAAACACTCATGATACGGGGAGGCCATGCATACTCCACATACACACTGAATGGGGGTGAGATTCACCCCCGAGCCCTGAAGGTAATAGGGAGCAGTACTGCCTACTGAGGCACCAAGCCTCCCTTTAAATATACAGTCTTCTCGCACTTCATAAAATAAATAACCAAGCTGTCTGTCTTCAGCACAGAGAGAAAACATTTTCACATATCTAAATTTAACATAAGAAAGAGAAAGAAAGATTTTTGGTTTTAGTGGGTGCCTAAAAGCCAAAACATTTCAAATAAGGCAGTTTTAAAACACACCATGATGTCTAAGGCAAAATCTACATGCAAACTGCACATATCCAAGCAAACCATGGGGCAGTCGTGCAGGCAGTTTTTTGATTTTCATTCTGACCCCATGTGCATGTGTTTGTTCACACGCTCAGCTCGTGGCTTCAGCAAACAGACTGTCCAGAGCATCCTGAGCATCTTGGATCTGCTGGTGCAGTCTTTGCTGCATGTCCTCATTGGACGTCTTCTGCAGCATAGCCTCCATGTCCTGGATGGCCGCCCGGTAGCCTGGGGCGTTGTGGAAGACGCGGATGGCGCGGCCTCCACTGCACGCCAGGAAGCGGCTGTTGATGTCAAACTCCAGGTCCGTGATGTCCTCGCTTTGAACGTCGTGAAACTCCTCCTCTAGCTCCCCGCTGGCCGTGTTGTACAAGGTCACGCTGCAGCCGTTGGACACCGCCACCACCCGCGCGTCCGGGGACAGGGCGATACGACTGTTCTCGGACACCTGGCAGGACACCGTCCTCAGTAGGTACGGGTCCTGCTGCTCCTCATAGTCCACATCAGTGTCCCACAGCTTCCATGTCCCATCTTTGGACAATGTCACCATCCTGTTTAACGTAGCATACAGCAGGTGAATATCATCTGGACCAAACTGCTCACAAAGACTGTGGCTGACATTTACATCTACAGTGCCAGTCAAAAGTTTGGACACACCCACCCATAGTACTATTCTCTACATTTTAGAATATTTATACAGACATCAAAACTATAAAATGACATATATGGAATTATGAACTGACCGAAGAAGTATTAAACAAAAAAATAATTTCTTTGGAGGGGGCCAGCTCCATGGGTTGGGACTCAGAAGGTTTCTGGTTCAGATCCTGTGGTCTGCAGAGTGATGCTACCATTGGGCACTTGAGCAAGGCCCTTAACCCCAACTGTTATAGGGACTGGCTGACCCTACTGTCTCCTCTACACCAGTTTCATGAGGTGGCCTCCTGGAAATGCTATTCCAGTTGTCCTGAAGGAAGTCCCACATATGCTGGGGTCTCATTGGCCGCTTTTCCTTCATTCTCTGGACAAACTCCACAAAAATCATTTCTACAGTTTTTAGGTCAGGTGGCCAGGTCATGTGATGCAACACTATCGCTCTCCTTTGTATGCGGCTTGGCGTGTCCAAACTTTTGACTAGTAGTGTATATAACAGCTGTGGAAATAGTTTGTTTACAGTGCGATTGTGCAGGATAGCCCCCATCCAGACTCGCTTATCCATTACTCTGATAGACTGTTAGGACACACATTTGTTTGGCTGGTTCCACACAGCAGACCCACCTGCAGGAGTCACCGGAGAACGCAAAGAACTGCACAGGAGAAGAGTGTCCCTGGAGGTCAAACGCTCGCACCACCTCTTTCAACTGTCCATCTGTCCTGAAGCACACCTCCCACACCTTCACGTTGCGGCCGCAGGATGCTACAAACCTGCCCAGTGGGGACACAACATCACATGATGTGGCTGGATATTCTGAGTGCTCAGCTGCATTACCCATACCTGCCACAAGGAGAGATGGCAGCATAGAGGCTGGTCGTCTGGTTAGTGTCGATGGAGGCCAACAACTTGCCATACAGGTCCCAGAGGATAATGGTGGCATTGCTGCATGCAGTCATAATAAATGTTCCTGGGGAAAACACAGGAGTAGTGGACGACGAAATTAGGCTTCATGAACCATTTGCTGTATTTTTTGAACCCTCTAGATGGTGCTCTTGGTTTGCTTTGGGGGGTCATGCATTGTGCCAATTACACTATGTAACAAATTTTTATTTTTATTTTGTTCCTGGGTACAAAGTGTGTTTTCCTAACCCGTTATGCC
>JAAGVU020000036.1:4575764-4586756 GCA_011763525.2 Mormyrus iriodes | reverse complement strand
TACTTTTACAACATAAGCAATTAAGAAATAACATGTATTGTCCAGGAACAAAATTTGTGTTACATAGTGTTATTGTACAGAGAGCTCCATCTAGAGAGGTAAAAAATTAAAAAAATACAGCAAATTCATGTGTCATTTTGCTCATCACTACATAGGAAAATCATTTTAAATGTCACAGGTTACCTGTTCTGTTTTTAACAATTTGATTGGACAAAAGTTAATAAAATAAAAGAAAGGAGTATGTCCACGTTTGATAAACGACAGCCCATCTTTTGGGACAAATTGCATTTAACAACAAATACATGATCAATAAAATGAGAACTGGTGGTCTGATGTCAAACTGGTCAATGAACCAGCAACGGTGCCATTAACTGTACCAGTTTCTGCAATGCCGATATTGACAACGGTTGCTGTGTGTTGCCGGGGGAAGTCCTCTGGGGCAGGCTTGAAGCTGAAAGAGCTGTCGTTCTCCTTGCACATTTGGAAAACACGGAGGGTCTCCTTGCCAGCCAGCCAGGTGATGAAGGTGCTGTAATGTGAGGAAAAGTAGGGGTCTCTCTACAGGGAAGAGGCAGCCAAGAGAACCCAGCCCCCCCAGGCGGTTGGTGCAGCCATGTACCGTGAGTCAGGGCTGAGGCGTACGAGAGAAGCATGGTCCTTCTTTATAGCAACGCGCAAACACCGGTGCTCGCTGTTCAGGAAGTCTTTTGTACTCCAAATCCGGATGGTGCCATCATCAGAGCAGGACACCAAGTATTTCCCATTGCTGCTGAAATCCAAGCACGTGACGTTGCCATAGTGACCCTAAGGAGATGGACAACACATTTTAGCTACAGACAGGTCTTCCCTTTGGCTGAGCTGAGCAAGAGGGCTCAAACTTGGAACAACATTCAATATGGCAGCCACCTTGTCAACAGGTAATGAGACAACATAATTCTGCAGTAGGCTTCAGAATAACCCAGTACTGTAAGATCAGTCATCGTACAGTAAAACTTCAAAATGCGTCCTCCACTCATACATGCAGCGTGGCGGCCAGGAGCGGGTGGCTGAAGCTGTGCTGCTCCAAGTCCTCCACAGGAGGGAGCTGTTGCTGCTCTGGCTCCTCGCTGGGGGGCGGTGCGGAGTCGAGCTCTTCAGCTACGGGCAGGTCTATTGCAAGACACCGGCTTGTTTTAGTTTTATCAAAATCCAGTCTGCACCTAGCAATGTCTAAGACAAGCAACACTTATTGTTACCTAAGTGATGGTTTAACTATTTGGAGCGCTTCCAGCCACCATGTTTTTATTTTATTTTACGTTTAAATCCTCACAATAACATTTTGGTTAAAAACAAAAGTATAGCGATACTTAAATACGTATCATTTAAATTGTTTAAATGTAGTATAAGCAGTAACTAAATGAAGTGTAAAGCATTAAATATGGGTTACATTTAAACTATCTATGGTTTTCAGCTGGACAGTCGGCTATACCATCATTCACAATGAAATTACACAGCAATTTACTTTGAAATTCAATCCTCCTAACAGATCGGGTTTAGTTCTCACTAACTGGATTGAAAACGCCAGTATCGAGTTTCTATGCCTGTCGCTATTTTAGGTCACACTATAAACACATCACTTCGGTTTTGTTTAAATAAATAAAATAAAAATGTTTTGCAAAAAAAAAAACTTAATCTGAAGGTAAAATTTAGCAAAATTAAAATTATACAGTGAAAACTGACATAATACGACAGAAATCCGTAAGGCTCAGCGCCAGAACATTTTCCACTTCAGCTCTACTCACCGTCGCTTCTTTCACTGGATTCGCTTTTTTCATTCAGCTCCGGTTTCCCTTTACCAAATGCGACAAAAAGCAGCAGGAGCAGCGCTCCTAATAACACAGCGACAGAAACAGCCAGCTCCATCCCCGGCCCGAAGCGTGCGGCTCGCCGATCAGCGGTGCTGCCGCGTCGCCGGACTGCAGCTAATATAACAGACAGGTAAAGGTGTGCTCAGATATCAGATTAAACATTAGACTGTGTGTATGAGAGCAAGAGAGGTGTCCTTTTCCTCCTTTCTTAAATTAAGCGCAAGAATATATATGGGGGTGGGGTTTATGAACAACATAAATTAATTAAACGTGCACTAGACCAATAGCACCGTACTGCCAGTGTTCAGCTATGTAGGTCTAACGTAAATTGGACTGTCGTAAATGTGCCGGATTGGAATTTTTTTCGGCAGGCCGTAAAGCAGATTATTTGGGCCGGAAAACGGGTGACTAGCATAAGTAACGTGGGTTGGTTGCTCTGGGTGAGCTAGTTTAAAAGTTGCGGTACTTTTATATGTTAAGTAATGGCCCTGTACACGAAAGCTGCTGAGATCCTTGAGAAAGTCGAGCGTAAAGAAGGAGCTGTTAAGACTTTGGTGTATGATAGTAAATTTCTGGTAGGTATTTGTCGTTAAATAATATCTGCCATTTTTAACAACCTATTAATGATAAACCTCGCATCGGATGGACAAAGAAAATTGCTAGTATTGCCGATTAATTATTTATGTGATTAAAATTCGTGAGCCATTTTAATCACAAGGCTTCGATACCGCTTAATCCAATGCCCTTTTAAAAGAGAAGTGATGGACTTGTGCAAAAGAACAGCACGTAATTATGAACTACTTTTACATGAATGCGAAATCAAAAGTATAACAAAGCCGGAGATGCAGCAGTTCACACGCGAAATGTATTTTTGTATCAGAATATCAAGCAGCTTTATGCCCTGGTGTGTGAAACTCAGAGGTTTTCCTCCGTGCTTGAAGATATCATCATCTCTACCAAGCTGCTTAAGGAGACGAAGCTCAAAATGAATTTGGCCAAGGTAATTACTGGTTCTCCCTTCTGTCACCCCATGAAATGTCTGCACTAACAATGCAGCTAATACCAACACTCCAGATGTTCTCTGGTCTCATGTTTGCAGGTCCTCCTGTACGATTTTCTGATTGGCCAGGGGCTGAAGTGTGGCGGTAGTTGGAAGGCTGCGCTGATGAAGCAGCGCTCCCGGCTGCAGGCGGCACTCGCCCGCATGAAGGTCAAGAAGAAAGTCAGCCGCAACCAGGATCTGCTTCCCGCGGCCGTCCAGCAGGCATCAGGTGTGTTGGTGTGTCAGGGACAAAGAAATTGATTGCGCTTAGGTCATTCCGATGCTTATTCCTGGGTGGGTCACTGGTTCCTGTTCCAGAAGGAACTTATACAGTCATGTAAGAGAACAGAAAGTGATTCACATTGGTTATGCGTATCAATTTAAATAAACCATAGGTTGGACTAAGGCAGCAGTCAAAATGAATCACGGGTGGTCATCTCGTGTGCATCTGATTTTCTAATAACCTGATGCCTCTTTATGTTCTTTGAATGTTCTTATAATGCACTTGGTTCTTAAATACTCTTATTAGGTTCTTACTTTGATAATAGTCATTATGTAGTTGTGTAGCTGTTGGGTAGCTCCTGCTCCAAATCTGCTCATGCTTGTACCTGGGCATACACTGGAAGTTCAGCCTAGCTGCACTTATGCCTAGTCACCTCCTTAACAGCATGAATATTTGTAATGTGCCACTTGCCTTGCTTGTATGTCACTTTGGACAAAAGCATCTGCTAAACATGTAAAACGAAAATGTCCACAGAAGACCAGCTTCCACGCTATGTTCGTGTGAATAGGCTGAAGACCACCGTGGAGGACGTCGTCGATTACTTTAAAAGGGAGGGTTTTTCTTACCAAGGCCAAGCCGTTAGGTACGTTCCGGCTGCAACAGAGCTCCTGATAGGAAAAGCGGAAGTATTTTTATTTTTTCATCTGGATTTCAGTGACTCAGACCCGGTTAACTGTCCCTGTTGTTTTTACAGGTTGGATGATCTGCGCAGTCTGTCGGGGAAAACATTCCTCTGCGACCTGCACCTTCCAGACCTACTTGTCTTCCCTCCAAAAACTGATTTCCACGCACATTTTCTGTACCAAGCTGGACACATCATTCTGCAGGATAAGGTGGGGCCCTCTTAGTCACACATTGTTGTATTTTTTTTAAACTCATTATTTCAATATTATTGTAAAGTTGAAGCATTGCAGTTAGCGATGAAGAGCGTATTTCAGCTGGGCAGATAAAGGCACGCGTTTTCCCTGGTGGTACTATAAGGCACCCACAGAACTGCCTGAACCCCCCTGCTCATTCCCTATGGCATTGCAGACCAGCTGTTTACCTGTGTACTTCCTGAACCCCCCTGCTCATTCCCTGTGGCACTGCAGGCCAGCTGTTTACCTGCGTACCTCCTGAACCCCAAAGCTGGGGCTCATGTGCTTGATGCCTGTGCTGCTCCTGGGAATAAAACTAGTCAGCTTGCTGCCATTATGGGCAACAAGGGGTGAGTAAAAGGTTGTAATCGCCCCCCATCCCGTACTAGACTCCACCCACAGTGACTGAGTACAGTTTATCCCCCCCCTTGGTTCTTTTAGCAAGCTAATTGCATTGGATCTCGACGCAAAGCGACTGTCCACCATGAGCACGCTTTTGCTCCGTGCCGGTGTCACATGTCAGCAGCTGGCCAATCAGGATTTCCTGAAAGTTGACCCCGAGGGCCCCGAGTACCGAGGAGTGGAGTACATACTGCTGGATCCCTCCTGCAGTGGATCAGGTGAGGGCTTTTCCAGTTTTCGTGTCCCACGTGTCAAAGAGGATGGCAGTGATGCTGATTGCTGACGCATTACAGGGATGGTCTGTCTACGGGACAGCTCTCCGGTGCCCCCACAGGAGGAGGAAGCCCGTCTGCAGGCTCTGGCTGCATTCCAGCTGCGCTGCCTCAATCATGCCCTGCGCTTCCCTCATCTGCAGCGCCTGGTCTACTCCACCTGCTCAGTCCACAAACAGGAAAATGAGGAGGTGGTGTCAGCTGGCCTGCAGCAGAACGAGGGCTACAGGTACCACCAGGGGGCAGCAGCCCTTCAGGCCGGAGTTCTGAGACACTCTGTTGACACTGAAATGTAAACGCTAAGGAGTGGTGGTCACATGGTCATAGTCCCCTCTTGTCACTCTCCTGTTCCGTGTTGTTTCCATAGGCTGGTCCCGGTTCTGCCCAATTGGCCCGAACGAGGCCTGGAGCCCCTGACCCAGTGTCTGCGGGCCAGCACCACCCACACCCTCACTCATGGTTTTTTCGTGGCCCTGCTTGAGCGACAGCCCCCTTGCAGGGAGGACACTGCACTGATGCAGTGAGTGCTGGGGTGGAGGGGGTGGGGGGGTGTACAATCTGGCAGCCGATTTTGATGTTTTGATGTACTGGGGTAACACCCAAGTCACTTGAGAATCGTGTTCACCTCAGCCAGCTCTGTCTACACCCCCCCAGACTCCCCACCACTACGCCATCACCAGAGATTTCGGTCAGTGACGAGACCCGGGTGGCGGAAACTGTGTCACTGGATCAGGATGCCGCTGAGCTCCAGGGCAATAAGAAGAGGAGGAGGAGGAAGGGCAAGAGGAGAAAGAGCCAGAGCTGAATGGCAGAGGCGGGTGGAGGCTGGCTGTCAGCCACGCGCCGAACACTGCGTGCGTTCGCGCACCTCCTGCAGAGTTGGCTGACCCGCTACGGGGTGACGGAGAATCTGTCAGCATGTCTTCGTTCGATGTCGTTTACATTATGTCAGCTGGAAAAGAAGAAAATGGCGCCCCCCCACAGCTAGAATCTATGCAGTAGTTTGTTTTTATTGCAGTCCAGAAAAAATGTTCACATTACAGAAATCAGACACATGGCCCACAGGCAGGGTTCGGGACGGACATCTGGTCCATGTTTTAATAGTTGCCAGTCCTACCCAGACTTACAGAAGTTTTAACAAGCATAAATCAGGCAAGGTAAAGAAATTATTTTTCACTCGGTTGGTGTATTTGCGATATTAATCTGGCTTACGTTGTCAGTATGACAGTTAGTGCAACAGCTGAATAAAAGTTTTTAATAAAAACCTGAGAGTATGCTCTTTTTCAGAAATATGTTACTGTAGCTGTAAAAGTTCAAAAAATTAAGTTGTAAAATGTTCTGGCGTGAGGTTTGCTAACTTTTTTTTTTTTTTTTTTACCAAATTCTTGAGTCCATTCCTCATCTTACCGGCACTATCACAAATCTGGCAGAAGGGGGCGTCATCCCCTTTATGCATTCAATAGCGTAATGCTCAGTTAATGAGTTATGTAGGTTTTACAACGACCGTGATCTCATTTAACTGCTTAAATCTATATATTATCAAACATAGCACAGGCCTACATGAAGAAATTAATGTAATTATACCATTGCAAGAAATGCTGCATCGCACTATATGGAAAGAACGTATACAAATGTTACCCTATTCAACTTTATTCCTTAACATTCATCAAATATGAGACGTTTTAAATAACCGTCCATCTTTTCAGGCACGTTTGGATTTACTGTGCGCGACGTGGCGAAGTTCTAACGGTGTGATGGCTATCAGCGCTGGACAAATGAGACTGTATGTGCATTATAATATTCGGCTATGTAACGTCCGTCGCTTTTCCCAGTCATTTCTCCGTTATCCAAGAATTTGAGGACAAGGTGAAAGCATCTTCATGAACAAGCGAGCATCTCACAGTCCCTCGTTGAGATCTCAGAAATCAGTGTCGTGCCCTTTTTTCCTACAGTCACCCCATGGGGGCATCAGGGGGATGATAACGCGGGGGTCCCCATCCCTCACAATGATCCTCCTGACGGGGGAGCGACCCCTTGACAGCCAGTCGCTCTGCAATGCGAGTCCTGCTTCTTAAAAGGGGGGGCGGAAGGAGTTAAAGATGAACTGCCTTTACTTCGTGACACATGCTGATTGATTTAGAGGACCTTGGCGCTCCCTCCGCTCCAAGCGGACCGTCATTTTTCCACTTGTTGGCAGTAAACTGCCCAACATTTTCTGACATCTGATTTTCTCGTCTTCAGCAGCCTTTTCGTCTGTAAACGATGGACATAACGAAAATGGTAAGGATCGCAGCGGAGTTTCACCCAGATGGGCGTGGGTCTCTGTAGTAGAGGGGCTGCTTGCTGTCTGGACATTTTTGTTGTGTTTTTATGTCACGTTGTTGCCGTTTGATCAACCGTATAAACTTGGGCTTGGTGGCTTTGTTCACTCCGCTATTTATATATAAACATGACTATCCAAGAAGGTGATTAAGTGCCCTTTGAATTTGACGACAATCCCGCATCTTGTCCAGAACCTGGAGGACGTCCTTGCTATTTTAAGTTTTAATTTAATTAAGACTGCTACGTTTTAAGGGTTTGGGTTGATCGAATTAAGTGCGTTAACGCAGAGGCTGGAAGCGCAGTCCTGTCATTTTCAAAGTTATTTCCGAAGTCAGCACATACTAATACATTTAGTCACCGAGTTGCTTCACTTACGTGGCCATTCATTTCCTTTTCTTTATTCTTGCTTTCCGATTTAGTTGCACAGATCATACATCTCTTTACAGACAACGTCGCTTATACACGTTAATACCCGGACAGATGCTCCATTGCAGAGTTCAACAGCTGTCGCTTAAAATTATGTTTATTTACATATTAAGGTTTAAATTAACTGATCTGCAGCAGAGACGTCGGCACGTTATCCCCACTATACAGAAATAAGTCACCCGGTTCAGTTTTGATAATGATGTCTCCTGAGTTGTGACACAGTTCAGGTCGAGGGAGTTTTCAATTTCAGCATGATAAAGAACATTCTCCAAGTCCTTCAGATACTCCCATCACAGCTTTTTGGACCCGATTCTTTATCGGGCGGTATGTGGTGGTTTTTTCGGCTGTCTCGAACGCTGTAGGGGCTGGGTTTCCCTTAATATCCGTATCTATAGCTATACTTTTGAAGTCCTGCTGCATTGTGCAAAATCTAGTTTAAAAATTCTCCACAGCTATGTAACTGTTAATCAAGGCCATCCATGATTTAGGTTTAGCTTAATGGTTTTTCCCCGAGGAACAGAAAAAAGTGGCCTTGGGTGTCAGATGTCATCATGGTGGAATATTTTCTAATGTTCTAACTTTCTGTGAAATTTTTAAGTTGCTGTATATTTCCCTGTGACTCAGCTGTCTGGCCAGGCAGGGGGCGGATTTTTTGTTCTGTTTTTGTCCTGTGTCATTTAATGGCTAGTGCGTGTGATTTTCATGGATTTTAAAAATGAGAAATGGTTCTGAATTGTTAAAAAACCGTTGTGTCGATGGTTACATGTGTGTTTGCCAGGGCTCAGGGGTGTCGCAAATAGTGAGGACAGGGGGATCTGTCCTCACAATATCGGCAGACCCCCACCCTCCCAATAAATAAATAATAGCATGTTCTTTTATTATGAATGCGCACGTTACTCAGGCCACCTCGCTGCACATGCAGAAGGTTAGGACAAAACTTATACCTAATGGAGACGGGACGTCCGACGTTTTAAAATATCAATCAGTTATTTCTCGTTATGTTTTTTGTGAACCTGTACCCTAAACAGTGTTTGTTTTATTTTAAATGATGAAATCTTTAAAATTATTTTAAAATCTTTCTTATTTCTCATTGTTTCACGGTGTGACTAATGCTTGTGTGCCCACGGTGATGTCTTGACATACATCGCACTGCCCCGAGGGCAAATTGGGTCCTCCCCAGGCCTGATGTGTCATACAGTACCATTGAGGAAAACACCGTACACTAGTGACAGAGTGACAGTCGGGATGGTCCTGGAATTGGCTTCCCCGCACTGTGATGGGACCTGAAACATGAACATCTGCTGAGCACTATACAGCACTCAGGACAGCATGAAGCTGCTCTGTTCATCCTGGGCCCCCTGCCGCCACTGCATCATTTCCGTTTCATTGATACCCACCCCTCATTAACGTTTAACAAAGGGAGTCCAACAGAGCGGTGCCTGTCAGCAATTTAAAATAATGTCCTGAGGAGGTCTGCATAGATGGAAAGCAAAAGTGGACCTACAAAGCAGCCTGTCATTTCTCTCTCACAGAGCCAGGCCAAGACCTGCCCGGAGTCACCTGAGTTCACTTTGATGCAGCCTCCTGTCACATCCCATTTTGTTCTGATAGGAAGGTTTTTTCTAGTTTTACAGCTACTCTTGCTATCAGAGCAGAAGGAAGCACAGAACGGCCTGCAGCTATTTTTGCCTGCGACCCTGCTGTGTGGGGTTTCTCTCTATGCAAGTTCACGCTGTGGGCAGATGAATCTACAGCAAGCTAGACAGTGCAGTTTTTTTTTTTTTTTGCAAGTTGCGCTCAGCTTAGCTTTCTTGAAAAGCGGGGGTGTATTCGTGTACATGGTCACCATCAGAGCTTGGAGGGTTTTCATTGAACTTTCTGTTGTCTGATTTAACTTTACCAAAACCGGCATGCAAGGATTTCCACAGACAGTGAGTCCCTGCTCCGAGCTATTTTTCAGGTTTCAAGCTTTGAATTTATTCAGTACATTGCATTTCCCCTCATTCAAGGAAGTCTGGGTGTTTCTCAGTATGTATACCTGACCGTACGTGTGTTCTCGTGTACCCATGTTACATCATCTTCCATTGCTGAAGATCAGTTCCAATACTCAAGAAAAGAAGTACAGAGGACAGTAAAAATCCCCGAATGTCATTCTAACCCCGCCCCAAATATCAAGGATACATCAGTTGCATCCTCGTCGAACAAGACCAGTCCCATGATCCATTGCGCCTCAAGGTCATTCTTGGAAGGAAAGTTAGCAAAACCAGTCTTGCTGAGACCACAAGTACGATCTTTGCGTTCTTGGCATTAAGAAACACCCCCTGTTTATGGTCAGTGTACTGTGATTTCCACCGTAGTGGTAAAAGCAGTATAAACTGAAACATTATCTTTGGGTGAATAATCATGTAACCCTCCCTCCCCCCCCCAGCTTGGTAAATCTCAGCCAGGAAGAGCAGATGTGAACATCTGTTTCTCCTGACCCCAGCCAAGCAGAAATGGCATTTGAAGAGTTTTTCTTTGCTTTTTGCTTTGCCTTGACTTTTTTTCCCCCCCGTCATGTAGTCTGTGAGCATCAACAAGGCTATCAACGCACAGGAGTTAGCCGTCAAGGAGAAGCACGCCAGGAATATCTTTTCTGTCATGCCCCCTGCTGGTCTGGTGGAACAATGCAGTGCTGTTGACCATCTGTGTTTGTGGAAGTCTCTGATGTGTGTATATTGAAATAAATTTGATTGTTTGGCCAACAAATGAGTTGAAGGGTTGCTTAGACTAGGGCAGGAGTTTTTACCTCTTGTTTGTGACATTCCTTGACGTGCATGCACCATGCATCCTGGGAACACACCATGAGAAAGGTGCTCATACGTTCTGGATGGTGGTCAGTCGCCTACCCCTCTCCAGCAACGCCGTGATCTGCTGGAAGTTCTGTCACGTCTTCCACAAGCTACTTAGGGACGGACATCCAAATGTGAGTCCACTGGCACTGTGAGACACGTCTACACAGCCACTCAGGACATGTTTATGCATGTGTACCTCCTGTAAAACATTCAGTTAAGCTAACGTGCCTTCCAGGCATGTCACCCTGGGGTGTTTGTTTACCAATGTTGTGACTGACATATGCTGCTATCTGTGTCCAGGTTATAAGGGACTCAATGCGGAGCAAAGCAAACCTCTGTGACATGAGCAAGATGTGGGTAAGAAGTTCCATTCCAAGGATAAAATACCCACAATGCTCAGAGGTTTATCAATCGTTCTGCACAACTTTCAAGATCTTATGATTTAATATTTTCTATTACTATCTTAAATGTCAACTTTTATTGTTCTATAGCTCTTTTGGGACAGAGTGGATGCTTTGTGTCTGTGCTGCATTGTGGTGGGGCATGCCACGAGCTCAGTGGAGCTTGGAAATGGCCACACTGTCACAAGGTGCAGGAGGCCACAGAGTGGATCTGAATGGGGTTTATATCCAAACCAGGGCATCATCCTGGGTCCTAGTGAGCTGGTGTACAGCCTTCCCAGTTTGAGAGTGAGCTGGTGCACTGCC
>JAAGVU020000036.1:4548723-4564728 GCA_011763525.2 Mormyrus iriodes | reverse complement strand
TTGGTTGATTAGATAATTGCATTAATGAGAAATTGAACAGGTGTTCCTAATAATCCTTTAGGTGAGTGTATGTGTGTCTGTGTGTGTGTATGTGTGTGTTTATGTGTGTGTGTGTGTGTGTGTGTGTGTGTGTGTTTATGTGTGTGTCTGTGTGTCTGTGTGTTTATGTGTGTGTGTGTCTGTGTGTTTATGTGTGTCTGTGTGTGTGTGTGTGTCTGTGTGTATATACACACGTGCAGAATAATGATGTGCTGTGTGTTCACAGTGGGTCAGGGTCTGAATCTGCCCCACGTGACATGGGTTCCCCCCTGCAATCCTGAAGCATAAATTGCCCCAGATTTCTCCCTCAAGATTCAAGAGATCTTTACTGTCAGCCCATCAATATACATTTATACATCTGGGAAAATAATTTTGTCTCTCTGAGCCTCATGCTGCCATGTTTACACATTTACTGAACATACTAATACTTACAAAGACAATGTGCTTCACGCGCTACATTTACACAGAGAATAGGTGATATGCTACATGCTGTACAACATGAAATGCAATAGGAACATGGCAGTGCCCTGTGATGGACCGGCATCCCATCCAGAGTGTCCCACTGCCCCGTGTGCCGTGATGGACTGGCGTTCCGTAAGGGGTATCCCCTAGCCGTGTGCCCTGTGCCCCCTGGAACGGGTTCATGCCCAGGATGAGTGTGAGGGATTTGGTTGGACATGCTAATTTCATGGCTCCTTTGTTTTCTTCTCCTTTGTGGTTGCCATCCCACCTGCAGCTGGTTTTTCACTCATTTGCTTTGGATAATAACACATCCGGGCCGGGGGGAAACTGTCTTTTATATACAATGTAATTTTATGTATGTGAAATGCTCCAGCTTTGCTAACAACATAACAGTGTCGTATTTCATGTGGAAGCCTGGGGGAAAGATAAATTCAGATGTTTTTCCCTCTCCTTATTTGGGCGGCAGGGGGGCGTGAGCAGAGTTCCAGCTGGTTATGCTTTCATTTCATTTTATTTTCCAGAAGTGCACTGAGCTTTGAAATAGGACTCCTGTGAGAGTATGTATCTACAGGATTAACATACAGTATTGAGTAACAGTTTAATAGCACTGGTGTTTCCTCTATGCAGGATAGTGTTAAATAAAGAGGATTAATCACTCACAGATAAAACTGACTATGGGTCACAGTGTAGCACTACCACTGACCCAACACAGATTTTTTTCTTAATTTACACGTAGGAGGAAATAGTTTTTTGTCTTTGCATTGAATTTCATATGCATATATCTTTAAATTTGTGCTTTTGAGAAATGTAGGAGATTTGTGTGCTCACCTAATGCACATTCTTATATTTTCAGTATCATTTTTAAACTTTAATTACGTCGACGGTTTGAAGCTAAACTGCTTATTCGCCGCTTTGATTCCTTGGACCGGCTCCGTACCCAAATGGCCGTCACAGCTGTAGTTCCAATATACTACCACTAGATGTCTCGCTTGTGTTTCCCGTTAATGCGCAACGCAATACGGGTGTAAAGAGCCCGACGTGAAAAATTGTTAGGTTTAAGTTGTTGCTTGTTTCATGCGGATATTTACTATACTAATTTGTCTTTGAAACAACTTTTTAAAAATTTCCAGACAAATGCACAGAGGTGCAATGGTTTTAGATATTTCTCATTTTATTTGGATATACCATGATAATTTTAAATGTGTAATGCTTAGATAATATTGAAAATTTACATAAAATAATTTTTATATTATTGGAATAGTAAATTCTTATAAATTATTATAGTGCGGATTCTGCATTTAGGTTTTCTATTTAAGAAGACGCCTCCTACTGAGCACCTGCCAGACATTCGCCCCGCTCCCCGCGTGACTGCATCCCTCAGGTGCTGTATTAATAAGCGTCACCAGCGCGCCGAAGCCGCCGGTTTTACGATGGTGGTACAGAAAAGAGGGTTTCACTCGGTTTTGCTGCTGATGCAGGTCAATCTCCTCCACCAGGGAAAGTGAACAGCTGAGCTCCACTTTTAAATGAGAGCTGATGCTTTAAAAAAATTGAAGATTTGGATTGTACCAATGCAGGCAGAACCGAGGGGGCTGATTCACACTGCGAGGAATGGCCATTACTATAACACAGGACAAAGACCACATAGGTGTAAATGTACGGTGCGCTGGAACTGATGACTGAGGCGCCCAGTCATGGCAAATGTTTAATACACTAACGGGATACCGAGCTTTGAGATTTAATGACTTTAATAATTATAATAATGTGCGAGGGATCCATTCATACTGTGTTACTGGTCTCCCCTGGCTGTGCACGCCTGGTTCATTTGTAAGTCTTCTGATAACGGATGTCTTTCAGGGCAGGGGGGCTGCCCCCCAGGAGTCTGTCCCTGCACGTAGATGAGCCCATCCCCAGCAGTAATCCCATCACACGTAAACACCGCACAAACAGATCTAAAAATAAAAGGCAGGGAGTTAAGCTTGCCAGGACCAGGCCCTAAAACCTCAGCCAGCGCATGCTGTAGCCCTTCTTAAACTAGAAGGGAATATTAGCTACTCAAGACTTGCTAATACATTTAGTTCTGTATTCCCTCAGGGCAGCACCTCTGAATGATTTCATCAAATTTCATCACGCTGCTACCAGTCTGAATTCTGTAAGCTTTGAACTCTCTATACAGGCCGTGTTTCGGATCCATGAAATTTCAAATTAGTTTCATTTGTTCCCAAATGTTGCTCCTGTGACATGGCTGCTGTTTTTATTTACATGTATGAAGAATCCAGTGGTTCCGTTTCCTGATGTGTGACACGATTTCAGTCCTGAACATTAACGATTCCAAACGCTGCTATTTTCCACTCGCTTGGTTCCTGGCTACTGGATCTCTTCTCCAAGCATCTTTTTTCAAAACACATTTTACACCCAAAGAATTTGCAGACTAAAAAAGCCATTGTGGCTCCTTAATGGGACATTTCAGACTGAATTAATTTAACACGTGCTTATTAATGAAAACCCCTCACCAGGGCTGTTAAAAAAAAGTAACAGCTTCAGTGAATGCTAATGCAATTAGCTTTCTCGGCTTCAGTAATTATTGCATCCCATAATGTAACACCACAGATTCTTGGAGGTGGGACAGACTCTTATGAGATATCACATTGTGAAATATTCCATTGCCGCAGGGTCTGCCTATCACCTAGGGCACCGGAACAATCCATATTCTGTCCACTTCCATGAGGAGCACAGCGGCTGCATCACATTAACTCAGCACCTTCAAATTCAAATTTGACTGAAATTTGATTCAGAATCGATTCAAATTCAATTCAACTCAGTTCATAGAGCTTTTAACAAGGAGCATCATCTCAAAGCACTTTATGGGGTCCTGGGCCCTAGGTAAATTCAGTGTGAGGTAAATTTCAGGCAGATGGTAGGACAGCACAGGTAGGCAGGTGCAATATGGAGCAGGCAGGTAGACTAGCAGGCAGATGGACATGTGGGGCCTGCAGAAGCACCACTGAGTGGCTCACCCCAGAAACAAGGAGGGGATGAGGAAGGCACATGATCAAGTGCAGAGAAGAAAAGCACCAAGGCAAGACAGCAGGGATAGTGCCATAAAGAAGGAGCCTGTATGGTAGCATGACTAGAAGGGAGAGGCAAGTGGGGATTAGGGTGATTATTTTATCTATAAAACTTTAACTATATCTATAGAAAACATTCTCATAGACGGACATAAAATAAGATCCGAAAAAAAATAAAAACTAAACAGAAACTATAAACATTGCTCAGAAACTGAAATAAAATTAAATAAAAACAAACATCAAATACTTTGTTACCATTTTTAAATATTATTTAGCTAAAGTTATGGTTTGCTTCACTGTACCATTATTGATACCTGGATCACCATCATTCTGTACATATTTCGGATATCTGTACATAATGTGCTCTGTGCATTCGTGTAGGATTCTCTAAAGATCAGACACATAGAATAGCTCCATAACTTTCAGTCTGTCACTAGAGATACAGTTACTAACCCTTAATCTGAAACTAAAGTGTGTAAAAACTAAATAGAAATGTATCTTTAAAATAAAAACTAAACCAAACTGATAAAACCACATTAAAAACTAAAACTAAATTGTATTTCAAATGAAAATTGAAAATAATGTAAGAATAAAAACTAAATTAAAAAAATTAATCTATAATTGCACAGGCATGAGGAATCCTTGAATGTCAGTACTTCAGTTAATCAATACAAAATTTAACAGGAAACCAGTGTGATGATGACACAATGCAATGTTACAGTAGACCCATTTGGAAATTTGGGGTGCTCTATAGTCAAGAGACAATATTTCAGTTTTAACTGGGTTTACTTGGAGGAAGTATTTGGCCATCAAGCTCCTTATACCTAATAAATACTCTTGAATCTTTGTCAGCTGTGACAGCTCACCCGGTTTGACTGATATGTGTATTTGTGTATCCGCAGCGTTGCAGTGGGAGCTGACACCATGCTTTCTAGCAACATTGCCAAGTATCAGCACATACAAAGTAACCATGAATGGGCCCAGCACTGATCCTTGTGGGACACCATACTTCTCTATGATGGATTCAGAGGATTTCTCATTCAAATGATAAACTGGGAAAGGTCAGTTAGAATAAATGATAACCAAGAGAGTACCTGCCCTGTATTACCAGCTAAGGATTCCAACTAGTCCAGGGACTAGATTTGGTAGGCCACTAGGTTCAAGACTGGTTACATTCAGTTGATTTAATAGCAACAACTTTAAGAGGTTTTAGGCCATACCCATGGCATATGATTTTATAATATAAAGTAACATATTACTCACTGACAGTGCAATCATATCCTCTGCAGAAATAGGATCCATCTTATTTACAGGAAGAGATCACATAAATACAGAATTTCTGACTCTTCTATGGGAGTGGGAAACTATTATTTCTGTCCAACACAGCAAATCCAGATAAAGGCTGCCAGATATTTCTAATGCATGAAATGCTCAGAATTGTTGTCCCATTGAAACAATGTTATAAAGTCATGGCTCCTAAGAGCTGTCAGGACCAATGCAGGATTTGGGACTGTTAACCGTGACACAGAATCAAAAGAACCAAGTATTATTATTATTTTTTTTTCTTAAACCTTTCTTCCAAGGAGGCAGTGTTTTTGGAAGGAGTATGATTGCTCACACGGCAACTTGTACTGACCGCTGTCCTGGTGGCTGGTTGCCAGGTGACCACAGTCTGAGCAAACATCACGCCACCTGTTACTGCAATCAGCACCCCGTTCAGAGGCGGACTTTGGCAATCGCCACGATTCCTGTGGGAATTAGCGTGGGGGGGGTTCCACCAGGTGCCTGTGCCCACCCCCAGGTGTGAGTGACATGACGAGAGAAACAAACCCACAGGAAGATGGCAGGTGGACATTTCCGGCAAACCCAAGATAAGTCAACATATAAACAATATCTGAGTGTTTAACGGTTCCTCCATCTTAGAAAACTGAATCAGGAAAGATTTTATTAGTTTGGGCTCCGGTTTTATTGTCATACTGAGTTTAGACCATAAATTTCTGGTGGTGCAACCATGTAACTTAACACAGGATTGTTTTATGACCACAGAGGTCACCTGGATGAAACAGCTGACCCATGAATTGCAGGGACTGAGGAATCGAGAGTATTTATTGATGACGTTCACACACACCATCAACATCTCCCTTTTACAAAAGAATCGAGACATTTTCAGAGTAGAAAACAAAACAAGAGTAAACATTATGGCCCCCAGAGGACTTAAAGCACAAAGAAAACTAAATTAACAGTTACAGTCATGTTCAAAAATAAAAACAAATTATTTACAGCTTAACACGCAAAACAAAGTATGATGCCCATGTGCAATGAATATATATATATTAACATCTGTAATTTACAAAAGCAATGCGATAAATTCCAGAGAAAGGGCCAACGACAAGCAACGCTTCAGCAAATCACAATCTGTTATTTTTCCCACACATAAAAGGAAGCCATTCGTTTGGTCAACTAACTGTAGATGGGTGGGTTCTTTGGTTGCTGCCGGGCTTTTAACAGCCTCTGATTGGGCATCTCCACTGCGAGTCATGTGCCCATGGCTACCAGTGGATGGTATTTCTCTATCCTCATACCATATCTCTATGGTATTTCGCTATTTTTCACTGGTTGTTATCGCTGTTATTATTGAGAGGGTATCTAGGTGGTTCTCTTACCACCATCTAACTGCCTCTACCTTGTGCAAATTTACTTTCATGCTCACGGTTAGTTATTTCCTCGATGTTCGATATCAGTTCTGCACTGCTGAATCAGTACAGAATAATTTGCAGAAATAAATCTGGTCGATCTGATGCATCCCAGATTTGGAGTCATGTGCGGTCGTGTGTAGGGCCAGAGCGGAAGACGCGCACAGTCACGTTTCAGCCAGGTGTATCAATAACTGGGTCTGACTGGTGCTAAAACCGGAAGGGATATCCTGGCTGTGCAAAGGGATGCGCCTCGTAGTGGCTGGGAGGGCTTCCCATGATGCCCCATGGTTGCCTCCCGCGCCTGCATCGATACCCTGGCAGACTGCAGGGGCCCAGCACTTTGTAGGAGCCCCCCAGCTGCATCCAACCTCCCTTAGGGATCAGTTAGCACCTCCTCCACTGGCTGGATGATGAACGATTCGCGTTACAGTAAAACGACACCTAGGTTGGAGATCCGTGCTGCCAGCTTCTTGCCTGGCCAGGGGGTGTATGTATCTGTGGAGAACTCCAGTGGCCAACCTACGGGAAGCAGCCCAGCTACGCCCCTCCCCTGGCCAAACTCATCCTCGATCATTGCCACCCAGGGGGCAGTACCTACATTCCCCGGCTCCTTTGGGCATTGGCCACAGCCTTACCCCAGAGGACCCTGTGATCAGGGTTGGAGTGGTGGGATTTATCAGTGAATGTCAGGGTAAAGGAGCGGGGCAGAGAGAAAACAGAGGTTAGACCAAACCAAAGTGACGCACTCATCCACACGCCGGGCTCCCTCCCTCCTCTGGACGGCCTCGCTTCAGTCCCAGCCATTGTCTTTGATCATGTGGGCCAGCTCGATGATGAACTTGCCCTCTTTATACTTCTGGCTGCTCTCAAAGGCGTGTTCCTGTGGAGGGAGGGGATTCACAGTGTTACATTGTGGACCTGTTGGGCATAAGCTTTGGCTAAGGAAAAGTCCATCCCAAAATAGTTCTTGCTCGGTTGTTAGTATTTTTTTTCCATTTCGGCTTCCAACCCTGAAGCTAAACAAAGTGATTACAACTCATGTGTTCGTTCAAACCTCAGCTAGATGAAAACAAGGTCTGTGCTTCAGGAAACACAAGCCCTGTGCCTTGTGTGGCACCTCCAAGACCTTTGGGCGCCGCTGACCCGTGAAAACAAGTCAGAGAGCATCACAGGTGGAGAGCTGTAACCTTCTCATTTTAACGGCCTGTTTGATGCACCCTCCCGCATTTTGCGCAGAAAAGCTGGCTGGCTTGTATCGCGTTTCCACACCCGTGTCTTACATGTGTGTCCCAGCAGCCGCAGGAATACCAGACGGGCGAAAATATAAATAACCGAAGCCAGATGGTGCAGGTGCGATACGTTGGGGCGCCGCATCCCCAGATGCCACAAGGAGACACGGAACACATGTTGAACATCATGTACCCCGCCCCCCTCCCTAACACAACCAGCAAGGTATCACATACGTATTTCCAGCCCAAGGTGGTCTTGCAATTCTCGCAGTAGATATCCGCCACAGCGTGTAGACCAGTGAGCAGAACTCTCTCTTCCGCCGGTCCGCAGCCAACGTTAACCCTGTGGGGGGGGACTGAGGGTGAATGTGGCTCCAGCGCCCCACCCCACATTTAACGATCAGCGGATGAGAAGGTCAGTAGAGGATATGTTACAGGTCCAAAACACCCCCGCCCCAATAAAACCCCTATACACAAGTTAATCTTCCCCTAAATAAAACTAGCACTTATAATGTGATACTCTATTACCAAATACACAATAAACTTTACATTGGATGTTACTGCTCTTCCTTGACGTACACACCTGCTGCCACCCCCCCCCCCCCACTGGTGGGGACTGAGGAAAAGAGATACTCACACGGAGTTGAAGAGATACGCCCTGCCCTGGCTTCCCTGAAAGGACTGAAACACACAGAAAGAGTCTTTGTAGCCCCCGGCCACTGAACAGCTGTTATGTTATCTAGGCTCTTAACGCCATGCCAGCCACTAGGGCTATATTCACAGCCAGAGTATTTGGATATTAAAGCAGACTGAACAACCCAAAAGGTAAAAACTTCATAAATAACTATTAAATATTACAAAGTTAAAACAATGTAAATAAGATGCTTTAGAGTAGCTTTTGATTAAAAAAATAATTAAAAAAAAAATCAAGGAAAACCTCTGGTGTCTGGCCACTGAACAGCTGAACGGACAGAAATGGACAGCTAACATCCATGTCCTGCCAACAGAGGGCACTGTGGAGCAAGGCCACCCCTCCCGTTACCTTGGAGATGAGCTCATCATGGTTAGCCAGGTGTGCCCGGCAGTGGATACAGCTGTAGGTGCGATGACAGCTGGGCAGGTAGGCCTGAAAGGTCTTGGAGCGGGTCATGATGACAGGAGACGGGCTGGGGGGGCGGTGCAGGAAGGGGCTGCCGGCCCAGGACGGCTCGCAGGGGAAGCACCGCAGTACACAGGTGAGGGCCGTGGTGGGCGTGGGGTGGGGGGCACACACCTGGGGGATGGGGGCGATCAGGCACACCAATTAGGCTTTAATTGGGAGTTAATGGGCAGAGACTGACAGCATGACATTCTGTTCCCACCCTCCTTAGCAGGATGATGCCACAGTCTCGCTAATCCCTGTTTGTACACGGTTCCACCAGGCTTGACGGCTTGCCCGCGGCATACTTAATTAACACCGTTTCCAAATGAAGAAATTCATTATAAAAAAAAAAACATTATCGGCAGTCTGCTGTGCTCATTAACAGCCTACGAGAGATCCAAGCCTTGTTATCAACAGCCAAAGAAAACACAGCCGACAGGGCCTTTAAGAGCACAGATACCAACAGCCACACTGACGCACAGTCAACACGTGCAAGTCGTCTTACAAAAACAAACACCCCATGCAGGGGTGTGGCCTGTTGGGGCAGTACGATGGCTGGATGGCAGTGGTCATGGGCATTCTTCCAAAAACAAATCCACAGACAATTCCACGAAAGACTGATCGTATTTCCTGCACTTATATTCTCTGCCGATTACGTGTTGTCCTAGAGTGACATCATCACAGGCCTGTCACCAGAACCGGTGAGACAGGAGTGAGATCAGAGTTATACGAGACAGGATGCAGTTCACCGAGAAGACAAGGAGACGAGTTTCCTACTTCACGAGGCCCGAGGATTCCCTTTGCACGATCTGCTGTGCTCTACATCTCAGTCGTAGTTAAGATAAGCCAGCCTTAACCAGCAGTCCTGTCCAGTGGTCCAGTTCTGAGCAATGGCAGAAACAGGACTGCTCCATTACAGAAGCAAGTGACAGGAAAACTAGTGCGTCAATTATAGCTCTCATAGTGCAATGTAGCGAGAGCCACAGATTGGAACATTCCAGAAAAGTGATATTACGTTATGACCTTTTCGCCCAATGAACAGGGACACATCGCGTCATGGTGTTTACTCACCAGGCATAGAGGCATTTGTGTATATCTGCTTAATTAATTATTCATCAGGGTATGCTGGCTGACGTCAATGTATAACCTGGAAAATACCCTGAGCAGATCTTCATTCAGGCAACGTAATCCTTCTAAACAACACCTTGTGGTGTCAGACTCTTCAAGGATTCAGAAAAAGCGGATGAGCTGGTGTGCTGGTCGACGATGTCCCATACCTGCAGGCGATAACTGATTTTGGTAGGTTAATGTGAATGAAGATAGCTGGGATACAGAAGGATACATGACCCAGGTGAGAAGATAACTGGCTCAGACCATCATGGAACAGAAACGTTTTATGAACAAAACTGCTAAATGAGCACAGCTTAAGCCAAGACCTCTCTGTGTCTAGCCCAGTTCAGCATTAGGACAGGATGACACACACACACACACACACACACACACAGACACTTCAACTGTATCCCAAAGACTCAGAATAAGGTAAAGGATCTGAGCTAACAGACTATAATTAACCTGGGCTACACAGAGATCTCTCTGCTGCTCCTTGCCCTAAACCTGTTAGCATATTATACTCGTAGTACATAGCAACAATCCAACCACCCCCTATGCTTCTCTGTTGGCTACCTTGGCCTCCACCGTATCTAAGCTAAGGATGACATCCATGCCTTGTCATTCACCCGTTTAATGCCATCTAATCCTGAAGGCCAGATGAGCTCAACCGACCCGGCCCGCACTAGCGGAAACTGAACAAAAACCGCGCAGACAGTCACGTTTCCAGACGCGTCAGCAGATAAACAACCGGCGACTTCAGACGCTGGGACCCCTGGCTTTCGTACTGTCATTGTGCAAACGGTAATGACTATACAGGAAAGGATCAAAGCGGGCACCCATCTGTGGCTGTACCTTTCCCGTAGCTAGGGTATCCGGCACCCCCGCAGGGCAGGGGTATTACCCCGGGCAGACATATTATGTGGAAAAAGGAAATCTGCCCCAAAACATCTGTTTTCCACCCAAGGACTGTCGACTAGTCATCAACTGACTACCACAGTAAGGAAAATGTCCCCCTAGGTATGATTAATCTTCTCATTTGTGTTTCCTGCAGTCACAGGCACAATCTACGCTACACGTGTCTTTAAAAACACCAGACAGGGGACACAAGGCGTTATTACTCTGATCAAACGGGAAAACAACAGAGGTCGGCCACATCCATCACAGGTAAACACGCTCCTGCGTATATTTGCACCAAATCATCCCCCGTGCGCAGAATGTAAAGTCCGCCGCGCCGCAGTCTATTTCTCCCTAGGCAGGGGCGCCGCTTCCTCCGCAGTGGGTATCGGAGACTGTCGGCAGTCGGGTCTGCGACTAAAAACACCGCAGAGCCCGGCAAACCTACCTCCGCGGTGAAAAAGCCAGCCCTCCGGTACGCATCTGCAGACAAACACGACGCCGCGTTTAGGGCAGCCGGCCGGCGGCGAGCCGCGCTCACCTTTTAACGGGGATACGAGCAGCGCAGAAACCGCTCTGCTGGCTTATTCCCTCCGCAGATCGCAGGAGATTTATGGAGAACCAGCCCTTCGCATTGCTTTTCCAGGGTGATATCTCTTCTCTCTCCCCCCACCTCAACAGACGTGCTGCCTTAGACTGATGCAGTTGCTCACTAGCGCCCCGCACCTCCCAAAAACACGAACTGTCAATGAAGTAACCTGGACAGGCACCAGTCGGACCGCCGGTCACACACATACATATCTATTTGAGTTTTAGTTACTATGCTAGTAATGCTATGCCAGTAATAAAACAGTAAGTTGACGATGTGACCATTAAGGCACATTTTACAGTTCCATTCACTTAGTGAATACTCTGTTTACCACCGTGTCTGCTCGCGCAAGGGGTAGACAGCGCACCCTTGCGTCCAACTTGGGGACGATTTCTTTACGAGGGACAGATATGGGGATGAAAATGAATTCATAGGACGACGTGAAGAGGAGAGATATGGATGAATATAAAATATCTATATACAAATTAATGTAAAATACGATACCTAGTGTAGAACTAATGTACACAGTTTCCGTTTAGGTCTCCGTCCTCCTTAGATTAAAAATATATAAATACATTTATTATTCATTCGATGTATTTAAAACAAACAAGTACTGAAAACATACTGACACAAAAATGGTAATTTACATATTTATTGGTCATATAATTTAACCATCGCTGCAGTGTAGTTTTTACGACGTGAACAAAAATTTACAATCTTTAGTGGTTTTCAAATAATGTAAAATATCATGAAATTCAGTCACTGTACATTTCCTAGTTTAATAGCACAGTACATTCGAATAGTTCTTTTTAAATGATTTCTCAAACATGTAACTACAAGAGAAAAGTGACATACATTCATAGCTTAAGTCACACTACGGGTATTTCCCTGTCCTACAGTTCTACACTCTGATGTTCCTGCCAGTACTTGAAGTGGGCTGGTACTCATCAGTATGCAGTACCAGTACCTTTTTTCTCTTTTAGATACCGGCACCTGTCAATATATGCTGGTACTGAATAACCAGGGGAGCATCGGTACCTGGTACTGAATAACCAGGGGAGCATCGGTACCTGGTACTGAATAACCAGGAGAGCATCGGTACCTGGTACTGAATAACCAGGAGAGTATCGGTACCTGGTACTGAATAACCAGGAGAGTATCGGTACCTGGTACTGAATAACCAGGGGAGCATCGGTACCTGGTACTGAATAACCAGGGGAGCATCGGTACCTGGTACTGAATAACCAGGAGAGCATCGGTACCTGGTACTGAATAACCAGGAGAGTATCGGTACCTGGTACTGAATAACCAGGAGAGTATCGGTACCTGGTACTGAATAACCAGGGGAGCATCGGTACCTGGTACTGAATAACAAGGGGAGTATCGGCACCTGTTCCTCCCCACTTCAAGCACTGGTTCCTGGACTGTACTGGTGAGCATGGAATCAGGCTTCAACTTCTAAAACCAGAGAATGACTCTACAGGCATGTGTACGGCACCTGGACTCTAAATACACAATGAGAATATTTCCGGTTCACGGTGGCAAAACCTGTGTTGATGCTGCCAAGCCTAGATTATTATGGAGACAATTACTGAATGTACCCAAAGGGGCCTTAATCATCAGGAATGCCAGCGGAGCAGCGATGCCCACACAGGTTCCTGCGCAGCCAGCTAAGCCGCCAGTAGGTGAAGTCCACTCATGCTCAATTCAAAGCTGCCATCCTCAGCTTCCAGCATATACATGATGCATGAGACTTCATGTTTTGAAAGAGGCACGCAGTCCCACATAGCTACTGGACAACATCCTTTTCCCCTTATATTTCTCACATGAGAGATGTAAACAGGTGCCAGGGAAATCGTTTCAACCCCCCAGTGATGGTCCCTGAAATGCTCATGACTGTGACTTTTCTTTTTCGGACTTAGAAACATCTGAGCTTGCTGGTTCAGTGCTTAAAATAATGGTTGCTAAGGCTGGTGGTTTGCAGGCGATTGTCTATGTTGATGTTTGGCCTACAGGTGAGTCTCTTGCTATTCCCCTGGATGTGAGGGAAGCGCTGTGGAGAAGAGCATGGGTCAGATTGGGAATGCAAGTGAGTCCGAGCCAGGGGCTGGGAACGCCGAGGGGCACCTCAGCCTGGAAGCTTGACACATGCATGAGAGCAAAGATGACAAAGGTCAGGTTGGTGGGTTGGTCAGTGATGCTTAGTGAGGCTTCTCTTCTCCATGAAGTCCTTCAGTTTGGTGGGAAAGTCAGTCATGATCCCAGTGGCACCCAGGTCAAGGGCCCTCTGGAAGTCCTCCTCATCATTCAACACCCACACATACACCTGCAATACAGTGATGAAAAACACATTCAGACATTAACCTGTAGCCTGATCCAAATCAGGTCCTGATTCTGATCCCCTCTTCAAATCAAACCACGATCCAAATTAGCCCCCAGTCCAAATCAGCTTCTTTCACATATCTCAGTGGCTTTTCCTACCTGTATTCCTCTGGCTTTTAGGTGTTCAAACAAGGTCTTCCTCATCAGCAGGCTGAAAGGAGACATAGCAGTACTCTCATCAGCCTGTAGCTTTTAGCTCCTGACAATGAGGAAAGCCGATACGAGCACATCTGTGAGTTACAGTCACAGATGCACATGGGCTGAAGGTTCTCAAGGTCATTAGAGGGCGTTATGCAGCCCAAACAGCATGAGTGTTATTTAAAGCAGGCCTCCGCATATGTGTGTACCCATGAGCGTACTCACGTGTCTGCCAGCCAGGTCATGAGGCGCTGACTTCTGGAAATCCTGGCCGGGTCCTTCAGCCTGTGGGCCGGAAATGAAAGCAAAGATGAAATGACAGAATTTCCATCTTCCCTCCTCCATCAGTGTATCTCAGTGCGGGGCGGGGGGCTTAGCACCATGCGGCTGTCAACAAGAAGCCTGTAACTCTATCCACAGGCCCTGTTCCCCTGCCCCAAAAAAGCCCACGTTTGCACCAGCCAAATGGACGTCGTCCCGTTCCGCCTGCTTACTTGGTCATGATGGACGGCATGGGGATCTCCAGGAACTGCTCTTTCAGGGGCACGAAGGGCAGCAGCCCCGTGTAAAAGAGCAGCAACAGAAGCAGCACTCTCTGCAAGCTGAACAGCACGGGGATGCGAGGGTTCTGCCCGGGGGAAAACCAGACTCTGCTCTTATACCTGTCGCTGGCAAGCAGCACCCCCTGCTGTCAACCGGCATGCTTCCAGGGCAAACATGACAAATGGAACCTAAGTGGGCTAACACATTGTGATCTTTATAGATTTGTCTAAAAATGTATTTCCTTTAATATGACCACCCCCCACACTCTCCCTGTGTACCTCTTTGTAGCACTTCTGCACAATATGGTTCCTGGCGTTGCCCCACACTGTCAGATGCTCCCGGTTGTACTTGGTTACAAGTTCTGAGACCTGCAGCCACAAGCACAGCCCACGGGGGTCCTTCATGAGCTCATGTCTTCACAGGTCAGCAGTCCACATCTTCAGCTAAAGAATCTGCCCGTTTCATGTTTGTCTCCTGCTACCAAGGCTTCCTACAGGCTTTTGTAGGAACTTTGGTTGGACGAGCCGGGATGATGGGTATAGGAGCACCATAAAGGCATAAAGGCTTTACACAAAGACACCTTTGACTGACATTGCAGTCGGGGTGGGGGGGGGGGATATGGGGCAGCTCAGGACAACTGTGGTCAGAGAAGACAGCTCACTTGTCAATCACGGCCTCACATACCTTCCTAATGAGGGTGTCATTGTTGACCTTGATGTCAACGTTGACAGGGGTTTCTGGGAAAGCCTCGAATACGTCCCTCAGCAGCGGAATGTGCTTGTCCTCACCACCCTCACACACAAATTCTGCACAGGCGGCAGCTGGTCAGCGTGCACTTACACACATACACACGCATGCAAACATTATATACAGACAATTCACATACGCACTGATGGAAGCATATACATGCGCATAAACATATAAAGACATTGCTTCATATTTATATTGAGTGTGTGTGTGTGGGTGAGTGATGTGTATCACATAGTGTTCTCACAATGTGAAAAAATCCTGTCATTGTGATGTTGTGGGGACCTCTTAACTTTATTAAAATCTGTGGCTGCAATATAAAAACTAAAAATGGCAAAAGTCTTTTGTTTGGTTATTTATGGTTAAGGTTAGGGCTGGGTAGCGGTTAAGGTTGTCATTGTTGGGATTTAGGTTTTTCCCATAGAAATTAATGGAGAGTCCCCACAAAGATAGGAATACAAACGTTTGTATGTGTGTTTGTGTGTATATTGAGTTTGAGAGGACAATCTGAGTCTGTAGCAGCTGGGTCCTGTTGAGCTGAAAGGTCAGTCCTGAAATAAAACCATGAAGCGATACTTGCCTCTCTTGAAGGCGACATCAAGCTTGCACAGGTAAGGAGGCAGCTCCTGTCGGCCACAGACAGAAGGCATTCATTAAACGGAACCCGGCAGAATGAGGGCGCTCTCTCCCTGGCCCCGTGACGCGGCACTCACCGCGTATGTTAGGTCCGAGATGTAAGCATCTACACCTGTGGATCTCTGCAAGTGGGTGTCATGTGACACGACCACCTGTTCGTCCTTGGTTAGGTGACAGTCCAACTCTAGCATGTCTGTGCCCAGCTCCACTGCACTGGGGGGGGGGGGGGGGGGGGGATGAACAGAGGGAGAGGGAGGGGGGGGGAGGGGGGGAAAGAAAAAAAAACAAACGGGGGGGAAAAAGGGAATAAGGCGGTGGAGTTGTGGAGATC
>JAAGVU020000036.1:4523512-4540417 GCA_011763525.2 Mormyrus iriodes | reverse complement strand
TGTGTGCACACCAGTGTGTGTGAGTGCGCTTGTGTTCATAAGGTTTCTCCATGTAAGTGTCTAGTAGTGAGTCTGGGTAGTAAATAAAATGAAGTACAGCTCTTGTCTGTCATAATCTTCAGGATTAAGGGCTGGTGGGTGTTTCATCACTACATCTCCGCCTTCCTGTCGGGGGTTATATTGACCTGGTGAGTAACACAGAACCAATCCCTGGATCACTGACCCGGCAGAGCACACAGCACTTATGTCCTGCCATTAGACAGAGTGAGAGTGCTCTACAGCAGTGTTTCTCAACCCGGTCCTCAGGACCCCGAGACACTCCATGTTTTTGCTCCTTCCCAGCTCCCTGCCAGACAGTCCATGTTTTTGTTCCCCACCAGGAGCTGGGAGGGAGCAAAAACATGGGTTCATCTCTGGGGGTTCCCGTGGACCGAGTTGAGGAACACTGTTCTACAGAAATGTTTCCTAATAAATGACATAGAAATGGGTGATGATTTTATAATCATAATTATTATTATGCTTTATAATTAAATTTCAATATATACTTTAACTCCTGTTCCAAATGCATCCCAGAACATATGAAGAGCCTATTAAGCACAAAAGACCCATTTAGCACCAAATGTGTTTTATGAATCTGAATGTTGGCTCCAGATCAGACCCTGCTCCTGATCTCATTCCTCATCTATGCTGCCCATAGGCCAGATGGAAACCTTTACCAGGTGTTTAGGAAGCAGTTCCTCGCCTACTCGTTATATCAAAGTAAGTAAAGACTTGAAATGTTCTTTTAAGGGTTAAAATGATTTTTCGTATATTTTTTTTCCTATAATCATTACAGTATAATCTTCAACTAATATATTATATGGACAAAAGTATTGGGACACCTGGCCATTATAGCTACGTGAACGTTTATGACATCCCATTCTAAATCCATAGGCATCAATATGGAACTGGTTCCCCCTTTGCAGCTACAATAGCTGCCACTCTTCTGGGAAGGTTTTCCACATTTTGGAGTGTGTCTGTGGGAATTTTTGCCCATTCACTTAGAAGAGCATTTGTGAGATCAGGCACTGATGTTGGATATGAAGGCCTGGCTCACAGTATCTGTTCTAGTTCATTCCAAATTGTTTGGTGGGATTAAGGTCAGGAGCCAGTCAAGTTCTTCCACACCAAACTCACCCAACCATGTCTTTATGGACCTTGCTTTGTGTCCTGGGGCACAGTCATGCTGAAACAGAAAAGGCCCTTCCCCAAACTGCTCCCACAAAGCTGGAAGCATAGAATTGTCCAAAATGTCATGGTATGCTGAAGCATTAAGAGTTCTGTCATTGGAACTAAGGCACGTAGCCCAACTCCTGAAAAACAACCTCATACCATTATCCCTCCTCCACCAATCTTTACAGTTGGCACAATGCAGTCAGGCAAGTAACATTCTCCTGGCATCCGCCAAACCAAGATTTGTCTATCAGACTTCCAGCCAGAGAAGTGTGATTCGTCACTCCACAGAACATGTTTCCACTGCTCCAAAATCCAGTGGCAGTGTGCTTTACACCACTCTATCCAATGCTTGGCATTGTGGTTGGTGACGTGAAGCTTGCATATAGATGATCGGCCATGGAAGCCCATTCCATGAAGCTCCCGGCGCACAGTTATTGTGCTGGGGTTAATGCCAGAGGAAGTGTGGAACTCTGCAGTTACTGACAGCGTTGGTGACTTTTACACACTATGTGCATCAGCACTCAGTGACCCCAATCTGTTACTTTACGTGGTCTGCCACTTCGTGGCTCAGTTTCTGTTGTTCCTAAATGCTTAGCAAGGAAGAAATTTCACAAACTGACTTATCACTAAGGTGGCATCCTATGACCGTACCATTCTTGAATTCCTACACCTGTGGCAATGGGTCTGAATGAAATGCCTGAAATCAATGATTAAGAGGTGCGTCTCAGTACTTTTGCCCAGAAGTTACACGAGCATTTGACTTAAACCTAGTTGCAAGTCATTGTACGGCATGATCCTGAAGCACAGAGCCTCACCCATCACCTGCCGTTTTACATACAGGGCCCTGGGCAGGAGTTAAGGTCGAGTTACTCTTTCAGCTCTGTTTTTGTCACTGTGGAGACAGCCCACCCTGTGCCTAAGGCTCCTAGGCGACTGAAGAGGCCTCCCTACCTGATTCTGTGTTTGTATCCCTCGTCTTAACAGGGTGAGTCTCAGCGTGGCAGTAAGTGAGCGTGTGATTTGTTCACACAGGCTTTGTGCAGCTACTTCAGTACTACTATCAGAATGGCTGCCTGTACCGGCTGCGGTCCTTGGGAGACAGGCACACCATGGACCTGACTGTAGGTGGGTGTGGGGGCTGTTTCCAGGGCTGACAGAGGGAGCACTGGGCTCAGGGGATTGGTTGACACCACTGGGACTTTAAGCTTTGATGGCTATGCACCTGTTGCTACCTGTTCAGTTCGAAGGACAGCAGCTGAATGTCCAGGAAGCTGAGAACATATATTTATTATTTTTTATGAATCAGTTACTCAGTTGTTAAAGGCCACACATTACTCAGAAAGATGTGTCACTTTTCTGGAAACCAGCATGACTCATGGCTCAGACAAAGGTGACTGTAAAACAAACATCACACTCCCTACAGGAGGATAATGTTGCACTTATGGCTGATGCATCTAAGGTAGCATCAGCTTTGACTTCTGCTTGCTAATACATTGGCTTGAATTTTTTCACCTCAGAGGGCTTTCAGTCGTGGATGTGGCGAGGGCTGGGCTTTCTTTTGCCCTTTCTGTTCTTCGGGCATGTAAGTATCTGGCAGCGTCTGGGCATGTGTAAGATAAGCTCCTCACCTCTAGGCTATGGGGAACCTGGCAGTACCTATTTTGCCAAGTCAAGTTCCAGGCAGGTCCATTGAGAGCCAGGTGTTATTCACTCCCCTATAGAATGGCCCCTATTGTTGGGACCTTTTGTTATGCCAGAGTTAATAATTAATTAGTAAATAATTAGTTTGTCTTTTTGTTTAAAAATCTAATGCTGCCGCCTTGGTACAGCAGCCATTCATGACATACAGGTCATATCCATATTATTTATGATTGTATAATAAATCTCTTCCATTTTAAAATAAAAATGAACAAGAAGAAAATAACTGCTGCACAGTTCATAATCAGACCATGAGAGGCTATGAAAGTGAGCAGTCATGTGACCTGTGCTGAGATGGGTGATGGGAGGGAAATCCTGGAGCCAGGGAACCGGGACCAGGAACCTGTTTGAATTGCACTGTGTCTGTGGCAGTTCTGGCAGCTGTACAATGGACTATCCCTTTTTAAGATGGCTCTTCTCCCAGAATGTACAGATTGGCAGGTCAGTGTCCTCGCAGACACCACGTGCCTCACCTATCTCTGATGTTTATTGTAGTAAGACTTGTTTGTTTAATTAGGTTTACATAACTTTCTTTCCCAATGCAAAAACTTTATGGTTGCAATCAAGAAGTTGCATTCATATTCATGTTGTCCTATCGTCTCCCTCACAGGTCCTCATGTGTGGCTCAACTTTCCTTGTTCTCTTCACGGGGAACTTCTTAACCACAATTACTGTCGTCCACCACAAGTTTCAGACAAAGAACCAGGGAAAAACAAAAAAGTAATGAGAGATGGAAAAATGTATCATGGGAGTGCTTGGATGATCCCAATCAGGATAACGTTTAATTTGTTCATATGTAAATAGGGCTATGTGCACACAGCAAAGTACTGACAATAATATATGTACAAGTATAGTGTGCAAATTATTTTTATCACCCGCCAATGTTATTAACTATATAATACCATCAGTGTCTACAAAATAAACAGCTGAAGGGCTGCCAGAGAAGAGCTCTGAGATCTGGAGCAAGGTTCACTTCATTGGAGCCTGTTTGGCTGGTGCGTGGATAAATGCTGAAATGAAGATGTGGAATGTCTGTTAGAGGCAGTAGAGTGCAGGGCGTGAAGTCTGAATGACAAGCCGAGTCTTGGGAATGGAAACGGTTCCAGAAACTCTGTTATTTAATGCCAGATTATACCTATGTTTTTCTGGTGGCACACAGGACCCCAACAACGCTACTGTTTCAATTTTTGCCCACGAGAGTGAGCGGAATTGCAAGATTAATTATGTGAATGTGATAATCTTTACAATAAAACAATAACTGATTAAAAATCGTTCAGTATATATGGTCTGTTTGTTGATAAGTATTGCGTTTGGTCAAACAAAATACAACCAGTGGCGGAACAACTGTACACTGGGTCTTGGACCATGCCCCCCCCACCACCTTCCAGATTCACACGTAAGGCCTGCCTACGCAGGTTGCAGCAATTGCAGATGATGAAATTTAAGTAGCCTCCAAATATCATACCCATCATGCACTGCAGTAGTTAGCGAATTCCACAAACACGCTGTTTTCGTTAAATACATACCTCGACAACATAGTTTGACAATAAAACATTACAAACTATTACATTTCAAAATTGTTTGAAATATTGTACCAAATATTTTTTAGTGTTGACTCCCACAATAATGAGATTGTATGCATAAAAATGAGAGATATAAGACTAACATGTCGGGAGATCACATAATATGTATGATGATAGCGCCATAATTGACAGTGACGTGTTGCATATTTGCACTGGGATAAGAGCCCTGTATATCACAAGGGCTAGGGGCGGCCAGGCCCCGCCCCGCCTACCAGTCCGCCCCTCACTACAGCGACGTTCGTTGACGTACCGATAAACGGTATATTACTGCGCCTGCTTTAAACTACAATGAGGACGAACAGACATGCTTTAATCTAATGCGGTCGCTAGATGTCGCTAAACGACGCTTTTTGTCAGTCCTTTTTGCGATACATAATTTAAGAAGTTAACTGCGGTTAACTGAATTATTTGGCCACTCGAAGTTTAGAACCTTGCTTCCAGCGTGTTTTTAAAATAATTTGATAACTTTTAATAAATGACCTTAAAAGAAAGTCTGTCAACTAGATAATAACTCATAGGTAAGTAAAAAATTAACCTTACTACTACAAAATAAAAAGGTACACTGGACGGCATGTAATTACATGCTAAATGACTTTTGAGAAATTCAGCATATTCAATACATTAAATGTGTAACTATTCTGTTTATTTACCAGCAATACGTTCAGAACTTTTTGCCAGAGGTGGAAAATTCAGGTCCAGAAAGTACAAATCCGGACCAAGATTTTGTTCCAACAAACCAATTGAGTCTAAGAAGTCGAAGTGAAAGAGCGCGCAACTGGTTGGTTGAAACAAAATCTTGGTCTGGATTTATACTTTTTGGACCTGAACTTTCCACCTATGCTTTTTGCTAAGTGAATCAACACTATGGGCTCTGCTATCTATACGAATAACCCACCCAAGGCCATTTCCTCAGAAGATAACTGAAGGTAATGTAATTTCAGGGACATTTAAACAGTCTGTACTACCTAGAAAAATTACATAACCATGAACTTTGCTCGCCAATTCATCAGCATACAGTTTGACGGTCGGAACTAAAAACGTCACCTAAAAGCGCCAATGTGGACTGGACCATCACGAAAGAACGTGTACATCTTGTAAAAAATATGTCACAAAAGAAGTTCAAAAATACCATATTTATCATTCTATAATAATATTTAGTATAAAATAACAATGTTTTTGTAAGCCTGCATTGACTATTTAGATTGTCATATTCTTTTCGAAGGTGTTTGCGTCATCTGGCCACCCCAGTTCGATACTGAGCGAGTCCTGCTGCCCGAAAGTTTATCGGCGCACAAAAAGTGACGCATGAGCATAAAGTTGCCTTATTGGCGGTGGTGGTGAATTGTAACAGGGAAGAGGGATAAGTAAGTGTTTTCCTCATTATATTATGTCTCTGCCTGCCGATGTTTAAAGCTTTTACAGATGTTTATTCGGAAACCGGCGGTCTTTTCCCGAGATAAATGTCTTGGTTGTCAGTAACGTGGCTACGTGTCAGTGTGGTGAGCCGTATAGCTACCAGACTGGCTGCTCACCGGTTGTGCCTTAAACCGGACTGCCGTCTACCCCTCCGGTTATGTCTCTCTAGTTTTTGTTCGAGTGATACTCTTAGTTTGCTAGCTAATCAAAAGGTTATCACTTCATCTTGCCGTTTGCTGTCGGCACGTGCACTTTAAATGTCACTACCGTAATTCCCTGTATAAAAGACTTTCTGCTTCCCTTTTCTGAGTTGCGTGGCTTAATACCGGTAGTTGTGTAATCGTCACTATATGTGACTAAGATTTTCGGTAAGCATTTAAAAATTTATGTGTCACGCCTTCTCGGTTTGCATATGTTTGCTGCTTGCTAGCTGTCAAGTTAATCAAAACAACCGCTTGATTTTATGGTCAGTCTGGTCTAACCCGTTATGTCCTTGTAAGGCTGTGTATTTCTCTCTACCTTAAAGAATTAAAGCAATAAAGAAAACACTAAAATAGCCAAAAGTATTGTATTGTGTTTGGTCACTTATGGTTAAGGTTAGGGCTGGCTAGGGGTTATGGTTGGCATAGTTGGGATTAGGGTTATGCCCATATAAATGACTGGAGAGTCCCACAAAGATATCAATACAAACGTGTGTGTGTGTGTGTCTATGTATGATGCTGATATTTCTTGTTACGTCATCAAAGAGCCTAAACGCAGTGGAAAGGAGAGTGTCCGTACCACCCTTACCGAGCTGTTTTGCTCCGATCAGTGACAGCCCCCCCACCTCTTGACCTGCAGGTTTTGGTGTGGTGAGTAAGTGGCCCTCTTTGGATCTGTCCTCAGCGTCGTGTGGCACGATGGCCAACCCTGCTGATATTGGCACCCTGGAAACTTCAGGCGAGGAGGAGGCTCTCTTCAGCAACTTAGACATTTTCCTCTTCTCTCTCATCCTGGGCCTGCTGATCTACTGGTTCATCTTCCGGCAGAAAAAGGAGGAGGTGCCGGAGTTTAAGAAGCTCACCACGGAGTAAGTCACTGGCTCTTGCTGGATCCTGACTGTCTGTGCCGCTCAGCGTGAGGATGTCAGGGAGACAGACCTGTAACGCTTTGTATAGAGACACTCTCTCTGTTTGCGTGCCATAAGCCTGATTAGCATTATAAAATCATGGTGTCTCATAAAGTGTTACAGGATAAGCTCAGAGGTAAATTGTGATTGCTGTCCCCTTTGGTGTGTTTTGAAATGTGCTAAGATATAAAAGGGTATGCAGAAATTTCTCATATGAATAAGATTCAGTCTTATTGCAGGGGGAGTGAGGCTGTGTGCGTTATAATAAAGCCCAGTCACCATGGTGCCCCCTCAAGGCTGTTCTGGTGAAGTACCGTCCATGGCTCTCTGTTATGATTGACCCCCAGGGCACTGTGGGAATGTGGTCTGGTAGGAACTGTGAGCTTGGGCTTTGACAGTAACTTTAGAGCAGTGTTTCCCAACCCAGTCCTTAGGGACCCACAGACAGTCCACATTTCTGCTCCCTCACAGCCCCCAGGAGGAACACTATAGAGCTGGGAGGGAGCAAAAATGTGGACCGCTGTGGGTCCCCGAGGACTGGGTTGAGAAACACAGCTTTAGAGTCTTTCTAAGGGTTACAAAGGGGTAGTTTAATTGAATTGATGTTTGTAGAATATAAATACTTCATGTATAAAACATTTACCTGGTGCCCTGATATACAGGTAACAGTAGGGTGTGAATGTGCAGGACCGGGGAAAGTGAGGGAGAGGGAGACAGGGCAAGAGTCTGTACCGTGTTGGGGCCTGAAGCTGGTCTGTCCTGGTAGCGTGCGTGGCTGCGTGGCTGTCCCACATCTGGCTCACAGGCATGTGCTCCTGGTTATCTTATCTGCTGCTTAGCGTATGGCACTCGCATGTGTGGCCCGTCACCAAGCACCGTGCCACGCGGCATCTTGAGTCAGTGTGCCAGGCTTTTCTCAGAATGGAGCAGGCTGGACCTGATAGAGCGAGCCTGAGTTACCACTGACTGGGCTCCCCAGGACGTCTGGCTCCACCCCCAACCCCCCGCCCCCTACACTGGCACAAACCCAGAGACGTGTGAGGAAATGGTGGGGGGGGGGGTTTGTTTCCTTCTTGTGTGTGAGTGAAGTCATGGTAGCTTTTCGTCTTGTCGCTTGCATGTGCTTGGGGGCTCCGTTAAATTGCAGAGGAGGCCAGGCTAGCGGGGTTCCCCGTGGCTGATAGAGGAGCGTCTGTGAGCTGGGGCCACCTCTGATTGGCCGCCCCAAATGCACCCCAGCCTTGTCGCAAGTGGGATCCTTGTATGATAGATTAGGTTACCATGGTGATGCTGTTCCTCAGCCCAGGGTCGTGAAGCGGGCTGTATTCAGCCTGTTTCCCTTTAAAAAAAAAAGGGGGGGGGGGTGTAGTTATGATAAGTGTTTCCAGGGTGACTGAATTGTGGCAAAGACCTTTTTGTGTTCTTTTATTCCCAGCAGGGGAAAATGGGGAGGGGGCAAGCGGAGAGTGTAATGTGTGGGTGTGTTTGTGTGTGGGACCGCAGCTCCGCTACGCTGCATTAGGGGACATTTCTTCTCAGTATCTCTGCCCCCCCCCTCCACCGAGGCCGCCAGATGCGTGGCTGATCCATGGAGGTGGTAATGGGTCACGGACGGCCCCCACCAGCTTGTACTCTGCTGATGAGCCTTGTGGTGGGGGAGGGACCATTTAGGGGGGTGAGTTTGGGAAAGGGCGGGGGGCTCAGTCCGGAGGAAGGTCCTAGGTTCAGTTCTGGTGCTGCCTTTGGTGGGGGGTGGCTTCCACTTGTAGGTTTTCACTGTCTGGCTTCCTCGCTGCGGATCAGACGAGCAGCCTGGTGTGAGGGACACTGGGGACAGGCATGGGATGCATGTATAGCATGCCGGAAGAAGGGAGGGTGCTCACAGAGAGGTCAGTGGCGGTCTGGGTGCGTCCGAGGGCGGGCTGACACCGCAGAGCTCCGCGAGTCGACATCTCACTGTTCAGTCCTTTTGTTAATTGGTAAACGGGCTCTAAATTTGTCTTGTTTATGATTTATCAATTTATTTTTAAATTGTGGCTGATACATTTTTGCTCCTGATTTCCTGTATGAAGTTCTTGGTGGTGGGAAGTGGGGTCGAGTGTGTCTAACCCGGTTCAGCCAGTCTGTGAGGTGGACGCCGTGTTTTCTGAATGCTTCGTGTGAGTGAGTTCGGTCCCTTTGGCCATGAGATGCCGCCCCCAGTGTGTCCCTGTCTGGGGTCTGCAGGGCTTCTGCCTGTCAGCCATGGTGTTCATACCCAGGGGGTGCCAGCACCATAAAAAGTCAGGCAAAGTTCAGTCTCCTTGTCTTGCCGCAGGTTCATGGCGAATTGTTGCGCAATGGGGGGGGGGTGTCTCCTTCATACTGCGTGTTTAAGCCATTGAGAGATTGATGAATGATGTTTTCACAGAGCACGCCCAATCGGTGCCCCAATTCCCAGGGAGTCGGGGTAGGGGGCTATGCCTGTCCCATCATTGTTCTGATGCTAGAAGATTCTGGAGAAGCTGGGAGCTCGCTGGCTGCCTGCTTGCTCTTGTGCCAGTGGACCTGTTTACCGTCTAGTGTGAGAGGCGTTTCAGCTCCCCTCGGTCCCATTTTTGGCCACACTGGCTTATAAGCAGTGACATTTCGATCAGTCCATGGATTATTAGACATCTGACTTGTTGCCTCAAGAATGTGGGGACTGAGGTGGACATGAGCGGGACAATGTACAGCGTCAGTTTCAGCAAGGGTGAACAGCAGGCAGGAGCCCCGGATGGTGCAGGATGGGCTTCTCAACTCTGTACTTCATTTTGTTTTTGCTCTTCCTGCTTTTCTCTTAACATCCTCCCCCAGAATGAGTGATTTCCATGGGGGGGGGGGGTGGTCACAGACCTTCCAGACTTTATGTATGCTTCCCTCTGATAGTGAGGCTAAACGTGGTGCCTTCCTTACAGGACCACCCCCACGAGAGAGACCAGCTTCATCGAGAAGATGAAAAAGACGGTAAGTGTAGTTGAATTGTTCAGCTGATGTGTATCTGTGCCCCCACCCTCTTCCCGCCACCAATTTAATCCATATAACATTAACTAAGGCAAGTGGGTGTTTCAGGGGGGCTTTGACCAGCTGTCTACTTTCTTGTGCCAGTGTGTAATTTCCCAGGAGGTTTCAGTGGGGGGGGATGATTATTTTCCACTGTTACACAGAAATGTACAGCTGCTGGGTGGAACATAACTTGCAGATAGCTCATGGACACTTTGTACATGGGTAAAACTGTTTATGATGGGTATACCACGTTCAGTTTTTAGTATAACCCCCCCCCCCAAAACACCTTTTTTCCAGGGGAGGAGCATCGTGGTGTTTTACGGTTCCCAAACGGGCACGGGGGAGGAGTTTGCCAACCGGCTGTCCAAAGACGCCCAGCGCTACGGGATGAGGGGGATGGCAGCTGATCCTGAGGAGTATGACATGGTGAGGACACCCCCAAAGCTGCCCTTTGGCTCTTTGGACTATCGTCTCCGTGAAGCATGAGGGTATCAGAGGTCAGGCAGTACTAACACACGTCAAAACACCTCCTACCGTCAGTCGGAGCTGTCCCGCCTCACCGAGATCGACAACTCGCTGGCCGTCTTCTGCATGGCCACGTACGGGGAGGGGGACCCCACCGACAACGCCCAGGACTTCTACGACTGGCTGCAGCAGGGGGATGTCGACCTATCCGGTGTCAAATATACGGTGAGTCCCTCCATGACCCAGGCTGGTCGGGAGGACGCGAGCCTGCCAGCCGCTCAGGTGTGACGTTTAAAGTGTTAATGTTAATTTCAGCTGCCTTTCACCCAGAGGTCATATTCACCCCTTTGGCTATGTCTCCAGCTTCCGTTAGTCGTGTCTTGCACGTTTCGTTCAGTTCTGCTTCAGAAGATGGAACAATAGCAGCCTGTCCTCTAGAGATGACCTTGGGCTTTAAGACCCCCGCCTCCAGGCTGTGGGGAGCAGAAATATGCAGGGGGTCCCGTCCCCGGAGCACGCCCCCTGTTGGGTGGGGGCCTTGGCTTGCGGTTCGGAGCTCTGCCAGATTCAAGCTGCGCTTTCCTCCAGCTGTCCCCGCCCCTGCAGCATTTGTGGCTTTGCTGGGATTTCCACTTGACAGCACTAATAAGGCTCCATCAGGGGGGGGCTGCAAATTGGATACATCCAAGAATCATTATTTGGGGTTTTTTCCCAATGTCTCTTTGGGGATCTGGCTGCAGGGTGTCATGCTAACCAGCGGCCTTTGGCCGCGGACGGGAATGAGACAGCCTTTACCCCCAGCATAAAGGCGCCTGTGCGAGGGCTCTGCAGTGAGCCTTTGTGGTATGCAGGCCTTTTCACTCGTCGAGGTCCTCCCAGCTCTGTCAACCAATCAGTCCTTTCCAAGGGCCAGTCAACGAGTCTGCCTACCACTGGGACCTTCCTGGGTGGTAATGGTGGCTCGGGGCAGTCCCACGAAGTTTTCACACGAGTTTCTGTGACTTCCAGTGTGGTTTTCGCAGTTTTAGCCAGAATGTGCTGGTTTTTGGCCCGAGTTGTTTTCTACTTTAAAGTGACCGACTCGCTACAAATAACAGCTCACACAACTAGGCATCTGTAAGCCTATCTCATCGCTGTGCTCCCTTGTGTTTTTGACTTATCGTCTAGGTTTTTTCCCTTGGGAACAAAACGTACGAACATTACAACGCAATGGGAAAGTACGTGGATAAAAGAATGGAAGAATTGGGCGCTAGCAGGATCTTCGACCTGGGGCTGGGGGACGACGACGCCAAGTGAGTGATGGATCTGTCAAGTAGGACCCAAAGATGCTTCCGTCATTGTCTTATTTGGTGCCAGCATGAGGGACTGGTCTGAAGCACTGGGGTCAGCAGTGGGCTCAGGCCCCTGATTGACTCCTTTCTCAGAACCCCCCCCTTGCTTTTGGTGGCTTGAGTGAAGGTCTCCTCTCTGGGTAACAGCTTTCACGGACTCTCCCCACAGCCTGGAAGAGGACTTTGTCTCTTGGAGGGAGCAGTTTTGGCCAGCCGTGTGTGAGCATTTCGGAGTGGAGGCAACAGGAGAAGAATCCAGGTCCAGAGCCAAGTCTTTGTCCCCCCACAATGGGCTGGAAGACCTCGGAATTCATTGGCCCCTGGCTTTGTGTTTTTAATTTGCATATCTTGCGACAGTTGGCTGACATCAGCTCCTGCATAATGTGGAGCAGAGCAGGCTGGGTGTGCCATGCTTCTTTACAGACCCCGCCCATCAGGCACAAGGCTGATTCTCCTCTTTGCCCTTACAGCATCCGTCAGTACGAGCTGGTGGTGCACACGGACTACAACATGAACAAGATCTACACTGGCGAGCTTGGCCGTCTCAAGAGCTTTGAGACGCAGAAACCGTGAGTTCGGCTGGTGGCCAGTGTTGCCAAGGCCACTGACGACCTGAGTGTTTGTTTTCCAGCTTTTCAGATTTGAAAGGGATTTATAATGATCCATCCATCAATCTCCAATAACCCTGTAAATCACACAGCTTGTGTTACAACTGACTCATTAAGGGGGGGGTCAGCATGAAATCCCTTATAAATGTTGTTGTCTCTATAATTCTCAGGCCTTTTGATTCCAAAAACCCATTCCTTGCATCGGTGACCATCAACCGCAAGCTGAACAAGGGAGGAGACCGACACCTGATGCACTTGGAGCTGGACATCACAGGATCCAAGATTCGGTAACGCCACACCCCAGAACCATTTACAGTCCTCCGGTGTTGTCTGTATAATGAAGTCCCCCCATGACCTTGAGGCTAGAGCTCAGAATTGAGTACTGGTCATTCTCCTCATCTCAGGTACGAATCCGGAGACCACGTCGCAGTCTTTCCTGTCAACGAAGCAGCCATCGTGAAACAGATCGGAGAGATCCTTGGAGTGGACCTTGACACTGTTATTTCCCTCAACAACCTTGATGGTATGAGATGTATAACGCTTTTGATCCCATCTTTGGCCATGGCTGCTTGGCTGTTGGCATTGCTGGTTGTTAAAACAATAAGCTGTAATTAACTAGTGTGTCATGATAGCTGTCAGGGCCAACAGATGTGGGTGTGGGTAGTTTATCCAGGTTGAGTGCCCTGAATTTCTGTAATTTTCCTGATATCTATCTGAGTATTCTGACCCGATAATGAACCTCCTGGGTGCCTTATTTAAATAATAGCTTGACAACCTGGCAGTTGTGTGACTGGTCACTTTGTTCCTGCAGAGGACTCCAATAAGAAGCACCCTTTTCCATGTCCCACCACTTACCGTATGGCCCTGATGCACTACCTGGACATCAACAACCCGCCTCGCACCAACGTCCTGTACGAGCTTGCGCAATACGCCTCTGACCCCCAGGAGCAGGAGAATATGCGCAAGATGGCCTCTTCCTCGACCGAGGGAAAGGTACCTGCTTGCTCCTCACCTGTACATTTGATATGCTGTGCGTGCAATGTGGTTTTTTGCCCATTTATAATGGTTTAGTATAGATAAGAGGACAGCTAAAGGTCACAGTCGTGCTGCAGCACTAAAGTTTACCTTTAGATAATTAACTGGGGCACATGTTGGCAATTCGAACTCTTGGACAGTAAAAACCTTTGACTTAGATCTGTGTTTGTGCATGTCCTCTGAAGTGCTGTCAGGTCTGATAGTTTATTGGTGAGGCTGCCCTGTTCCCGGCTGCCCTCTGCTTAATGAATTTCTGTCTCCCAGGCTCTGTATCAGAGTTGGGTGCTGGACTCGCGCAGGAATATCCTGGCTATCCTTCAGGACTTTCCATCCCTGCGACCGCCCATTGACCACTTATGTGAGCTTCTGCCCCGCCTGCAGGCTCGTTACTACTCCATCGCCTCCTCCTCCAAGGTGAGCGCCCCCCTCAGGCCGAGGGGTAGGGGATGCATCCTGGAGCCACATGGCCCCCTGGATGACCACAAATGATGGCTCCACTTCTCCTTGCAGGTTCATGCCAACAGCATCCATATCTGCGCAGTGGTGGTGGAGTACCAGACCTTGACTGGCCGGACCAACAAGGGTGTTGCCACAAACTGGCTGAAGAACAAGGTGGTGACGGACAACGGGCACAAGCCCACGGTCCCCATGTATGTCAGGAAGTCCCAGTTCCGACTGCCCTTCAAGTCCAACAGCCCGGTGATCATGATCGGTCCAGGGACCGGTATCGCTCCCTTCATGGGATTCATACAGGAGCGAGGCTGGCTAAAGGCTCAAGGTGCACCTTCTCTGCCAGCTAACGTCCAAAATCTGTCTTGTTGCAGTCTACCTGGGGTTTCCATCATCCCATCTAAAAGCTTTCAAATGACTTTGTCTCGCAGGTAAAGAAGTTGGCGAGACTGTGCTCTACTACGGCTGTCGTCGCAAGGCAGAGGACTACCTCTATCGTGAAGAGCTGGAGGAGTGCGAGAGGACAGGATTGATCACACAGCTCAACGTGGCATTCTCCCGAGACCAGGGAGAGAAGGTGAGGAGCTCTGAGGACCCATGGGACGGAGTGGACGTCTATCAGCATGTTTCTTCCCGGTTTTTTCAGGTCATGACATGGCAGCTTAGGGACCCACGTGACATTTTCCTTTTTCTCCTGTCCTATCTTCGTTAAAACTTCAGGTGTATGTGCAACACCTCATGAAGAAGAACAAGGAGCATCTATGGAAGCTGATCCATACGGATAATGCCCACATCTATGTCTGTGGGTGAGTGGCCGTCCTGTGGGGCCTCGTGCCGTTCTCTCTCTCTCACTATGAAGCTGCGTGTCTTGGTTTACATACCAGCAGCTGTACCTGTTTGAACACTCCATATCAGAGCAGCTCATGTTAAGTACATGGCTCAGTGACCAAACAGCAAGTTCTTCCAGTGACCTGCAGGCCGTTTTTAGGAATTTAGCGGATGCTTTTATCCAAAACAACGTGAATTTGAGAAAGCAGACGGTTTCTGGAGCAACTGGCAGTTGATATCATTCTGCTCATGTGCTTTGAACCTGCAACCTTGTGAACACACACATCCTACCCTGCTAAGCCGCGCACCTCGGGTTTGCGTGGCCGTATCCTTAAGCGCCGCTCTCGCTGCCCCCCCCCAGGGATGCCCGCAACATGGCGCGTGACGTACAGAATACCTTTTACGCCATCGCTGCCGAGCTCGGGGCCATGAGCCACACTCAGGCCGTGGACTACATCAAGAAGCTGATGACGAAAGGCCGTTACTCACAGGACGTCTGGAGCTGAAGACCTTGGACTTTGAAAAACAGCCCAGCCCACCCATCCCCTCCCCACTTATCATTCTCTTGCAAAAGTGAATCCCTCCCCCCCTCACTTTTCCAGTTTGTTCTCCTCCTGCCGACCCCCCTGCACATTTGTTGGGTCTTTAACTTTTAATTATTTTCTTGCAGCCAGTGCAGCAGTAGCCCGCTAACTAAGTGAACCAAATGTCTCTGTGGCTGATCAGCGGTGCAGCCATGAGGGACAGTGGTATGGATGTGAATGATTTGAGCAAAATATCATCATGTGATGTTATTGGTGTCTCTGATGATGTGGAAAATAAGATTTAATGTGCAGCATCGGATCGCGAGCATTTTGGGTGGCTGATTGTGGACATTAATACAGACTTTCAGTAGCAACAAACATTATGCAGCCAGTAACTGAAAACAAAATGAAAAGATGACATTAAACGTGATAAACATTACTAACGGACAGGAGTGCCTGTGTGTCTCTTAAACTGCGCATCTGAAGATGCCATCAATGTTGTTAAGTACTATTCCATCTCAACAAATGCTTACTGAACATGTACCGTGCAAAGTTTAGGCACTGCCTACCTGTGAATTAGCCATGCGTGTGCCACTTGATGTTTCATTAACGAGCACCCGTATATGTGTTTTAACATGAAGACCGCAGCTTTGGTTAAAACATACTCTTGTTAGGTAGCCTGATTGTAATAATATGTGACCACAAAGTGGAAATAATATAGATGGCTTTTTAAATAATTTCTCAACAGACACATTCAAAGTAGAAGACGCAGCTCGTGCCTGTTTTAAAATCACTCTGTATGTGTATTTCTGACTGAAGGATTTAGCATTTTCTCCAGGGTCCGCCAGCAATTTCCTCAATACAGTTTGAAGGCGGGAATATCTTGGTCATGAGGCCAGCTTCTTAAAACCACTTAACCTTGCTTTAAATAATTATTGTTGTTATTGTTAATGTTAATGATTGATTCACTGGAATATCAAGATATTCACTATGAAGGGCCCATTAAAGGTTAAAAACTGTTGTTAGAATATGTTGTTTCATACTTGGCGATAGTACACTTTAAAAAGAATTTTTTAACTGTGTACCTTTAAAGTTAACCAAGGTCACAGCTGCAGTTACAGCTTGACTAGTACACAACTACCAGTACCGTTAAGTCATACATTGTCATATTTAAATCATAGCGGTCGGGGTATTTTGTAGAAATCCATTCAGGAGTCAGCTTTAGGTTTATCATTCATGCTTGAGGGCTGAACTAATGCAATCTCCCCGCTGTGTTATTGTCAGTGATGCCAGTAAACATTATTAATGTACGTATATGCTGTTGGTCTGTATGCCTTCATCCTGGTCATGTTCTGTTCTCAAAGAAGCTCACTGAAAGTTACTCAGTGCTGCTGTGCTAACAGCAGAAACTAACCACAGCAAAAACAATATGATGCTCTAAATGAGATTTTAATTTTTTTTTATCATTCAGCTGTATCATATAGTATAATTTTATGTCACACTAGTGCCTTCCCTTGTTTTCTCTGTGGGCTGCAATATCTGAGATGATGATGATGATGATGATGATGATGATGATGATGATTATTATTATTATTATTATTTTTAAATGTCTTTCATATC
>JAAGVU020000036.1:4503809-4521309 GCA_011763525.2 Mormyrus iriodes | reverse complement strand
TCAGGCAGCATCAATATTTTTTATGGTCTTGTAGATGTTATATTCTTTCGAAAATTCGATGAGTGTCTTCCGAGTACCTTCATCCATTGCAGCACTCACTTGCGTGAATGATTGGCATAGATATCAGGATTTTAACACCATTTAAACCCCTTGATTGTTCGGTGGCACCCATGAAGTTGTTTTGGGAGGAAGCCACACCACTTAGATATTAGGATGAGGATGTGGATATCCTGGAGTATTATCTAAAATGAGAAGAACTCATTGCGCGCACAGTAGGCTTCAAGTTCACCCGCCCAGTAGCTCAGCAACACATCTTTGAAGATCATCTGTGTCATCCACAGCTTTTTGTTACCATTAAAATACACAGGCAGTTTCTATTTGTTAGTACTTTTGTCCGTGGGTTTTCACTATGCCAAATAACCAATAACTTGAATTTCTGCCCTACAACATTACCACCGACCAGTACACTCGCACACTCCTTGTACAACTTAAAGCCAGTTGCAAACTTCATTTCTTGATGGATGAACATTCACTGCGTCTCTTTATGTTGATGCACGTGTCACCCATGTTCTGGCATGTATCCTTCCTCTACAATTATTTTTAGCGAGTTCTTCAACAAACTTGGCAGCTGCCTTTGCTTCAGCACTTGCAACTTCATCACTCACCTTGAGACTGTGCAAATAATACCTCTGTTTAAACCAGCCAGAGGTAGCCTTGAACTGCAATTGGGCCTGGCTTTTGTTTTAACATTTTGAGGAGTAACAATGCCTTTGCTGTTATCGTCACAGTACTTAGAGGGTTTGCTTTTAGCTCTGGTCTCCTATCCATGTTGCAAGGAGCTTTTCCATGTCAGATATCAGACCTTTCCGCTGTTTAGCTAATATCATCACCTTCATAGGTACACATCCTTTAACGGTATTTTTAATCTTCTTATGGTGCTACCTTCATGCTGCTTTATCATGTTCAGCTTCATTTCCAAGTCGATGATATGGTGTCTCTTCCCATATCCCTCAACAGGCTTCTTTTGGGAGCAATGATTCACTTAAATTTCATGAAAATAAGGCACAGATTGCACAACAAAATCAAAATATGCACATGATAGCAAAAAATGGGAGTTGAGAAAGAAGGTGCCTGAAGCTAGGGAGAAATATTTTATTGTATATCTTTAAAATATTTTATTTTATTGTACTTCTTGTACAGTACAGCAAGTTTCTTTTTATGTAATAGATGCAGTATCTGTACTGTGCTATCACATCTGCTTATTTTAGCACCCTTCACATATACATTACTGTATGAATACTGCATTACAAGCTTGATATGGACAGTGGGTCATTACAGGCTACGGCTGGCGGCGCCGCACATTCTTCTAGACCTGTTACACTAAACGATACACATGCTAACGTCCTACGCCTCCTTCAGGCGTCTCCCGCTCAGTGAATATTAATTACTATAGACTTGGAACGTAAATGCGATCGGATATTACTCAACATGTACTGACTGGGGTGAGGACAGCATGCCGCAGATGGCTGTTGTCACGTGACCACAACCGGAACTATCTGGGATGTACCACCTAAGAAGTAGGGAGACTGAAGTACAGCAAGGTCTGGAAGACTAACACTGGAGCTTCACCAAATCACTACACCAAAACTATGCGAGAATAAATGCGAATTACACCGTTGTATACGCTGCGGTTACGCATTCTTGGACGCTGCCCATAACAGGGGTCCCCCAGTATCGCGCTAGTGGGAAGCGCCGCACAGCCGGAAGTTGGTATTTCAAGCGGAAGGTCGGAGTTCATAAGATCCGCAGTGGGCGCCTTCATGTTGTTGGGTTTTTAACGTAAAATAGTTTAAAAGGTGGAGTAGTGGTTTTATTACGAGCTGGATAATGGCTTCTGGTAAGCTTTTGCAACTCACTAACATCATATAGATCCTTATCCGGACATTGAACTTCCGTGAGACGCGTACGGGTGTGAATCTAAGCGCACGAATGGTGAGATTACCCGGTGTTTTAGGGGCCAGTCTGCGGCGCCAGGCTGCAGCTTTCACTCCCCCGGCCCATCGCAGGGTCCGGCTGGCACTAATACACTCATATTTCTACTGACTGGTAGTGATAATCCTGCATTAGGATGTGCAGTTTGGTGCTGAACCTTATTGGTCCGCCATGTTTGAAGGCGTGCTAGGCCTCAGACCACGCCGGCGCATCGTGGCGCGTTATGTGCGCTGAGATCTTTGTGTCGTGGGGTCATGGAGGGGTGGACTTAAGCTGGTGGTCCTGCTTCCTTGATCGCATTTGTCGTCTATTGCGGCCACGTGTTACTGCGCAGGCGCCCGTAAAGCGGCGAAAGCGTGTGATAAACTGTACCCGACGCACCTCTCTGATCGGTATCCTCTTTCCGCAGAATCTGGTTACGGTCAACCTGGCGCTCCACAGCAAAGGTACGGTTACAGTCAGAGCTGGGAACTTTTTATCGAGCTACTTCATGTATCCTTAAGATGGAAGATGTGCTCCTGTCAGTGCATGATGACGAGCGGGCTCTGTGGGGCAGCCTTGCTCTCAAAGTCGGTATTCGCGCAGTGCTGCCTCAAAGTCTTATATGTGGCTGTGATCTAAACATTTTAATGTTGTTGTTTTTTTTGTTTCTTTTGAAGTTATTCATCTTACGGCGCGCCTCCTTCTCAGGGATACCCGCAGAGTGGGCAGGTAGGTGCTTTGCATAGCAGGATCGGAGCGTGACCCATCGGGCCGGAGTCGGGGGTTGGCCTAATAAACACCTGGTGCTGTGCCGTTGTTGTGCAGGGCTATGGCCAGGTGAGTGATGGATCATCGCATGCTGGTCAGAGTTATGGCAGCTACGCACAGTCTGGTAAGTGATCGGTTCTTTGAATATATGTTTTTTTTTTTAAATTCAGTTTTTTCAGTACTGATAGATGACATGACACGCTACCAAAACAGCAATCCTTTACCTGTGTGTTTTTGTAGAGTCTGGTCCTATAGCATCACCGGGTTTTGTATATTGGGGGGTACTGCAGCACACACGGATCCTAAGGTGCTGGGGCGCTGGCTCAGCTGTTGTACTGCGGCCTTTCATTGGCAAAGATTGACTGTTATACTGTACAGAAGTAAATTTGGTGTTCGACGTACTGTGTTATGATTTGTCAATGTTACTTTGGATGCTGTCCTCAGTTCCTCTTAAACTAGGTCTTGCTGTATCTTGGTTTACATGAACTTTACTTGGGTACGTTGACATATACTTGACAAATCCCTTGGGATTTTCAGTGAATATCTGAATTTTCATTGTTCATGTGTTTCTTACATCAGTGTTTCCTGACAGCTAGTCCGTGGCTGTGAGCGGCCCGCAGAATTGTGGCAGGGAAACATAGTTCAGTTCAGAATGTGCTGAAAAATTTTCCTGATCAATGAAATGTATTGTGGGGGACTCCAACACCCTCCCCAAGGTCAGCAAAATGTACTGAGGGGAACCCAACTCATTGAAATTAACCGGTACCCCCCCAAGTTGGCGAAGTTTACCGAGGGTAGCAGCAATAAATGATGCGTAGTCAGTCCTTGTGGTTTGAAAGGTGGAGAAACCCCGTCTTATATAACCTCTGCTCCCAAACAGAGGCCTACGGGCAAAACACCCAGGGCTATTCTGGATCCTATGGACAGCAGTCACAGTCCACCTATGACAGCTATGGCCAGCAAGGCTCAGACACGTCAGGAGGGTAAGATGTTCCCCTAAAAATGCTCCCTAAAAAGCGATCACTGGCCAATAGTTGCACTAGCCTGGCTGACCTGTTGGGCAGCTGTTTCTATGGCATTGTATCAAGTTAAGCTACCACCGATATTGGTCATTTTTGAGCGAATGTCATTGGCCGACACAGGTCATCTTGTTTATTGAAGCTACAGAGAGAGATCCTCGTCCTATGGGCAGCAGCCGGCGTCATATGGGCAGCAGCCTCCGCAGCAGCCGGCGTCCTATGGGCAGCAGCCGGCGTCATACGGGCAGCAGCCTCAGCAGCAGTTGGCAGCGTCCTACGGGCAGCAGTCGGCAGCGTCCTATGGGCAGCCCCAGCAGCGTCCTCAAGGCTATGGGCAGCAGGGGTCCTACAACCAACAGTCCTATGCTGGCCAGCAACAGGGGGACTATGGACGACGCAATAATTGTACAGTACCTTACCCTTCTTGCCGTCTTTACATGTTACCATGGGGCAGCATGTGGCTCAGCAGGTTAAGCCTCTGTGCCTCCGATTGGAAGGTTGCGGGTTCGAGCCTGGCCTCAGCAGAATAGTCACATATTTTTGGGCCCTTGATCAAGGCCCATAACCCCCCAGCTCCATGGGCACCACTATTGGTGGCTGCCCTTCACTTCCAGCTTACTCTCACCTACATGTGTGTCCATGTGATAGTTATTGGGAGTAAGATGAGGTAGGAAAAAAGGGAATTTCCCTATGGGGATCGATAGTGTCATTGTTATTATTATGTCTGGAGGTTCCCAAGGACTGGGTTTGGAAACACTACTGTATAGTGAACACGTAGACTGATCTGTTCCTGTGTTATTTAGTGAGTAAACAGCACCCGCTCACACATGTTATCGCTGCCTCTGGCTGTGCTGCTTTTGATAGCCTACCTCCTTCCTGCAGATGATGATGATGATGGTGGTGGTCAGGGCATGAGAAGATACGGGGGAGGCGATGACAGGTCTGAGGGGTACCGAGGCAGAGGGCGTGGGGGATACGATCGCGACGGAAGAGGTGGCCCCCCACCCGGTATGGGGTAAGTGCGCATTCCGGCCCTCTGAGGTACCCTGCCTGCTCCTCCTCCATGCCACCCACTCACACACCCCCCTCCTGGAAAGGCCCAGCAGGTTGCCGGGCCACAGCGCCGTCCAGAAGCAGGTCCGTTTGATCAGCACCTTTGGTGTGCATCATCTGAACGGTGTCAGTGTCATGCCTGTGTGTTATAAATCGCCCCCCCCCCCCCACAAAAACAAAAATCCTGAAAGAACCTTCATCTGTGAAACCCAGGTCAACGTGGATTGATGGTCAAATGCAGGAATGTTTACTCCTCGCATGTCATGTCTGATAAGGTTCCTCTACGCTCTGGTGAGTCCTGGTTTGTCGCTCTCGCTGGAAGGTAAAGTGGGAAGGGTTGGACTTTAGGGATTTGCCCCTGTGCTGGAGCATCAACTTGTGAAATGCAGAGGGGCTGTACCTCTGCTTCTCGGTGGAGGTCTGATACGAAGTTTGTTTTTTTTTTTAAAAAAATACTTTTTCTTGAAGGTGTGGTCTGGGTTATCAAGCTGCTGGCGCACGCACCACTGGGCAGGTCACATGACAGGGATTCGTTGACTCTTCCCATCACTGTTGGCTCATCCTGCAGTCGGGTTGTTGTGTGTGGGTGATGTGGCTGATGGCTAAACTGCCTAGGTCTGTCTAAGGCTGTCCTAAGGTGGGTGCCTCCGGTAGGGGTTGTTATACCTGTTGAGAGAAGGTGACTGTGTTTCTCAGATGCTCAAAATCCAGGCCGTGTGGGGGGGGATGTAGGGCTAAACAGGGCCCACTCGCTCTCTTAGGCCTTCAGAGCCCGACTGTCCCCATCAGGTTTGCCACTAGGTGGCATCATTTGCCATTTGTGACCAGGAGTCTTTGACAGAAGAAAAACCATCTGGGATTTCTTCTCTGCTGGTTAAACTCACGTTGCATTATGTTGTTTCTGTGAGACTCCCTCCCCTGGGCGAGTTGGCTGCCGGTGGTGCCGTAGAAAGCTGGGCTGGGAGGGGTTAACCTTATTCAGACTGTTTAGTCTCTCTTCATCGGCTTTGGGATAGAACATACTGGAATAGCTGGCACTGGTAACACTGAGTTCTGTGAAAAGGGTACGCTTCATTGCCCAGGCAGGTCTTTGAGACTTCTTCTACTCTTGACATTTCGGGCATAACGACCACGGGCAGGAGCATATGATCATTGACCAGGCACATGAGGAAGACAGGTGTTTTCTCCACCCTGTCCCGTCCCCTCTCTGTGAATTCACTCTGTTTGGGTTTCTGTCTTTGGCTAATTCTTTCCTGGGGGAAAATTTTTAAATCTTCACAAGCTTCAGAGTAACTGACATCTGCAGTTCATACACGAGTGTCTGTCATGGAGTTCTGTGTTTTTCTCTCTTAACTTGGTCTACGTTTTATACCACAGGTTTCAAAGTGAATGCGATTAAACTCGGACCTCTTCTGTTGAAGCTCAGTTTAATCTCTCAAATTGGAAGAAAATATCATGACATTGTGTCAAGTGCTGCTAATTAGCAAAGCTTTTCAATGCAGTGAAAACCAAGGTAATCTCTGGTTGGTCAATTGAACATCAGGTAAAAATGCAGCATTGTGTTAATGATCAACTATTGGCCTGTGGGATTATTTGGGTTGACCACCTGAAATCTCATTGGTCAGTGACCCCTCAAGGATTGGCCCACCTTCCCCATGCAAAGGGGGAGACTCACATTCATGGTGTTAATGGTATAAAACAAAAACACCCAAAACAAAGCTGGAAATGGGAGCACTGGGTTCGGTGTGACAAAGGAAGGCATCATTTCTTCGATTTTTCCTCTACAGAGGTGGTGACCGTGGTGGCTTCCAAAATTACGGTGGTAAGTGACAAGCATCAGAACTGTTTCCATGGAAAAAGTCTCTTTTGGCAAAGAACAGGTCTCCAAAAGCCACAGTTTGTCCTTGTGTCCATACCTAAACGACTCCTCCTACTGTCCTAGGGTCCTCGTTTGACATGCTGTAATGTTCTCCTGTGTTTACATGTAAATCATTAAAATCTTCAACGGTGGTATTTATTGCATGTTGAAAATGGCAACTTTTGCCCCAGAAAGGAAATGAACATTGTGTGAAACGGAATTTGCTGTAGCCCACAAGCAAGCTGGTGGTTTCTTAGTAGACTCTTCTCAAATAGTGCTGATCGCACAAGGGTTGACTGATCCCGTAGGAAGCTGAGGGTGCTGATTCACAAGCGCCTTGTCATCAAGCCCAGTCAAAGCTGTCTAGCTCGAAGGTAGTAAGCTCTGTAATCATGTGACTTGCCCCTTTCTTCAGTTGTTTTATGCCAGCCTCTCTGTCCTTTGATGTTTTTCAGGGCCCAGAGATTATGGACAAAGAAATGAATCTGGTAGGTTCCTATTAAAGCCTCCCTTGTCTCCTGCTTCATTGGTTTTGCCTTGCATTTCCCTGGGCCTTAAAAGGCGTGATTGACATCTCCCCTGTCCACAGGGGCGGACGAGGACAACTCAGACAACAACACCATCTTCGTCCAGGGTCTTGGGGAGGACGTCACCACCCAGGAAGTTGGGGACTTCTTTAAGCAGATTGGCATCATAAAGGCAAGATGTCTGTTTCTCTGCTGGTACGTGGTCTGAGGTCTCATCTTCCCCTGGCTGCTAACACGCTTGATGGGCATGTCTTCTACAGGTAAACAAGAAGACGGGGCAGCCCATGATCAACCTATACACTGATAAAGCTACAGGCAGGCTCAAAGGGGAAGCCACAGTCTCATTTGATGACCCGCCCTCTGCCAAGGCTGCCATCGACTGGTTTGATGGTAAGTGCCAACCCCTTTTCCTGAATGGCCGTCGTCCTTCTCAAACATCCTGTGCTTGTAGTATTAACCTAGGAACATTCTTTATAGGTAAGGAGTTCAACGGGAGGCCAATCAAGGTGTCTTTCGCCACCCGCAGGGCAGAATTCTCCCCCCGGGGTGGGGGCAGAGGCCGTGGAGGTGCGTTTGTGTGTCTGTTAATTTAAACTGCACCTTTGTGTGAAGTGTGGATCCCTGCTGACTGTTGGTGCTGTCTTGCTGGCCCTGATTTCAGGTTACCGAGGGGGTCGAGGTGGCTTTGGTGGGTTTGATATGAGAGGAGGAGATTGGCTTTGCCCTAACAGGTAATGACTGTGAGATTCTGTGTAGGTTAGCTGCCATGTGAGGTAAAATGCTAACAGGGAACCCCCCCCCCCCCTTCATCTTTCAGTTCTTGTGGCAACCTGAACTTCGCCCGACGGTTTGAGTGCAACAAATGTAGCACGCCTAAACCAGCAGACAGCTTTGGAGGTACGACAGTCGTGTTGCGTGCATCTTCAACCTTGTGTGTTGTGAAGGCCTGGTCTTGTTGGAAAAACGTATTTCTTTTGCAGACCGTGGAGGCCGGGGTGGCTTTGGAGGCGACCGCGGTGGGTTCCGAGGCCGAGGGGGCTTCCGCGGTGGAGACCGCGGTGGTGGCTACAAGATGGGGGGCAGGTGGGTGGTAGAGATGTGAATTTGTCATTTTTAGTGCACGAGTACCTAGCGACTAAAAAACAAATGCCTTGGTAAAGGTGGCCGCACACTTCAAATGAAATCGACAAAATCAACGTCATATCTGTACAACGTCATATGAGCGCTGATCTCTGTTATACAGCACCTATCCCGCCCCTGTCCCCTATTGGCTGTCATGTATGTGATGATGTGGGGTTGGTCACCAGGACTGATTTATTCAGTTACCGGCATGTTTTGCACGCCGCTGTGTATATCTTTAAATGGTGCAGATTTTGTGTATCTGTTAATTGTATATAACTGTGCAGTGGATGTAGTCATGTAAATTGTTGGCTTCCCTGTCTGCGCCGCTGCTAGCATTTAAACGCCAGTGGCTCTTATTAACGGTGGCGGCTTCCATTATGAGAGGTGTCGTCTCCTTTAATAAAATGACCTTCACTGTCCACAATACGTTTATTTGCTCTGTTGACTGTAGGTAGACCTAGATCGAACAAGGTGGCAGCGTTTTAAATATGCTACACATTTTCCTCGGCAACGTGTTTGATTTCGTTTTTCCCGAATGTCATTTGAAGTGTTCGACCTCCTTAACTGTTGTGCAGCTGGTTTGGGAACATACTACCTGCCCTCAAACTAGGAAAATAAGTACATGAGTCCCTGCACCAATTTAACAGCTTTGTGATTTCCCCCTAAAAATGTATTGTACAGTGATGCAGCACGCTGTGTTCAGCTGCGTGCTTGTTTGGCGAGAATAAAAAGGAATTCAAGTTTTGATGTAAAAATTCTTTCACCGTTAACTTGGGTACACTTTTGAGTATTCAGGGGCTCTTTGGGGTACTCGTTCCAATCCCTAGTAGGTGGTTGATCTTGTGTTTAAGGCTTTGGCCACTAGGTGACTCACTTCATCTACATTCATTGGCATATAGAAACTGTATGACTGCTTTTGGGCTGGCTTTTTTCCCACTGGGGGTTCTCATCTTTTTCAGGGGAGACTACAGAGAAGAGAGACGAGACCGGCCATACTGAGGCTGTCCATATCCCATTCCGGAGCGGGGTTTTTTGGGTGGTGGTTGGGTCAAGGGGGTTGTTCGTACCTTTCAGCTGTTTTCACTCCTAACCTGTCTGATATTGATGTGCATCTACTGTGTAACCGCTTTCGGGCCGCAGTGGTGTGGGGGACAGAAACCGAGCGTGGGGGGGCCTTTTACTTTCCCTATTGTAGTTGGTTAAAGTCTGAAGCATGATGCTTGTAAGATGCAACTTTAACATGCTTATTGTACAACTGCTTTTATTTCAGTTTTTTCCCCAAATATTAAACTGATGATCTTAACTTGTCCTCGTGTTCAATTTCTGGAGACTCTGTCTGGTCTCTCTGCAAATGAATGAAAAGATGGGTGATGTTTGCTATTGGTATTCAGAGGAAGGTCTCCATTTCTTGCATATTTAACATATAATGTTTTTATAAATCCTGTCCCTATCTTTAGGGCAAAGACTTTAAACAGTGTAGTTTTGGTTTGTGTAAATCCCTCGAAGCAGTGCCCTTTTACCAGGTACTGCAACTTGGAAACAAACTCGGAGGATTGACGCTTTCCGTCCCCGCCTCACCTCTCTCGCCATATGGTGCCCTCGTGCGGTTGAAATGTGTAGTGACCGACTGTACCCCCCGCCCCCCTCCCCCCCCGGAGGGTACTGGGGTGGTTGCAAAGGTAGCCGTTCAGCTCCCAGCACAACTAATTGTAAACGCACCCCCCGCCCCACAAAAACAAAATAAACAAATTATAATTTTGTGATAGCATCACGGGTGATTGAGGCAAGGCGCATTTGCAATGTTTACTTGTGTGTATCAGTACATTAACTCGGTATTTATCGGTGAAAATGTTACTTATTCGTTTTGTTACAAACGAAAAATTTTAATCTAGGTAACAAATTTAATTGGATTTTTAAAAATTATTAAATGAAATTCTTTTAAATATATGACTTGTTGAGACGTTCAGTCTAGGTTAGCCGGGTGTTGCCGTCTCCTCCCCCCGAGGTCCCCCTCCCAGTGTGGTTTCCTGCTGCCTTCCCAGTCCCTCCCTCGGCTGGTCCCGCACCCCAGTCCGGACGTACGTGCGTCTTAACGCACAGCCGCGAAAGTTTTTTTTTTTAATTCCTCCGACTGGGGCTCGAGGGGGAGACGCCGCTGGCACATTTACCAGTAACATAATATGCTACAGTCAAAGTGGTGGTGCAGACGAGACCGGCGACACTGACTGGTGCACAGAAGGAGTCCCAGTCTGTAAGCTTCATTCAGCGCGAACATCATGGCACTGCTGTCCTGCATCTTCTGCATCTGGATGCTCTCCCCGAGCCTGTCAAATGCCAGCAGGTTCGTCTACAGGTTCCCCAGGCTGCCGGTAAAGCAAGTGCAGTCGGAGCGAAGCGCCGGACCCCCGGGCGGCAGCTCACACCTCAGGTAAGAGCGGACCTTGGGATCTGGCTTAAACGCTGCGTGGTCCAGGTAGCTTTCAGGTGATGACTGCGTCAGGAAATGTCCATTGCCGCCTCCTGCCATTCGCACAGGGTTAAAAAGACACATCAGTCATGTGTTGCATATGTCGGGGTGGGGGTAGCCTGGCATCTAGAGTTCCAGGGCGGCGGACCAAGAAGCCGCCTGCGTTTGTCACTAAGCCTCGGATATTGGGGATGCACACCATGCATTTAGAGATCCTAACGCGTCTTTAAAACCAGACGATATGCTTGGAAGGCAGTTCTCGGTTGGTGTGCAAATGTAACAGCCTCAGACTTAAATCTCTCACGAACTTTTTAAATGAGCCGGTTGTGCCGAAGGCTGCTGGTAACTAAAACAAACTACATTGCAAGGTATATGGTTGTTCTGGTACCATTAACCCAAATCAAGCCTTCTTAAGGTGCATCTCTTGTCCGTTATTTAAAGAATGACGCGCCCCCCCCCAACATTCACACCTTGTGTAAAAGTATTGAAATGTGCCTGGTTCATACATCGTACTTCCAGCCTCCTGTCTGAGAGCCTTGTGTGGGGGTGGTTAGTTACAGATAAGGGCAGCATACTATGAAGGAAGGTTTCTCTGTATATCTTCAGTAAAATCTCGTTGCTGTGTTCCATGTCCCTTATGGAAGAGGTGCGCCTCGTCCCCTGTTTGCTCTCCCCATTAGAAACTGGTGCCAATACACCGTGCTGAAGACCGTGTCCTGCCAAGTACACAACGGGAGCGAGGTGGCTGTGCAGAGAACGTTCCAGAGCTGCCGCTGGCCCGGCCCTTGTTCTGGTATCATCAGGTACGTCGAGAGACAAAGGTGAAGGACATCCACTTTGTGTACTGAATCCTGGGAGGTGTAATGCAATCCTAGCCTTTAGCTGAAAGCTGTGGTACGATATAGAGATGCATTGGTGCATGCTGTGAACTGTGTAAGTTGTTGTTTATTTAAAAAAAACAGACGCATATGCATCTGCTCTGCTCTGCAGTAACACCCTCCATCTCTCAGTGGACCCTTTTCATTGTGGGCTGCCATGATTTTTGGTGTTCTTATTTTGGAGCCCCCCAAAATGGATATAATTGCTAAAACAAATAACAACATTTCTCTCAGAATGCAAAACTCTCTTGGCCCAGTCCTGTTCTTGTTTATGACAACATTACCATACATACATACATACATACCGACAGTGTCTTTGAGGAGAGCGTTAACCCGTAATTGAATTCTGCTCGTAAAAAGCTTTGCGGAAAGCAACACAAGGCAGTGATATGTTTAAAGGGTGCATAAAATTCTTTTCTTTAAATACATCACTTAGACAATGATGGTTGACTAGCAAACACAGCTGGGATTCAGCTGCTGGAAGTAACTGCTGTGGTTTACCTCTGGAATGATGCAGTGAGACTCCCAGGGCCCAGCCGCAGGGGCCACGCCCGAAGGCTGCCGTTCTGCTGGTAGCCTCTGAGCGAGCATCTTTCCTAAGAGCTGATGCTGATATTAACATTAGTCAGTTGTTCTCGTCACAAAGTAACGCCTCTCGTAACCTGGGACACAGGCATGTCACTGTAGTTTGACAGGTTTCCTTAAAGTTCCCTCCACCCCTGTTAATTTGCTAATCACAAATTTCCACTGTTCTGTTCTCCATGTCTGAGGTAGTAGATAACATTGTTTGGCCTAGGAGAACGTGTGTCCAGTCAACTGGTGAAGGCTGCTTAAGGCTCAACATACAAAATATGCAGATTTTTGACCAGGAGGAAAATATACAACCAGAGGCAGGCAGACGGAAAGGATCTAAATGAATGAATGAAGTTTAATCTATATGGGTAAAACACATGCATTTACTGCCACCTGATCTACAATAGTCTACACTGGAGACCCTGGGGCAGACCCAGGACACGCTGGAGGGATTATATCTCTCAGCTGGCCTGGGAACACCTTGGGATTCCCCCAGTGGAGCTGGAGGAGGTGGCTGGTGAGAGGGAGGTCTGGGCATCCCTGCTTAGACTGCTGCCTCCGCAACCCAACCCCGAATAAGCGGCAGAAAATGGATGGATGGTTAAATGGATGGATAATCCACATCTATACACATTTTTGACATTTTCATGCTGTTAAAAAGATTTGAAAATAACTTTAAGGTCCCGTGCTGTGCCTTGATCTCTCAGTCTCTCCCTTTGGTGGCTGAGCCCGAGCGTAGCCACATGTCTGCTGCAGAGAGGAGCTCCGGCTTTGACCTGGAATGACCATCGTAGTTCTCGCCAAATGCGTGCAGTGGGGGCCACGCACACGCTGGCAAGCTCCACGTTTCTGTCAAGCGAACAAAAATGCTTTTTCATGGCAGGGTGGACCTGAGAACAAAGGCGGAGTCACCAGTTTCAGCAAAGCCTTTTCTGTGTCAGTTACAGGACCCAGGTCCTGCCCACGTACCGGGTGGCGTACCGGCAGGTGATGGCCTTGGAGTGGCGCTGCTGTCCTGGCTTCCTGGGCGAGAACTGCAGCGAGGGTAAGCTGGTTCCAATCCACTGCGGTGCTCGGACGCTGCTGTGATTGTGGAGGCACTGGCTGTTCTCCTCCTAGACCCCTGGTTTGACAGTGAATCGTTACAGGAGATTTTGAGACCTGTACACTGTACATACACTGTAGAGTAGTGTTTCCCAGCCTGGTCCTCAGGGACCCACAGCCAGTCCACGTTCTTGCTCCCTCCCAGCTCCCTGACCGACAGTCCACATTTTTTTCGCAAAACGTGGGCTGTCTGCAAGTGCACATGGACTGGATTAGGAAACACTACTGTAGAGTGGGCATCATTTGGCCTGCCTGGTGCTGATGCCCTGTGCCTGGTTTAGTAGTTTGGGCTGCATTTAGCACCTGACACCCCCCCCCCACACACACACACACAGACACACAAACAAACCTTCTGGAGAAGTTCAGTGAGCCAGTGATGGCTGGCTATTGTCTCTCTCCTGTGGAGTGACGAATCACGCTTCTCCGTCTGGCAGCCTCATAGACGAGTCTGGGTTTGGCAGATGCCAGGAGAACGTTACCTGCCTGACTGCATTGTGCCAACTGTAAAGTTTGGTGGAGGAGGAATTATGGTATGGGGTTGTTTTTCATGGGTTGGGCTAAGCCCTTGGTTCCCATGAAGGGATCTCTTAATGCTTCAGCATACCAAGACATTTTGGACTCTTCTATGTTAACATCGCGGGAACATTTTGTGGAAGAGCCTTTTCTGTTCCAGTATGACAAGGCTCATAAAGACATGGTTGGGTGAGTTTGGTGTGGAAGAATTTGACTGGCCTGCACAGATCCCTGACCGCAACCCCACTGAACACCTTTGGGATGAACTATAATAGAGATTGTGAGCCAGGCCTTCACTCCCAACATCAGTGCCTGACCTCACAAATGCTTTTCTGGATGAATGGGCAAAAATTCCCACAGACGCACTCCAAAATCTTGTGGAAAGCCTTCCCAGAAGAGTGGCAGCTGTTATAGCCGCAAAGGGGGGACCAACTTCATGTAGCTGTAATGGCCAGGTGTCGCAATATTTTTGTCCATATAGTGGTTCTCGCACTGGCTTGTGCCAAACATGACATCTTGTTGTGTGAGACAGCATCACCTTTTCCATTAAATCTCGAGACTACCTGTCCCGGGCGTACTAATAAGCTGCCATCTTCTGCTCTGGGCCAGAGCGCACCCTGCAGGTTAGCCACTTTCATTTCTGCTTCAAGACTTGGTTAGATCTCAGACCTTCTTATCGTCACCATGTGTGAAGCCATACCCCTACTCGGGCCAGCTGGCTTGGTCCCATCTTTTACCAGCCGTTTGATTGGGATGTTACTGTGGACATTTGGGATAATCAGGAAAACCAGGACAAGCGCTATAGCCTTTGTTCTTTGAACGGGAAAGCTTGGGAATTTGGCGGGGGGGGGCTGGGATGAAAACCCCTGAACACCCCATCCTACCCCCATCTAACAGCTGCATGTTCAGCTGCTTGTGGTCTGAGTTTAGATCCTGTACACAAAGTGGGACTGTTTTAGAAAACTGAAACGTGAATATACCTCCATGCTGGAGGGGAGTGTTAAAAATTCATCGCGGCTACCCTTCACTTCCTGGCTTGTTCCTATCCGTACAAAAATCAGATCCTTCAACTGGAAAACCAGTGTAGGCAATCGGGGGGGGGTGTCATCTGTTATTAGCTGGTTCTTATGGCAGTGGGAGTAGTGGCAACGGGGCCCAGCCAGGCGATGCTACCTGTGTGGAGGCCCCTGGCGTGGCCCCCATGTGCCTTCCCAACCCCCAGGTCCCTCCCTATATTACAGGATCGTAATGTGTCTCATGATCCATGAGAATGTGTGATTTGTCCTGTATTTTTATCCCCCGCCCCCCCTTCTTCCACAGCAATGACAAAGTCCAGATTCACCTATAAAAACAGGCTTTATCTGGGAATTCTCAGTTATGGGTGAACATCTAGCGCTGCTCAGTAGAGCCCGTTTCCTATCTCTCCTGCATCACCGTACGGCTGTTTGTTCGTCTGTTGCTATTGTTTCGGTAGTTCATATTTCAAGTGCATCACCGGTACCGTCGTGTGGACCATCAGCTGTCTGGCTGTGTGTCTCATATGCTCAATGGGGGGCTTGAGTGGGTCACCCGGAAGTGACACGGCGCGGAGGAGGGGGCTGGATCCTGTCTGAAATCCCTTCATTGTTATACGACCGGGCGTTTGGTACTCGTCACAGCAGGGACAGGCAGCATCATGACTGCATGGGAGACCTTGCTGAGTAGCTTCCAGTTTGTAGCAGATTGGCTGGGTTACACAGAGATAGTGGTATGAAGAAGCTTGAGGTTTGGTGAGAGTTTTTGAACCGTGGGACAGCATTGATCCTCAAACACCTGCCCTCACCTGTTTGCATCAGAGATTATAACTCTGTTGAATCCAGTATCAAATTATAAATCAGTTTCTTTTACATAATGTGAAATTCTTTAACATCTAAATGGAGCTTCCCAATTTAGTGTCTACCGAAAGCATAAATTTGAGTTTTGCGTCTGGCGGAGCTGTGTGGGGCACTGATGTACATGGCGAGGCGTTTAGTTGCCAGCCATATCAAACCATGTGACAGCTGGTACTTTCCAGCTGTCCATGTCCAAAGCTTGGCCAAGTGTGTTGTGCTGCATTTGGATTGGGTGGAGGTCAGAGAACAGCTCCTCACCCTCTGGCCGCAGGTATGCACTGGGTTATTTGTCAAGCGTGCCCATTCCCAGAATCCCTTGTGTGTCATTTATCAGGGTCTGAGGCGAGGACCACGGTGATTGAGCCACCGTCTGTAGATAGAGGTGCCACGACACCCACCCCCCCACCTTGGAGCCAACCCCACCAGCAGCCACATTGTCCCCCCACTGAAAAATTGACCATGTGACATTTGAAGTTAAAGGAAGGTGCCAATGCCAGTGCCCACCTGGCTTAGTTAACCACAGGAAGTCTGTCAGTGCTCCAGTCTTCCACAGTGGGGGTCTGACACATCACTGGCTGTTTGCTGTTCATGATTTTTCCTGGTTAGCTCAGCCTTAAGATCAAAGATGTATGATTTTATTTTACCCCTAAATTTTAAAGGCTCTGCTATATCGCTTTTGGCACATTAGCATGCGATTACCAGTACGTTTCATAAAATTCTCTCCATTTATAGTACCACGTGGCTCCCTAATTAAGAGACGTGGCATGGCGTCTGAAACCAATCCCTGCTCATGAAAACCATCTACAAGCCGTTCTGTGTGGAAAAACCATCAGGAGCAGTAGTTATTGTTTTATGAGTCATTAAAACAATGCTGGGAATAGATTTAATTAACAGATGTAGTCAGCATTAGACATGACATGTTGGATGTGATTAAAAGCGCTGGTTTGGATGTCAGGAATGTTTAACGTAACAGGAGGGAAAGGGTGTGTGTGACACGGCAAACCCTGAAAAGGGGTGTGTCAATATTGTGCCATTATTAGATAGGGTTGCTGTGGTCCAGAACCTACCCTAGTGAGAATCCCAGGAGAGCCCGGCTTAAGCTGATGTGCGCCTGTCCTGCTGTTCTCTCTCCCCGTGGCACACGGAGGTGGTTCTGAACGCGGGTGCACAGCGGGTCGGGGTGCGGCGCAGGTCCGCCAGCTAACTTTCATCAGATAACCTTAAATGTCTCTGCTGTGGGAAATAAACTGCTGCCGTTACCATTTTAAGGCAAATCTCCGGCCTTCGTTTCTGCTCTCTCACGCTGTGTCTGCATTTCCCGTCATTAGCACTGGCGCTCCATGCCCTGCTGTCCTGTTTCTTACAGCAGACCGAAGGGCATGTGTGTCTGTGTCTGTGTCCATATGAGTGCATATATACCTGTATGTGTTTGTGTGTCTGTGTGTGCCTAAGTGTGTGTATTTGTGTGAATGTACATATCTGTGTGTTTTTTTGTGTGTGTATTGTGTGTGTATCTATGTGCGTGCATGTGTATGCATATCTGTGTGTCGTGTATTCGTGTGTCCATATGAGTGCAGGTCTTTTTGTGTCCGTTTGCATCTGGGTACGTTTGTATGAGAGTGTGTGCATGTGTGTGCTTAAGTGTGTGTGTTTCTGCGTCTGTGCATAGACCTGTTTGTGTATTGCTGTGTTTGTGCATGTGTCTGTGAATGTGCATGTGTGTGCGTATGAGTGTGTGTGTGTGCGTGTCTGTGTACATTTGTGTGAGTGTGT
>JAAGVU020000036.1:4460049-4493639 GCA_011763525.2 Mormyrus iriodes | reverse complement strand
TTTTTATAGATCATATCTACCTTTAATAAATATTATATATATATATATATATATATATATATATATATATGTGTATTTGTTGTAATCTGAGATGGACATACAGTGCAGGCATGCTATGTGGCTGGGTTATCAGTACTATACTTGTTCATTATGTAACGTGATGTCCCACACTTGGGCCCAGTGGCTTCTTTTCAGATGGCAGTTATTTGATTGATCGGTTGATTGATTGAGTGAGTGATTGATTTATGACATATCTCCTCACTCCTTCACTAGTCCTTTAAACATGTTAGTTTTCCTAACCAAGTGTGTTTCGTCACTGTCTAAATGATGTACTGTAGCCCCCAGCCACAAACCATTAAAGTTCCTTTCCCCCATTACTGTCCTATTTCTCCTACATCCTTACAAAATCAGTTTTGACTGCTGCAGATCGGCGTCACCTTCACTTCTGAGATGTTTCTTCCTGGGGGTGGAGCTTGCTCCATGGTCATTCGGGTGGAACATCTCCCTACACACTTCCACTGTCCGACTTCAAAGGGAAGCATTTGGATGGCTCCCTGAGTGGCTGTCAGAGTCTGTGTGGAAGGAACCATGTGTCGAACAAGGGAGGGGGGCGGGGGGGCCTTTTTATGTTTTGGCAGCACTTGGGCAGCCCGGGTTCACCATGGGAGGCGGCCCTGTCATGAAACTCATTGCCTCTGTAGTGTGATTTTACTGCACGTTTCATTGTTGTGACGACCCTACCGCAGTGCGCCTCTACACAGCAGGGTGACACTAATGTCTATATGACAATAACAGGCTTCTTCCACAAAGTGCACTTACTTCAGCTTCACCTCTTTGCTGGTTTTTTACATATATGTAAATAATACATGCTGTTTTTTTCCTGATGTGTGGGGGGAGGGTCTTCTGGGTTGTTTTGGTTGGTGGTGTAGTCTTGGTTGCTGTTTCGGGGGGGGGGGGTTGTGGTCCACGTTAGCATATTCTGTTAGTATATCTGCCATCAGCAGACTGAGCATGTGTCAGTACTCTGTCTTTTGCTGTGGCTAATCTCTTATCCAGTGCTAGGTGTAATGCTCAGAAGCTTACTCTATATTTATGTGAGAAAAGGCGCTTGTGGTTTACATTACAAAGTATAATTTGCCATGAAACTTCTAAATATAGCCTGTATTATACACTGTAATGAGCAGTAGCCAGAAATGATGATTGACATAATGGCTTGACGCGCATGTGTGTTGTCATGTTTGTGTCTGGCTGTGGTGTGTTTACGAGGAGGTCACGCTTGCTTTTGACAATAAAACTCGTCAGAAATCCCTCCCTTTTCCACAGCTCCATCAGCATTAGGTGTTCATGCTTTATTATGTTTCTCAGAACGGTGAAATGGAAGTTCTCTCCTTTATGAGGAACTGTGGTCCCCCCCCTGGACAGGTTGTGTGGCTTTCGTATGCAGCCACCTCTGGAAGTTGCTGTCTCTGGATATCAGGTTCTTATTTTCTGGCACATTCTGTTAGCTTCACCCAAACAGGACGCCAGTAAATAACACCAGTGACCAGTAAACTTGACTTTTAGGACTATTGTCACACGTCAGAGTAAGAAATGGAAAAATTGCACAGAAATGTTCAATGGTGTGACCAAAAAATGAAGCAGGAGATTCTCCTAGAAAGCGCAGGCTCAGAGAAGACACAGCGGGGCTTTTATTGGGGCAGTAAACTGGCAGTAGTGTCTCAGATGGCAAGAGGAGGCCCAGACTCTGCAGTGTGACACCATGTACAGGCAGAGGGTTGGAATAGCTCCACCCACTCACTCCTGCTCCTTGTCCTCTCCGTGGGTGATGACGTAGCACAGGTTCTTGTAGTCCAGGTTGCCCGAGACATCAAGCGGGAAGTTGGTGAACATCTGGTTCACCTGTGGGGGGAGTCGCAGAGTGCTGAGGCATTCTGCTGGTGTTACCAGCAGGGGGAGCAGCGGGAGGCACAAGCATTTGAGTGTCACAGCGACCCAGGCCTGGGCAAGGACACCAGTCCAGTTACTTTTTGATTAACTTGCCTCTTATCTGTGTCTCTCCCACTCTCTCTATCCCTCCTTCTCTATCCCTCACTCTCTCTATCCCTCTCCTATGTAACCATTTTCAATAAACACTTAGTGAACCCATCTCTGAGTAATCCACAGCCTGTCCCAGCAACCGTAACAGTACAATAAAATGGAGATAAGTCCTTGTCACTGGCTGTGGTGAAGTACACTTTCTTCTAGTGATTTTAACTGAACATCCCTTCCAAAACACACTAATGCTTTGGAGCTGTATGGCTTTAATTGACCCACAGATGATGAAACCACAATTTGCTGTGATGACATGAAACTCAGAGCAACCAGATGCTTCATAGTCTTTAAGAAGAACGGTTTATAAAAATAAATGGGGGGGGGGGGTACAGCAGGGAAGTTTGGCCATTAAAAGGTTTCCCCCGGCACTGAGTCTGTCTCTTTCCTGAGCCCGAGTGCTTATTCTTAAGGCTCTTAAATATTACACATCATGCCTGCTATGTGAGGTCTGTGTGTCAGCAAACGTGTGTGTGTGTGTGCGTGTGTGTCTGTTTCTGAGCGAGGGAGACACTGAGGTAATGTTTTGTGTTGAAAAATTACAGCATGACCTCACAGTCTGGGCTCATTCTTCCTTTTAAGGCCTTGGGTTTCATGGATCCTGGGCCACTTTGGTTGGACATCTCATCCCTGTTTTGAAGGCCTGTATGATTTGCAGTGTTTGTGTGCATCAGTCAGACGTCCTCCAATCATCTCGAAGATAACATAAAGGTCTGTTGGGGTGGCCCTTGCAGAGGCATGTCTTAAACTGCAGGGGGTGACTCACCTCAGCTTCAGTGAATTTGTCAGCTTGAGACATGAGGTTGTACTTGACTCTGAAAAGAGAAATGGAGTCGGGGGTAAAGTACAGCGCTAGGATGTTTCATGGCCAGTGGGGGGGGACTACCGATAATAAATAATAAAACACGGTAAGCAGCCTGTACTCACTCATCTCCCTTGAGAAACCCTTTTCCTTCTGGGTCAAAGATCTTAAAGGCATTGAGAATGGTCTCCTCAGGGTCTGTGCCTAGGAGAGCATGACAAGTCAGCAGGAATCAACGTCAACAAGGGGCGGAGACTTGAAATGACGGCAGCTTATGGCTGTGCAATCCAAAGACATGCAGTTAGGCTGATTTTCTTGTTCTGTGTATGTGCCCTAAGATGGACTGGCATCCTGGTCCATGGTGTCCCCCTTTCCTGTGCTGTGCCACCTGGGAAAGTGTCCAGGCACCGTCTCACCCTGCTCAGGATGAGCGGTTTGAAGATCCTTGGTACAGCTGGGCCCTAAAGCTGCTAAGTCCATGGCTTCAGAGGATAGTCTGAACCTAGGTAGTGACTGGCAGATGGGGGAGATCACCGCCATTGATCCTGGAGGGTTCAGCTGGCCAGAATATTTTGGCTGACCGCTGTGAGCACGTCCTAAAACCAGGTGCCTGCAAGAAAGAGCCCCTATGCCACCTGACCTCTGGCATGCTGAGAAAATGGCTGAAATGAAGACCCCATGCTTGAAAATCCAAATCCAGGCCTGAATTAGGCTGGGCATTCCAAAAACATACACCCCCTATTTTTCCCACCTGACAAAAATAAATTCTAGAATTTCTAGAAGGGAAATTCCACAGACAGCAAGCAGCTCACCCTTCAGCTTCTCTCCAAACATCGTGAGGAAGACGGTGAAATTAATGGGCCCGGAGGCTTCTTTCAGCATGTCGTCCAGCTCATCGTTGCTCACATTAAGGCGCCCTGTGGCACATGGCTGGGGTTAAACATGGGTGATCACTTGCTCTAGGAGAAGGGCATTCAGTGTATGAAACAGCACAATGGCATTTGATAATTGTGAGGTATCTGTTACAGAGCTTTAACACGCTATTCATGCACCCGGGTGGTTTACTGGAGGCTTGGTCTGGCTCCATCGCTGGAGGCTGGTCTACCTAAAGCAGCAAAGGTGTCCCTCAGGTCATTCTTGTCAATGAAGCCATCTCTGTTCTGGTCCATGATGGTGAAAGCCTAGCATTGAAAAATGTGTCAGAGAGGCCCAGAGTGTCATCTACCACATCCACGATCCTGGAGACATACCACGCTCACAGAAAGTCTTGAAACGTTTAATCCTATAAAAATGCTGCAAATTTATGGTTTCATAACAAAAGTCCATTGATAAGCAAAGTGTAGCATATCTGCACATATCGTCTACACTGTCAGTGCCATGATTTTTTGATGGACTCATTCAGATCTGTTTTTGCCATTTTGCTATTAATTGTGATTGTAGTCTTTGGCTCCCAATGGATACTCAACACAAGTGTTTGTTGTTTTATGTTATTGCAAAGGTGTTACTGATTAAAAATCCCCCAATGAGGCTGCTTGTCACTGAAGTTTTTACTCAGAGCAGCTCCTTTAGAACTATAATTTGGGTTTCAATTTACAACTACTTGAAATGAATGTTCCACTTAAAACTACTGGTTGTTTCTAATGTGATATATATCTTTTGTAATCAAGTAAATAAGGTAATGATTTTTGTTGCTAAACCAATAAATTTGAATTAAGCAAGCATGCCAAAACTTTCTGTGAGCACCGTACTTAGCCGGAGATTGTCCTGAAGTTACCTAGATACACCCATCTCCCAATACTGAACCTATAAGATCTTTCCAGTTCTCATCTTGAACAGTGCATTTCTGGAGAATCCTGCTCCGAATGGCCTCCCATCTCAGGCATAAGAATCAGAGGTGGATGGTTCAAGTCCAGAGAATAAAAGTCCAGACCAAAATTTAGTTTCAACCAACCAGTTGAGTACTCTGTGACTGTGACTCTTTATACTCAACTGGTTGGTTGAAAATCTTGGTCTGAATCTTTACTCTCTGGTCCTGAAATACCCACCTCTGACCAGAATATCCATGCTAAAGTGGGCCGGAGAGGCGCCGCGGACCTGCCTGCTCACCTCTTTGAACTCCTGGATCTGAGACTGCTCGAACATGGCGAATACATTGGAGCTGGCCCCCTCTTTCTTCTTGGCCTTCTTTGGTGCCTAGAACAGGCAGACAGAGAAGCTGCAATGCCCCACAAGGTCCCACAGCTGATGGGACTGCGGGGGGATGTTTAAAGGCCCATTTGCTAAAAGAATCACATTTTAAAGCAAATGTCTGTGGAGCTCAGTTACATTCTGAGCTGCGTTTAGATCCCCGCGCGCAGTCCAGGGTCACCATATAAAAACCGCTGCCTGTTTCACAGTGATCAACCTCAGCTGACGGTGTCTCTGCTAAGCCAGCACACACAGCACACATGAAATCTCTCCCCTCCAAACCTCAGAGGATGTGCAAGCGCTATATTATGGAGTTTTCAGGCTGTAAAAAGTGTCTGATTTAAGAGGTGCCTGTTAAATTCACATAGCGACCCTGACTTTGTGTATTATCCATTACCATCCGCTTCCAGCCCCCGACTCAGCTGCCGTACAACGGCAAACCACAGTAACTGCACATTTTATCTAAAATGAGTTATGACCGAAATCAGGTCTCTTTGGCTCTGTCTTGCCTTGTGACAAAATATATTCTTTCATCTATGCTCGGTTTTCATTTAGTACACTACCATTTTCATACCCACTACAAATACCGGCAAACCATCACAAAACTGCAATCTATTTTCTCTGTTCCAGTATCAGCGCTGTTACTCTGTTTTGCCTTTGTAGGGCAGTCTAGACCACTAACAGTGATACGTCTCATTAAAGGGGCACTGAAGTCTTCCTTAAAGTCTCACACCTGACCATGTTTCCTCAAAACAAGCAGGGCTCCTACTTCACCGGAGACCCCAGTAAAGTTAACTGGCACAAAGGATGGAAAGAAGGGCCTACCATATTGAAGAGCTTTTCCTCCTGTCTTGTCAACGAACCCCTGAAGGGACGCAGGTGACCTCCCCCCGATTTATATATCCCTGCCATTGCTTAGCTCTGGCGACCCCATCTAAGTTTAGAATATGGGGTCTGGCTGGAAGAATCCAATAATGATCCATAAATCCAGGCATGAGGGCTATGCAGGCTGCACAAGCCCTGGGGAAAAATGTCACTTTGACCCCTGTGGTCATCGCACACAATTATCTCTACACATATGGGCACGCTATACAGGCCGCAGGCAACGTGGAGGGCTTAGGGTTTCCCACATTCTTCATTTGTTTTTGCGTTTTGTGTGGTCGTATGTAGGGGTGTGAACTCAGTGATAAGCTTTCATTCTGAAGATCTCAAAGGACTGCCTAATGGCTGGAATGGGAACTGACCACAAACAAGCTCGTTCAAGTGCCATGGCTGCACTCTTGGCGTCCAGGCCTGGCGTGAATATGGCAAGCGGCACAGCCCACAGTCTGGCACAGGATGACAAACATGCACCTCAGGTGATGCTCACACCAGAAGAAAGAACTATTTTGTCCAGCTTAGAAAAAGGTCAAACAAAATAGCTGAAACCCAGGACCATATAAAGGTTTCACTTGTGAGGACTGAAGGTCGAAAAGAGGGTAACACGCTTCAGGCCCCAGTGTATGCCACCTGAAATTCCTCAGTTGGATGGAGCGCAGTCACATGACTACGTGGCCAGACACCGAGACGCAGGAATGAACCCAAACACTAAAAATATGGGCTGATGTGTTGGAGGGGCACTATTTAAATGTGCCCCCCAAGGTTGGGGGCAGCTGACCGGCACACTTGTCATGCTGCATAGTCATTCATCAAAGGCATGTGACAAAGTCCTCTTGCCCCATGCCATAAAGGGGGGGGGGCTTTCTTTTAATGAGCCTCTGATTGATATCTGTAGGAATGTTAGGGATTGTGTTTGGGGGGGAGGGTGCATGGACAAAGTACTGTCTGATTCGTAGAACTAGGGGGCCATTCAGCATGCAGGGAACATTGGGGATCTGGGGGCTCCCTGTATTGTGTGGTGTCACAGGGTGCTGAGGGGGGGCTCAGGTAGGCCCCCTACATATATAGTATATATATAGGAATACAGTGGGGCATCATCGCACACAAAAGCACACCTAAGTAACTGGATAACATGGCTGCAGACCCTCCCCCACCGCTATCCTATGACTGACAGGCTACTGAACCACTAAAGCGGACCCTGCAAGCTGGAAGAGCCTTTCACTGCTTTCATAACAGCACTATCATGTGTGATTTGTACATCTGAGCAGAGGTGGACCACTCAGCTTCAAAAAGGCCAATGACAGACACAATAAATCTTATTATGAGCTCAAAAAAGATCCATTGTGTCTACCATGTCTGGGAGCAGGGCCCACAGCAAACGGGAACTGACAGCTGGCTGGTGTCCGCCATGAGGGAGTGTGTCTGCACAGCCAGGTCCATCATCTCTGGCTCTTATTCCAGGGAAGCTAAGGTCATATAACCATGTCAGATAACCAAACGATGGCCACCTACATGATGGTCTGGACGAGATCTGCTTCTCTACTGTGGCAAACCAAGCAGGATAATCAGGGCTCTGAACTTCGGGGTGCCTCACTACATATATTTCTGATGGGGCGGTGGTCCCTGCGATGAAGAGGGTAATGAAAAAGGATTAAATCAGCCACATTTACGTGGGCGGAGTGAGAAGCACTTCTGAACGGGCCACCACATTTTACACGCTTTGCCTCGGGACAAACGGAAATAACATCACTGGAAGACTTAACCGATACTGACCGTATATCACCAAATATATATTCCGTAGATATGTAGTGGTTTAGCGTACTCTTTTTTTATAAGGGGAATTAGCTACAAAAAACGCCAGTGGGAAAAAATGCAAGTTTTCATCCTGACAAATGCAAAGAAACTACAGTCCAAAACGCTCCTTTTGGAAAATTCATGAAAAGAACAATACGACGTGCGTGTGTCTGTGTATTTGTGTAAGTCTTTTGTCTTTTGCGTCTATGAAAAGCTGCTGTCTCTTTGTGAATGTGATACGGCGAAGAGAGCGCACACCTGTTGATAGATATCCCGAAACGGCGTTTCTTAACAATGCCTATTTGGACTAGAAAGGGCACCGTGGTCCAGTATTTCTGGTTTAGTCACATGCACAAATTTCCTCACTCATTGCACTGCACAATAAGTCCCTCGCAGACAGGTCTGCCTTAATATCAAGTGTGGCTGCTCATTTTTAAAGTAGCATCGAGTACAATGACCGTATTGACAGATATTACATGCATTTTTTATTTTTACACTTAAACTATTATTTAGTCTTTGTATTTAATGGTTTTCCTGCAGATGACTCAAGTAAATGTGTGATTTCTTAAACACATTCGAGTGAAAAAACGTGCCTAATTCAAGTCCTTTAATCTCATAGGGAATATTCCGCAAAATTTTAAGTGAAATTCAGGGTGCGCTTTAATCCATTTCATTCTGTGATTCATTGGGAAATGATTAAAAACACAAGAAGCGGTTCCTTTTAACTAGGCAGTGGTTTAAAAACAAACAAGCGAAACCCAGTTTTTTTGCTTTGGTAATTTAATACGTAGCCTAGTTCTCAGCCCGTAAAAAACCACGCAAGACAGAACGAGATTATTGAAAAATATAACTTTGCTGTGGTAAATTAGACTTTCAGTGGACACTTTACGACCCAGAAGCCAGTCTTTTTATATTGAATTACACCCAGCTACGGGCTATGTGTAAATGAAATTCAGTTTAAACATACCATTACTTGCATTGTCAGCAATCCAAAATAAAGAGAATGGGGCATGTTTGAAAATAGTGTTCTAGTCGTTATATGTTCTGGCCAAAGATGTAACTTAATGAGTTTAAGGAATATAGAAAGGGAGAAAATGGCATAATTGACTCTGCCACAAAATAACGTATTTAAACCTGAAAGTACAGCAGAAAGTTGAAACAGTTTCGTTATACCTGCTTCTCCAAATGGCAAAGCGACATGTGCTTACACTAATACTATCGCTCACGGAAGTGAAGCGGCTGTACTGTTTACGGCTGAGTTGTATGTTAGAAATAAACGTAGAGATGAGCTACTTATTTTGAAAATGGGATGCAAATTATTTAGACTGGCGCCAATTAAATAGCTTTGTGAATAAGCGTAGAATAGGTCATGTGAGTCGGTCTTGGGGCAAAATAAGGAAAAGTTAGTAATGCGTGGGGACTAAGTGGGCCAGCAAACCTCCGCGGCGGTGCGTGGAATAATGGAGGATTTGGCAGGCGTACTTCCACATGTGGCCATTAAGGGGCGCTCTTCTCCATCTTTCACAGTCAAGTTCAATTCCGCAGACAGACTACAGCAGCGCAGATCGGGCAGGGAAGGTCCTGACACCCTGGGCAGGAGACACCATGGGCGTCGTTAGGTCCGATCTGCTATAGTGTGCTGTATGTGCTATAGCCCCGATGCCTAATCTTCCTTAAAAGAAGTAAAGCCCCAGGTAAACTTGACTTATCCCCTGATGTTTTCAATAGCTAGAAACTCCCCTGGGATACACAGTTAGAAACTGGGCGGGCGGATTGATGGAGTAGTGGAGGTTTTATTGGGCTGGGTGTTAACCCATCACTTTACAAAGACAACGTTCGTTGCATGTATTTATACGGATTACAGTAAATAAAATTAAATACTAGCACTTCCACCTGCTCAGTTAAGATTCCTAAAAATGAAAATGTATTAAAAACAAAAAGTAACCAAAAGTATATCAGACATAGTTTCGGTACAGTTTGAAGAAAACATGTTTTATTATGCATTATGACCGACCTCACAGAGTGTATTGAACGATAACCATTGTACATACATTACGAAACTGAACTACAGTTATAAATTAGTATAGTTGTAATAAGTTCAGTCATGTTCATCAAACTGTTAGAAATAAAAATCTTGACATTTAAATAACATTAATTTAAGACCCTGTGCCGCTCTAAAATTAAGAGATCACAGTTTCAGCGCCGTGTCCGCAATCCGCCCGCGATCCAGTCCCCGTTTTACCGGTCAGAAAAGCGCCGTTTCCCGTTCGATAACTCCGTTCCGCGGCCCTGTTCGATACGGCCCCGCGCCGTTCGATAACTCCATTCCGTGCCGATGTTCAATAAACGAAGGGCCCGTTCGATGGCTCCGCTCCGCGTTTTGCGCCATCCCCAGCGCTTCCCCGAACTCCAGCCCCTCGCTCTCTCTCCGTCGGCCTCTCACTCCGTCTCAATATGTCTCAAGATGGCGGCCAGTGCGGGATCGATGTTTCAATATTGGAAGCGCTTTGATTTACAGCAGCTGCAGGTCAGCCCTTTTCCCTCCCTCCCTAAAGCCTTGCCGTGTTTTCTTCGGGCCGGTCGCGGGGAAGTTGGTCGCGCAGTGTCCGCTTAGCCGCGGGGCTCCGGTCTCCCCCGCACGCTGGCGCTTGCGGCTGCCCTCGGAGCCCCTCTCCTCCTCCCGCATCGATTAAAAGCGGTGATCGGAGATTGATCCCCTTTGTTCGGCTTCCATCGATCGGCCGCGGCGGCAGTAGGGCAGCGCCGGGCGCCCCGGGTGCGTCCCGCGCCTCGCAGACCCGGACCCCCGCCGACGGGGCGCTTTGACTGGGCTGCCGCGCTGGCAGGCTGGCGCCCCCGGGGGCTCCCAGGCGTTCTGGGTGGGCTGTTCGGCGCGGGTGTCGGACGAGGTCCGGGGCGTCTGTACGGGCTGGTGTTTGAGGGCAGCGCGCCCCCCACCCCGGCGTTGGCGGCCGGTGCTGGGACTCCGGGGACGGCGGCGTCGCCGCTCGGCGACCAGCGACTTTTTAAAACTTGTTTTCTCGGGCTTTTTCCCAGCTTTGCGGGCATTTTCGGCGTACGAGGCGTGTGTCCGTGTCCTCGCCGTGGGAAGTTAACTAGCTAGTTATGCGGCTGGTTTCATGACCCCGGGCTTGTTTACCCGGCCGCCCCCTGCCCCGAGCCTCCGGTGCCCGTGTTCAGCGGCGCTCTCCCCGTTCGCTAACGGCTCAGGGTAAGCTGCTAATAGCCGCTCCGTCACATCGCTGTCTGCGCTGTTTCGAACCATTCCAGCTTTGTTTATTTCCCTAAATATCCGTCAGTAAACCATAACTAGTTACCACTCGGTGGACAGGTAGTTTAAGTATTTATTGATTCCAAGTGAACTGTGCCTTACCGTGTTTCGGTGTTCGTCTGTGGAGTATGTTTTATATATTACTTTATTTTAAGCTTGTTTTCCTTGTAAAGGCTTCCCGGCCCCTGTCTGCTGGAAACATCGGGATTATTATTCTGTATCCGCGGGGGGCTCTTTACTGGCTGGCCATGACCTTCATCATTTTCCTTTTTATAAGAATGTAATTAAAGTCTGTTCTTAAATAATGTATCTACATCAAACTTGGCGGGGGGGGGGGGGGTCACACGACGGCCGGGCTGGGGCTCTGTCGCCCTCCCCACAATTTGGCTGCTTTTTGGGAAATACGAGGTCACATGGGTGTTACTGGCCGTAAAAGGCTCACTGTGAACCTCTATCCAGCACTGGGGGGACACAGGCTGTCCCCCCCCCGGCTGGCTGCCGCTCTCCGACCTTTTCTGGGGCTGTACTGTACCCAAGACTCCGTCAGGCAAACTGCTGAGTAACTTGGGAACCATTAAGGCCTTAATTGGGTGGGGACAGCCCTGGGATGGGAGTAGTTAAAAAAAAAAAAAAGTGTGATGAATGTAAAACAGTTGAGTATTGCATAGCTACCGTGTGACCATTTGCAGTTGCCGGGCCTGGACGTGAAAACGCTTTTATTACTTGGCTTTATAACAAATACTGTTTATAATTTACTGTTTAAGTTTCTGACTTCTGGTTATAGTGACCATATAGTTTTAATGGACTCATTTTAAGAATGAAATTAGTAGGCTCTCGCTGCTGTTTAAATGATTATTGGCAATATTAGAAGTAATGGAGAGGGGTAAGGAGCGCGCACAGATACGGCACGGTGTCGCACCCACCACACGGCGAACCACCTCAGGGATGAGAGCCTGAGTGCAGCCATGCGGCGGGTGATACCACAGCACCACACTAGCTCGAATGGAACGGAACAGTGCAAAGGTTTTTCCGGTGGCTGGAGTGCAGGGACATTCCCTCTGGAAGTTGGAGGACTTGCTTGCAGGACTGGATGTAGCTTAACATCATTTCCAGGATGAAGCAGTGCAGGTTAAGGGCCTTGCTGAAGGAGCCAATGCAGTTGAATTGCTCTTGGCATTCACAGGATTCAAACCAGTAACCTTCCGATTGTCAGGGCAGGTACCTAGCCTCAGAGCCACCGCTCCAGCCGAAAGTTACAAGTGTCAAAAGTGTTAAAACCCTTCACCATGATTAAACTGAGCCAGCTTCTGTATTGTGGGGCTACTGGTCCCTCTCCTAATGTCTAAAGTGACTGTGTCTAATTGCATATATCCTGATCTTTAACGTATAACATCTTATTATTGTAGGGTGTGCCTACATTAAAATTGTTTTGCTTGCAATTAATTTTATTAATACACTAAACCATGCAACTTAATTTTTGCTGAATTCCATCAGGTTCGATGGCTTCGCCCTATTCAGGGCTCATGTTCCTGTTTTCTCCTGAGATTTGCACCTGTGATGGTCCAGTTTTATGTGGAATTACCTGGAGTCTTTGGTGCATCTGCAGTCTGAGGTGGATTGGTGTCAAGCGCTTGGTCTCGCTCAAAAGACGCCATGAGAACATGGTCTCCCACACGTGTTCGTACACAGTTTGCTCGTGATCAAGCGTCGCAGTAATTAAAACGGCCTCTCGGATTCTCTCAGAAGACGCTGTATATTTCTGGAGCTGCCCAGTGTATCTGGTGTACAGAGCCAGCCGGGATGCTTGCATGTGCGATTGATGGTGGTTTATTTACTTTCCCGCTGTGACGTGGTTTCTGGAATATTGCTATTTTGGGAGTTCTTTTCTGTTTGTTCTGTTCTTTTATTCTTTGGATTTAACTTAAGATGACTGGTGGTTCCTTGAAATTGCTTAACCGAGTAGGCCTCCCTCCACAGCGCCTTGCTAATTATTTGACGTCTGTTAAGATGGTGCCAATGTTTCTTAATTTCTGCTTCATTTGAACTCATCCCACAGACTAGCTGACTAGTCGGCCAGTCTGGTGTTTTTTTTTTTTTTTCTTTTTTCCCTCTCTTCCTCCACCTTCTGTCCTGCTTAATCTTAGCCATCAGCTCGCAGGAGCTGACATTTCGCAGCCTGTTCTTTCATGTCGTGCTGTGAATAGAGGATTCTCACAGGGCTTTGGAGGGACACGGACGCTCACCTGTCTACAGGAGCCTCCACAGTGAGAAACCTCTCCTCTGTGGTGAGAAGGGCGTTCCCTTTGTTCCGTCTCGTAATTAAGTTTGATTTGGCTGTTTACGTTCCGCGCAGAACCAGAACGCTGTCGCCTCCGCCCGGATGTGGGAAGGCCGTCCTATTTCCAGACACTGTGGCGGAGTCAGAACCTGGTGTTAATTAGTCACTGCGCTCAGGATGTTTTATGACATAGCCGGGGGCTTCATTAATCGTTGACAGGTGATGCTCGTTTGGACTTAACGGGTTTTTCCGTTGCTCGTCTCCTTTTTTGCAGTCTTGTCAGTTTTCGTAATGAATGTAATTAAAAAATGGCTTTTTGATTTAAAGGTGTCCAGATGTTCGACTGCTGCTGTGTGGCTCCACCCCATGTTTATTGGGGCCCGGTGCCATCCAGCTGCTGTTAGGGAGGGTCAGATATTCCGGTAATATTAACTGCCCCCCTCTGTCTGAGTTTCTGTCTGTCTGTGTGCTCGGTCGGGATGGAATTCCTCAGGACACGTGGCCCAGCTAAAAGGTGCTCATGTTAGAGGCTCCTTCAGAGACTGGGGGTTTGGTCTCCTTGGGCCACCCTAGGGGCTGCAGTTTCATCACCCCCCCCCCCCCCCCCCCAGGGATTTCTGTAGGGTCCTCCTTCATTTTACAGACACCCAGATGCCACATGCGATTAGCTCAGAATGAAACATAGTGAGAGAAGAAGGTGGAGGCAAAAAGGGCAGCCAGTCCCATGGCAATTGGGTGGCCACCAGGGGGCAGGGCGCGTAGCCTATGACAGTGATCCTCCCAGAGCGTGACAGTTTCCCCAGCGTAGTAGATTTCGGCAATATGGCAGCATCAAAGTTTAGAAGGCGGCTGCTTGTGAGAAACCAGCCACGTATCAGATTACCCACCCCCGACCTTGTCTTACCAGCCACAAGTATGGAAGGGCAGTACCTGTTGAACTGGCTGCCGCCCCCCCCTGGCCAGGGGGTGTTAGGATGGTATCCATGGGAATGGATGCCTACTCTGAAGTTCTCTCCCCCCCCCCCCCCTTTTGATTTCTTCTCAGATGATGGGAGTGGCTTGTGGAAAAAAGCTGGAATCTTACATCTGTTTCTAGGCTTCTATGCAGTGATAGCTGGGGAATGAAGTACCTGAGAGGTGGGGGAGGGGTGCTAAGGGTGGACACTGTGAAGCAAACGCCCCCTTCAGGCTACTACATGAGGCGGCAGAGAGTTAACTGTGTGTTGTGTTGGGGAGGGGTCTGACATGACATACGGAGCCTAAACGTAAACCCTGGGCTGCCCTGTGACCGGTGGAGTGTTCAGCAGTATTGGTACACTTTCAGGATTCTTATTGAGCCACAAGGAATTTTAATGGCACTGTTTGTACAAGGAATGGAAAATCTGTCCAAACAGCGTCTGTCTGGCTCATTGTGTACTGACACGTCGACTGTGATGCTGTCCGGCCGCCTGCCAGGTAGAGGGCATCATGTGGGGTTTTCCAGATCCCTTATGCTCTTCTGTGAAGGGTCCTATATGACCCTCAGTCTTGCAAAGCTCATTTTGGATGTGCGTTTTTCATGGAGGTGTTGCTATACAGTTTGAAGCTGTCATTTTTTTTCATGGCGCCTCTTGCAGTTTACAGACTGCCAATAGGAGTTTGTAGTTAAAGACCATGTTAGCCCCCCCCCCAAGCCTGACACATGCTCACCTCTAGTCCCTCAGTATCAGATGAGTGTTTGGGTTACATTCTGTGAAGCTAGTGTCCTGCTTATTCCCAAGACGCTGGTGGGATCTTTGTAAAATAAGTTCTGAAACGTCCCCTTTGGCTCAGCCTTCCCGGTTGTGGATTCTAAATTCTTGCCGTCTGGGTCTTTTCGTTCCTTGTGCTCTGGGTTCCAGTGTAAGTAAAGAGCCATCTTGACACCGGACACCCATCCGTCTTTGTTCGACGTGAATCGATTTTGCAGATTTTCTTCATTTGCTTTAACCGCTCCCTGTGGCTTTACAGCATCATTGGGGTGCCTGTCATTGAGGGAGGGGTTCATGTGCTTTGACGCGAGGATGCTCTCCCAAGGGGCCATTTTGCATTCAGAAAGCAGCAATTGTTCTGTCAGTCCCTGCAGGGAGAGCCTTTGCCATGCCGTTTAGGTTTTCTTTGGATGGGCTTTTGAGCGGGCATCTCCAGGGCAGCCTGACAGAGGTCTGCTTGGCTCCTACTGCTCTCTCAGCCCCGTTTGCCTGTTATAATGATGAATCCGGCCTGTGTCGGGGCACCACAGGTCCTGGCTGCTCTCTGTCCATCTGCAAACGCATTACGACTAGCGGGCTAGACATGAAATGGCTGTTTCTGTGTCACATGCCTAAATATAAGCTTACGTGGGACTGCCAAGGTTTCCCTTAACTGGTTAAGCCATTGCTTCTAACCCAAGCCTTTTTGTTAATGGAAAAAGGACTTCTTTGACCTACTGTTATGACTTAAGATATTTCACTGATTTATTATCTTTTGGAGGTCTGGTCCACGTGGACCTTCAGTCCCCATTCCCAGTACAGGGAGCACCTTGCTGACTTCTGTGTGCTGTAATGAGGGCTGGGGGTGGGGCATTGCTTCAAACCCGGAGAATAAGACTCTTAGCCTTTTTCACTCAAAATATTAGTCTGCGGTCTGTTAATGCAAATGTGTAGCAGCTATGCAGATTGCTCCAGGTACGTTTATGTTTAAACGGGAACTGTTAGACACACAGTTTACTGCCCTGGGCGAAGAACCAAACCGCCGTGTTCAAAGGAAGTGGGCGTCCCTGAATCTGTGATCAACACCTCCTTATGTTTACTCAGGAATATAAGAGAAAATTTTCACCTAACAGGCTTGGAGGTTAGATGCGAGCCCTGTCAAGTGCGGACCTTTTCCTCAACAGCCTCTGTTGTCCTGAACCAGCCCCAGTGATCTTGCGGTGCCATGACTGAGCTGGGCCTGTCTGCCACGTCGTGTGACAGAAACCAGAGGCTCGTTATTAATTAGTGTCGTTTCTCGATTGACGGGCTTCCCATTTCCCCGCCCCGAGGGCTGAGCGTTGCCTCCCCTCTCACGCGACCGACCGCTGCATACCGCCTACTGCAGGCTCCACCCCTCATCTCCCATTACACCACTGAATTTCGGTAAACGAGCGTCAGACGCAGAGTGTCTCGTGTGTCGGCTGTAACATCTTTCTGATGAACTGATAAACACCCCCCCCGGTCCAATTCAGTTTTCAGGGGGGAGGGGGGTTACTGGGAATGCGTCGAATGGATAAATTCTTCAACTGACGTGTTTGCGATCGTCTTAATTTCTCAGGGCCCGTTTGTGCGTACGTGCTGGGTCCATTTCATCGGGCTCCCTCTCGGCGCTGGCTGAGGGGCGTGTTTGAGACTGTCATCCTCGCAGTCTGGGATGGATGACTGTCCCTACATCTGCCTGTCTGACCCAGCAGGCCGCAGATTGGCTTATTTAAACTGGGTGAACTGGTGCTCGGAACTATGACTGTTCTGGCCAAAACTGGAGGCAAAGTATGGGCTGATTCTCGGTGATTTACGTCCTGTCTGGGTCTATAATGGATTTCTCTAGTAATGATATACTGCTCGTCGTCTGTAATCCCTATAAAAGCTTAACGCTTGTTTGGGTTCAGTAAATTAGACCTAGGTTTGTTTTCACGGCTGGGATTTAAGAGCAACAGGTGGGTGACGCCGTGTCTGTCTGCCTGTCCCCCTGTGGGGGTGGGTCCACGCTGCTTGTGGAGCTGTGGGCTTTGGGACCATGTCTCCTGGGAATGTCATTTCCTCTATAAAGACCTCAAGCCGGTATGTTCCTGAGTCTGTATAGCATTACCAGTGGAATAAATTAACACATCATCAAATTGTCTGACCAAATAAAGATTCAGTTTCTTTCCTTCATTTTTGTCCTGCCAACCCCCCCCCCCTCAATCTTGCAAAGTGTTGTAATGGAAGAACAATTTCCTGCAACTTCTGTCAGATATTTTATAGTTATCATTTCTGTATTGTAAGTTTAGTCAGCCTGGATTAGCAGTTACTATTGAGGAATTTTGCATAGTCTAACTAGGTCAAGTGCTGTTGACAGCTGCTGGTCCACCGTGCTGGACGATAGTGTCTGTGTGGTTTTAGACCTGAGATTTAGTGTATATTTTGCCCTAAGCCCAGAATTCAGCGTTTGTTCCATGCTGACGTCTGTGCTGTGAATCCTTGGCTCCAAGTTGAGCCTGGTGTCTTATTGAGTGCGTGCGTTTTAATGGAGCTCCTGCAGGCTTGCTCTTGGGGCATGTTGGCGGGGGCCATTCTGGAACGCAGTGTCACGCAGATTCTGCTCCCAAGGGTCCAGCTTCTCCTCCTCGTCGGGAGTGCAGACAGTCTCTGCTGGGGCATCCATGGTTTCCAAGCTTCGCGGGTTGGTGTCTTTCCCCCCATAAATCCATTGCGAGTGTCATCCTTCCATTGACGTCCGGGGCCCCGGCTGAGTCTGCGGACACAGTGTGTAGGGCCGTGTATAGATGCAGGAGGGGGGGGGGGTCTCTGGAGTTCTGAAGATCCTTTATTGGACCTTGATGCACTCCCCAGCCATAAAGTTAAATGGCTGTGTGACGAATGCGTGTAGAAGCTGGCCTGAGCTGCATCCTGCGGGAGTCCTGGGGATGCCCGTCTGCCGTCGGATCTATAACTCAAGCGTCTGGCGCGGAGCTACACTCTGGCTGAACTCCGCGCTTTGCCAGAAATTGTTATTATTAGTGACCTGGAAACTTTCAGGAGTCCTGGGAATGGAATCCAGATGCAGTCAGTGAGTGGAAAATGATTATGTATCTGAAGAAGTGCGAGCAGTTTGTGAGCTGACATGTTCTTCAGTGCAGGGAGTGCAGCTTTGGGTCTCCCTTCCACAGCCCCCCCAGGCTGAAGCCTTTTTGAGATGGTCGGCTGTGGCGCCCCCTGCTGGTGAGCTCAAACCAGCCTGGCCACACTCTATTTTCAAACAGCCTGGGACTCTAAACTGCACAATTAGCCACCTTAGCTACCTCTGTTATTTATTCACTGTCCTTTTCCCTTTTTATCATCTTTTTTCTTGCCTGGATGTTTCTGTAGAACACAGCTTATCTTCCCATACTTGACTAGAAATCCAGCAGTGTGTTTTCAGTGGTCTAACAGCAGTCCCCATCCGGGGCTCCTGGTTGCTCCTTAGCTGGGGGATAATCTGAGTGCTGTGAGTCTCTCTATAGGGTGTTGAGTCTTGAGTCAGGATGTGAATACCATGTCACATGACAGTGAGGTATAGTATTTAGCCGCTGGGGAGGGGCTGCCAGAATCGGCCCGCTCATCTGGTTTGGTGGTTTTTCTGTCAGTCTCTGATGCTTTTCACACTTTGAGCCAGACAATCATGTACAGGCTAAAGACTCACAGCACTTTGCTGAAATAAGACTCCCAATTGCGCTGTCATTCCACGCTACAGGCACTCATCCAAAATGTGCCCAAGTGTAGGTCTCTGTTTCTATGTGTTTAATGCACTGTAGGCGCATCCCCTTCTGGGAATTGGGCGAGCATTCTGGGTGAGTCGCGCCCCCTCACTCGGCACATGCTCCCAGCTTTCTGTTCGACAGTTAACCCCTCCCCCCTCTCAAACTGTTAAGTCCGTGTTTTTTTTTCCCCTCAACTTGAATTCCAGCCAGCCTCATGGTGGCAGTGGGGGTGGGGCTTCTCCCCCAGGCGTCCCACTGACTCGCCTGAGGAGCCGAGCCAAGGACCCCTTTTTCTGGGGAGTAGCGCAACCAGCACAGGAAGCAGGCAAACAGACAAATGACTTCCTTGGTCATACAAACAGAAATGGCCGCATGCCCCCCAGACAAGCTGGATGATGGTGGTGGTTCTGCGGACTGCTGTTTTTATACGTCACCTCCTAACCCTACCCCGGTTCTTCTCAGGGGTATTTAATAAGCTTCATCTGCACAGTGTAGTGTTCCTTAAAGTGTACCCAAGATGCCCGTCAAGGTCTTCCCATACACCCGAACGCTGATATTGTACCTCGTATGCAAACTGGGCTTGTCCTAGGCTTCCCGCACAGTACCCATCCTTTCCTGCCCCAGACGCGAGACCTGGTGAGGCGGCTCACTCTGCCCGCTCAGCCAAGATAGCGGCACGCCGGTGGTGCTGATGAGCCGCCTGGTTCCGGTTAAAGTGCCCTGACCGGTTTTTCAGGAGCTTGTGGACAGGAGGTCTCATGCAAGTTTAAAAAAAAAAAAAAAACAGACCTCCTCTTGTGCTTTCTCTCCGTTCTTCGTGTCGTAAATTATTGTTTTAAGGGAATTTATACGCTCGTTTGGCCTTAGCTAAGAAGTCCATCCATCTTGTTCCCCTTCCCATGTGGTGTTTGGCTGATCCTGCACAGGCTCCGGGTTTGAAGATCGCCCTCCGTCTCAGCGTGTCTCTTTAATGGCTGCCTGTCCTAGCCGAATCTGCCGCAGGAGCCAGCCAGCTGCTTTTCCTAGTAGCAGCTGAGCGGTTTTTCGTGGCGTCCCTGTTGTGAGAGTGTTTTCGGCTCCCAGTCTGTCTGCACCTCCAGCGTCTGGTATCTCAGCCTGTAAATCCACACACGCCGCGTGTAATGAAAACATGGCCCCCGGCCCTTGGACGCCCTCATGGCCAACTCTGCATTTTCCTGTGAAATGTGGAATTCGAAATCGGCAGCCCCGAAACGTCAGGTCTCTCTGCATGGGCAAAAAACAGCGAATTATTTCCCCTGACGGGTGTTTGGCAGAAAGGTGCTCATATAAGTGAATTTATTCTGTATTAAAATACAGATTTGCTGAGTACTGATGACCTGAATGGATGGTTTGCTGGTTTGGTTTCCAGGTTTTTTCAGAGTCTGGCATTAGCGTCCCGCTAGATACCAAACCAAAACACTGGTGTACTGCAGACTAACTGTCCGCCTTTTACATCAGATGTTTTCCTTCTGAGATCTCCTTTGTTTGGTCTCGCTGTGATACCCGTAACGGCCTCACTAGATAAAATCGAGAGAAGAAAAGCCTGTAAGTTGTGGTGTAGCCCTAGCCCTTTCAGGAGCAGCAGAGCCTTCACTCGACTGACGTCAGAAGAGGCACAGTTGGGGGGGTCGATCTGGTGGCGCTCAAAACCCCGACCCGTATTCTGTGTGCTGAGCTTGGCGTTCTGACAGATACGCATCTAACCGCCGCGGCTTGCATTCCGTCGGCAGCAGGGGGGGGGGATGTTGGTTTTTGCCTGGTGTACGGCGACAGCCGTGGGAGGATCAACGAGGCCGCGGGAAGGTGGGGGCGTGACCACGCTTGCTGCGCCTTGAGGTGGGCACGTGGGTGACCGTTACGCGGATTCGAGCGTAGGCTGGTGAAGGAAATGCAGCACGGCCACAGAGCACAGTGCTCACTTCCGCACACACACCTCCGGGTGGGTGAGGGTGCCATCTCCCCTTCCTGTGAGGGTGGGGGATATGTGAGAGCGGAGCATGCACATTGCCCCCTAGCCAGAAACAGGAAGAGCCCCCCCTCAAGCTGATCAAACAGGAGAACCCAAAGACGTACCAGGCTGCCATGGGCCGGCGAATGCACCCGAGGGCTCCACTCTGTGATCCTCTCTCTCAGCTCCGAGGGCTCTCTGCCTGCCTGCAGTCCTGGCCAGCACGTCGCACACTTAAATACATTGATGTGTTTTGCTGGCTTCCTCTGGCTGTGAGCCTAGTGCAGTCTGAAAGCCCCCCCACCCCCATCTGACCTGCCCTGGGATAGAAGTAGAGATGGACTGTCAGTTATTACTTATGATTATCAGAGGACCTGAGCTCTCTGTCGCGCTCTCTCCGTCTTTTGCTGTGCCTGTCCTTGACGTTGCTGTCCAGCTGTTCTCCGGCAGTGAGCTGTGCAGGTTCTGGGCCTCCGGTCCCGGGGCCTCGTGCTGAGAGCCTGTCACAGTTTTCACTGATCTCCTCCTCCCTAACTTCATTAAAGCCAGCACGCTGGTTCTTCCGTGCCCGCCTGACGGGGTCTCGGTACGTAGCAGAGGTTATGCCCCCCCATGCCGGGCTGGCTGATGGGGCCCCCCGTACAGAGCGCAAAGAGCTCATAGCAGAACTCATCTGTTTTTCATGGATGAATTCTCAGCCTGAAAATGCGTTCTCCTGCGACTGGTGTAACCTACTTGTTATTTAGCCCCCTTCACATTGGACCCTCATGTGAATTCATATGTTTTGTTTTTTAAAAAGAAATGGGGGTGTTTAAAGACCCCCTAGGTATTGCGGCATACTGCTCGGCAAACAGCCTGGCTTGGTGGGTGGCAGGGTAGAGGTCCCAGCTGAGCTTCACAGCGCTGCTGACGGACTATTTTTGTTATAAATGGTCCCGGTGAAGAGCGCGGCCCGAGTCATTCCTGTGAGCTGCGAGTGTGTTTCGTTCGGCCCACTGTCCCAGTGCCGAGCAGACGGAAAGCTGCACAGGGGCTGCTTTCGCTTAATTGGCTTTGGGCCGATGCGCTAGAAGACACACACTGGTGAAAGACCAACCCCCCACCCCCCCCATGCATTCGCCTGGTCAGCTTTGGTCATTAAAGCCAAGCCCTCATAGGGGATGATTGGATTGATTGGTTGGTGCAGTAGGTGCCTCAGTGGGGGGGGGTGCCCCAGCACTACTCTGTTACCCTTCCGCTCAGCCACCGACCTTCCAGGACTTTCTCTGTTTATTTTGCTCACGTAACTCACGTATACAAAGCAGTGACCTCATCCGGCGGGTCTCCTCTGGGTGCTATGATGTCACACTGCCACGTCACCGGCCCCTGCCGCTCTCAGCCTATCAGCCGGTTTATCCCTGCACACTCCCTACCCTAACTGAGGTATAGCACGACTGCCCACGAATCTTATCCCCAGGGGGCCGTTATTTCTCACGGCTCGCTCATGCGCGGCATTTTCGGCCGGCGCCCCCAACCCCACCATTCTGCCGCCTCACGTGCAGCTGATGGCATCTGGCAGTGGGCTCGTCCCCATGGGGGGTGTGGTAATCTGTCTCATCAGCATTTACTTGCACGCAAATTAACGGAGACAAACTCAGCGGCCTGAGCCAGCAAAACGCTTCTATTAGCGGATTACGTAGCCATTAGGGGGCAGGAGTGGGGCTGGCTTAGCGGGGTGAGTCTCGGGGGGATGGGCTATCCATGGCATGCCTGTGTGTGTCCAGCTGCTGTGAGCTGTAGCTATGCACCCTGATGCTCTGTGGGGTACAGCCCAACATTGCCTGAATTACTGTTCAACTGAATGATTGGTGAAAATAGACACGTCAACAAACTCCTCTTGGTCGGTTTTTAGTGGTAACTTAATTAGCTTTTATAATTACTGTAATTATATTGCCATGCTCTCCCTTGGCCTCTTCACCATCAGCGGGTGGGGAGTGGGGATCCAGGTATGTTTTGGGGTGGGATCGCCAGATCTGCCTATGCTAAACGGCATGCGTGACGAAACCGCTGTCTTCCCCCCACCCCACCCCACCCTACCCTCCCACAGAGGGAGCTGGATGCCACGGCGACAGTGCTGGCCAACAGACAGGATGAGAGCGAGCAGTCCCGGAAGAAGCTCATTGACCAGAGCCGGGAGTTCAAGAAGAACACTCCAGAGGTGAGCGCCCCCTGTGGACCGGGAGGGCTCCAAAGCCTTCCTGACTGACCCACTTTGGGCAAACTTTCCTTTTATTACAGTCATTTCTTTTACTGGAACTTTGTTTTGCTGACGGCGAGCAGCTCTGCTCAGACTATTTGCGCTTTGTTTACACACGGCTATTTAAAGCCATTAATAAAGCGCATCGTCAGCAGCTCTCTGCCGAACGCCCCCCCCCCCCATGCCTCTTACATGCTCTTGAAAAAATATTTCTGGATTCTGATGTGCTTTGCATTTCACGGCCAAAGGACATTTGTGGCCTTAGTCAACAAGGTGTGTGATAAGGTCCGGCCTTCTGCCCCAGCGCTGTGTTCCTGCCCTTGTTTCGAGCTGTGGTTTGTAGTGCAGGTCGGTAGCGCCGGGCCCGGTGTAGCGATCCTGTCGGTGACCTGCGACACTCAAGAATGTGGGTGGGGCATTTTGGTGTGAGAGGAAGCGCCTGGATCGATCATGTTGGAGAATGTCTTCAGTCACCCTATTGGCATGTACAAACAGCCGTGCACATCAGGGCTTAGATCATGCTAAATCACTCCTGTCAGAGAGGAAGGATGGCCCCTCGGCTCGTGATGGACTGAATCAGCTCACGCTTTTTAAGTATGCGCGACTGTGTGCCTTTGTCGTGATTTCTGCCAGCTTCCGGACCGTTCTGTGGCCAGTTGGTGATGTTCACACCACTGGAATGTAGGTTTAGTAATTAATCTCTGGGGCGACGTTTCACTCGGTGGTTTTCGTGAGGTGTACGTAATGCCGCTCTGTTCCCTCTATCCAGGAGCTCTTTGTTTCTTGAAGGTTTGCCAAACTCCAGCTGCTTCACATTTAAGGGGCCCTCGGACGTGGGGGACCTTAACTCTCTGTGTCCCACTCTGTCCTCCTGAATCGCTCACAGTGTCTCAAAGCGGCGGATTCATGAAGAATGCGACCCCACAGTTTCCAAACTGCTCGTAAATCACGCTTCTTGTTCGTTTAAAAAGTCCAGGGCTTGCGATTTATGTTAACGCTTAATAAGCCGTTACCAGAGGAATGGGGAGAGGTTGGCCAATGGGCTTTGTTCCCAGGGATTCCAGGAGAAGCGTGGGGGAGGGCTAAGGTGGGGGCATAGCTCGCCTACCTCCACATGGACTCAAACACCTAAAACATCAAGGAGGTTCTGGTTTAGTTCGCTTGATATGGGCCTCCTCTGGGTCATGCTGCCAGGTCACCATGCCCCTGAGAGTGAGGGCAGCGTAGTTTAACGTAGCTCACTGGCCTGGGAATTATAGAGCTTGTTCTCCTAGCTACCACTGATGTCCTGTCTCCAGGAGACGCTCCTGTTGGTCGACAGTCATAATCTCGGGCAGGTACCAGGCGCTGGCTAAAACCAGGCCTCGCTTGACTGTCATGTGACCATCAATGGACACCGCAGCTTTACTGCCCCCAGAGATGTGATTGGGCTCTCACCCGCCCGCATGTTTCCTACGGCTCAGCAAGTTGACTTACGGCATGCACAATGCCTTGGTATGTGCTACCACATAATAGCGCCTGCTAACAAGGGAACCATTGTCGCCCCCTTCAGGCAGGAGCATTTATTGACACAAGGGTGTCATCGGCTGTCTTTCTGCCTCTTTATGGTTGGTTAACAGCAGTCGGCACCCTCACCCCACCCGTAACCAGATCAGCCAGCTGCGATTCCTCTGCGATCCCCTCCCTGAGGGAGGCCCCTCCTCTGTGAGGCCTGCCTGTGTTACAGCTGTTTGCTGACTCCGTTCTGTGCGTTTACAAGCAGTATGTCCCACCCAGGCTGACAGCCATTTGTCAAGGAATGTTTCTCTCACAATATTGTGGAGAAGCACGATTTTTAACGCCCTTTCTAACGCAATTAGGTGGACCCCCTGATTGCATCTCCAAGTTTATACACCGTGTGATTTAGTCTCCATTTTCCCTGATGTTTTCCAGCCCAGTGAGAGCAGGGTAAATCATTTTAGCAGTGTTGCTATGAATATGAATGAATGCGTACTGATGCCCCACTGAATTCTGGGCCTTCTATGGTGTGTAGTCAAGGCGTCCGTCCCTTCATGTCTTAACACCACACCCATGTTGTGTTTAATATTTTAGTACTTTAAGCATCATTGAGAATCACGTCGGCTTTTCCGGAATGATCCGCCGATGTCGACTCAGGCGCCTCCGATAATTCCGGGCCTTTCATAATGATGTGTTCGCACCTGACGCGCCAGGCCGACGCCTCCAGAGAGCTGGCAGGAGCTTTTGTCTTCTCGGTCATCTGTTCAGGTGCGTTGACCTAGGTGATGCTCGTCGGGCTGGATGGACGCACATCTCCTCCCCCAGGCTAAAGTCTGTGCGTGAGGTGAAGGCTGCTGACAGGCGGGGGGCCTCATCCCCCTCTCCCCCGACTTCCTCCGAGGTCGCCCTGGCGATGAGTCACAGTCTGCAAATGCAGCCATGCATGGCCCCACCGAGTGACGCTAATGTGCTTGCTCCATTTGTTCCTCCTTTTAACGAGGATTGCGCGATGGCCCAGCGCCCCCACCTTCAGGCTGCTCTTACCGCCCCCACCTACCGTGATCATTCTGCATGTGGCTTGAAAGCAGTCCCTCATGTTGGAGTTTGTTGCCCCTTCTGGGGTGCATGCATGTCCTCTGTCGCATGTCAGCTGTATGCATCCTGTTCTCCTACTCCCTCTCCTCTGCCATGTGCCAGGCTTGCATATCTCTTTCCCCTACGCCCTGTATGCTGTGTGCGCCCTGTTCCCCTATGCCCTGGCCTCTGTCATTTATCAGGCGTTTGCAGCCCGGTCCCCTTTCACCTTGTTCTCTGTGTGTCGCGTGTCAGGCGTGTGTGTGCGCTGTTCCCCTGCACCCTGTCCTCTGTCACATGTCTGCTGTGCGCGGCCAGTTTTCCTAAGCCCTGTCCTCTGTGTGTCCCATGTCAGGCGTGTACGCCCTGCTCCCTCCATCCTGCACCATCCCCTGCCGCCTGTCAGATTGCCAGATTCATGCTCTGCTCTGAGCTGGTGTCACGAGCCCCGGCCTCCTCGCCGGCTCGCTGACAGGCCCTTCCTGCTCATGCCGGTTTTGTCCCAAAGTCGCCCCAGCCCTATAAATACTCTCTCCATATCCGGATGCCAGGCAGATCTGCTTTTCTGTGTTACTGGCTGTGCTTCTGTGTCCCGTGCTCTGAACCAGGCTGCAGCAGAACTCTGCTGTGTCTCCTTTGTCATGGGGAACGCATTAGCGCTGACATCACGGTGCGTCTTGGATGTCGAACCCCTTCCCCCACAAACACGAATACGGTGGTGTGGTGCCCATCTGCAGTGCCGTGGACCTCTGATTCTGTTCTGCCGTTACCCACTAAGGTGTGGTTAACACCTGAATGTTAACACCAAGAATGGTGGTGGTCCCATTCTTTCACTCCCCTGGCATCCCATGCATCTGAGGCTAGGGGCTAGTGGTCTCTCTAGGCTTTTCCCTCTGTTTTTTCTTGTATCCCTGCCTTTCAAGTCAGGCTTTCAGCAACAGCAGTGACTTGGTGACAGGGCCATCATTGCTGGTCTGTGCTGGGTCTTTGGTCTCTGCCCCATAAATCTGTGTGTTTGTTTATATACTCCCCATCTTGGTCTATGTGGCCATTTTTCCTGTTGCTGGCAGTTTATGAAGTCTGGTGGGTGTGCTTTCATTTGCAGGTGAGCGCTCCCCCCACCACCACCACCCATGACCGTTCGGTCTCCCGGTTGGGAGGGGCGTGTCTCTGGCGTGACGCTGGCCGATGGCGGTTCCTGCTGAAATGATTCCATCAGCCAGTTTTATGGCCCCTGAGTGACCTGTGCTGTGGCTGGCCCTATACTGTCCTGTCATTCTAGCTGTTACCATGGAAGCTTCTCATCTGCTCAGTTAGTGAATGTAAAGGCCTACAGGTAGCGTCACGGCTAAAGTGACAGATTTGTGAGCAGTATGTTGCCTGCTGGGATTCCTTTTTGGGTAGTGAGCTGGGGTGGGATGGAGTGGCTGTAGTTGTAGCTGTAAGCACAATGGTGCCTCTGTATTGTCAGGTTACTTAAGGGCCGGCTTCCCTGAAAGAGCTTCACTAAGTAATTGGAGAGGGAGACCCAGACATTTTCGGAGGGTAATCTCATCCCGTCAGAAACAGAGGTTACCCCGAGAAACAACACGATAGGAACACCATATATACCTGAAGGAAAGCGTCCCTGTGGAGGGGTAGAGACGGTCCTCCCACTCCTGGGGGGGTGTTTTTGTGCTGTGTATTGAATGCTATGAAAGTGATTTATTTCCCCCTCACGCTGAGGTAGCTGTCTGTGTGACTGGCATCCCCCTCCCCCCCTGCGTTCTGCCGAGCAGCTGTGTTTGCTGCTAAGGCCCCTGTGTTGTAAGCGCTGTCTCTCTCTCTGCCTGATGACTCCTAATGCCCTCTCCCTTCCTCTCAGGAGGCCCTGTGTTGTAAGTGCTGTCTCTCTCTGTGCCTGATGACTCCTAATGCCCTCTCCCTTCCTCTCTGTCCCTCACAGGACCTACGAAAGCAGGTGGCTCCTTTGCTGAAGAGCTTCCAGGCCGAGGTGAGTCAAATTTCTCCCCTGGGATGAAGGGCTGTTGGGGTCCCGGTCGAGTTTGTGGCCGGAGCAGGCCGAACCCACTGTCCAACTCGTTTCCTGTTGCCACATGGTGCCAGGTTGAACTTCCTGTGGGGGCGGGAGGCCTTTGTGTGCTCGGGGTACAAAGCCAGCCAGTTCCTTTCCCCGGTCACAGAGGTGCCATCCTTATACTGCCAGGTGGAGACACTCTCCAGTGATGCCCTTCACAGACTACTGAGGGGTGGGGTGTGTCAGAGTCAGGAGGAGTGCGTGCGTGCATGCGTGCGTGCGTGCGTGCATGTGTGTGTGTGCTTGTGTGTGCCTCCCTATATGCATATGTGCGTGCGTGCTTACGTGCGTGTGTGTGCCCAGCCACTCTGCCATCTGTGCAAAGTCTTTGTAAAGTGAAATAATGAATATCTGATAGCTTAACAGTGTAGCACCACTTGTTTGGGTTCGAGACGGAAGTCAGGAGCGTGTTGTGTCTATTGTCAGGAGCATGGATGTCACTGAAGCCGCTCTAACCAGTCCTTAACTAGCCCCCCTGCTGAGAATGGACACAAAATTGTTTGTAGTAGGACCTAAAAAAGAAAATGGGATGCACTCCTGTTCTGGGGTTTCTCTGGGAACACTAACATCGCTGTTTCTTGTTAGTCAGCGACAAATGGGGCCGTATGGCTGACCATCTACACTGCAACCGAACATCCTATGAGAGCACTTCCACTGTGATGGAGGAGACGCAGAGTGAACGGGATTGGAGGCTCCATGCGCTGGTAGCACCGTGCTGCTCCTGCAGGGGGTGCTGTGTTCCGTCCCTTTGGTCACGTTAAAGATCCGTTTCTTCAAATGAGACCCAGCTCAGCACTGGGAAGCGCTCCATCTACAGCAGTGAACTTGGCTCTCTCTTCTCTAACCCAGATGTTTTTCTGCAAAAAAAAAACAAATCTGCAAAGATTTAGTTCCCCATCCCGTAGGGGTGCCCAGTGACTCGTACATATCGCAAGTTTCCAGAAGCAGTTGACCTGTGCAGTATATCTCCCCTAAATGAGGCATTAAGCAGGCGGCCTTGCCGTCTTTCTGCGGTTTGTTTACTGTTCGTATGGGTTCGAGCAGAGCCAGGAAGCTGAATCCCTGTGAAATTCTGGGGAGATGCTGCTGTTTTGGGCCGTAATCATGTGGCTGAGGAACCTCTCCTAGTTCGTATGTTAACACAGGTTCGACTAAGCTTCTGTGCCTCGTCTCACGCGCCCAGCCTGTGTCCTGGTTTTGATCATCTTACTACCCTAGTGGGGGGCCCTACAAATGGGAATTGCCAGTTTGCCTGCTGCTGTGAAGCTGTGGGATCAGGGCCTGTAGGTTCAGAAGTTGCTGCCAGGCTCTGGACCTCGGCTAGCAGTCAGTTTCCGTTAGCATTAGCATCACAGGGCACAGGGTACCTGCAGCCTGTGGCTTTCACTTTATAATTATAACCCCCTCTGTGGTTCCCGTAAATAAGTCCTTCCCTCACTGCTGGCATCTGCTGGGCTGAGTGGCCGCTATCTGTGACCCATAATCAGCGCACTATCAGCCGCTCTGTGACGCCCACCTCCTGTAACAAACTGCAGCGTTTATATGTTGCATTAATCATATCTCACATGACATGTTCTTTTTTTCCAGATGGCTTATGATTGCTGATTAGAGATCAGATCTCATGTCTAACAGTTATCTTTCCTGTCCAGACAGCTTGTGCTGTTGGATGTGGTGCCGTTTGAATAATTGTGTAATGATGGGCTGTGTGTGTATGCGTATGCGTGCCTGTGTGTCTGGGAGAGGCAGAGGGGATGGAAACCCTGTTAGAAGCTTCAAGGAGACAACATTTTATTAACTATAGCCATTTACAATAATCAGCTCGGCAAGTTTCTCTTAGATTCAGTAATGATCCAACTGAGACCCCCTCTTAAGGCTGGGGTCTCTAACGCCCCCCACCGTCCCTCAGGATTGATATGCTCCCTAATGCCCCTCCTGCTCTTCCTCCGATTCGATGCGATCCCTAATGCCCCTGCTCTCCCTCCAGATTGACGCCCTGAGTAAACGGAGTAAGGAAGCTGAGGCCGCTTTCCTCAATGTGTACAAGAGGCTGATCGATGTCCCAGGTACCAGCTCCTGATTCTCCTGTCCTACGTCCCTCTGCTCCTCTCCTCTTTCTGCCTTTTCTCTCTGTCTTATTGTTGCTCTCCTTCCCTGTGTATCTTCCCCATCCCTCGTTCGCGGTCCCATCGGGGGCAGGGGGGTAATGTAATAATGTAATGGCATGATTGCATAATTAACCCAGCTGCCTTGTTAAAGAAAATCAATTGGAATTAGGGTGTAATTAGGCATCTGACATCGAGCGCTGATGACGGGGCCACAGGGAGGCACTGTGGGGAGCAAGGTGTATGGGGGGGGGGTGTTGGCTGTGTGTGCTCAGTACAGATGGATGCACACGGTTGCCTGTCCTGTATTAAGTGAAAAAGTCAACAGCAAAGACAGGGTGTGCATTAACGGCATGAGCTTTAAGGTGTAATACCTGAAGGTCTGTGGAGGAACGTCGTCTGTGACGTCGGTATGGAGCACATGGTCGTGTATGTGTGTGACACGGTGGGCGCCTTCGCTGCAGACCCCACGCCGGCCCTGGAGGCTGGCCAGCAGATGCAGCTGAAGGTGCAGAGGATGCATGACGTGGAGACTGAGAACCAGAAGCTGCGTGAGACGCTAGAGGAGTACAACAAGGAGTTTGCTGAGGTCAAGAACCAGGGTAAGGCAGTTTTCCCTTTCCTCTGTCGCCTCCTGCTGGCTATGCTGTGGAAAGGCGTGCTGACGGCTCCCAGCCAGACCCCCGGAAAGCCCATGGCCCCCGTGTAAATCCCTCCAGGCTGAGGCCATTGATCTTCCGCAGCCTAAATGTTTACAGTGCAGCAGAGCAGTTAAGGGGCTGAGAACGTCATGTGGGAACGGCAGCGTATTGATCGTGTGTCAAGCTTGAAACACTGCGGCTTAAATCATGGCCGGGGGGGGGGGGAGGGTGGATAAGTAGGACTGCCTCCTATCTGTCACCGACTGAATTGCACCTTACTCACCTGAATCAGAACCAGCCCGATACAATGGGCCAGACCGGGTCTCGTCTCCAATGTGTTCGTGTGCCGTTACGGTCTGCGGGGTTACTGCTCTTCTTGAAGAGAGCCACGTGGCTCTTTCTGTTCTCGCCTGTGAGTGACGTCTCGACTGTCCTTGGGTCAGAGGTCACGATCAAGGCACTTAAGGAGAAGATCCGCGAGTACGAGCAAAGCGTGAAGAGTCAGGCCGAGAGCCTGGTGCAGGAGACTGAGCTCAAGCTGCACAGCGACTATGCTGAGAAGGAGAGGTGAGTCTGCGTCCCACCAGCCCGGCTTGGCCTGTGAGAGGCACCCGCTGACATCATTCCCCCTCTCGGCAGGAAGCTGCAGGAGAGCCAGCGCTCCATGGCCTCACGCCTGGAGGAGGCCAACCACAAGGCCCAGGCCCTACAGACAGGTACAGGGCTCAGAGGGAGGCAGCCTGGCTCAGCTTCCGTCTGCCCTGGGGGTGTGAGCCTAGCACTCATGCAGACCACATTAAATGGCGTTAGCGTCCATCTGTCTGTCCGTTCGTCCATCCATCCAGTCCCCACTCTCCTTTTCCAGCACTCGAATCAACTCAGACGGAGCTTTTCGACCTGAAGACCAAGTACGATGAGGAGACTACAGCCAAGTAAGTCGGAGCCTCGGAGTTCTGTGCTGCTCTCCCCTCCCCGTAGTGCCGTGTGCACAGATCAATCGTAAAGAGCTCTGCCTCTGTTCCCCGCTGCCATGCTGAACCTTTGAAATACTTACTTCTGTTACTTGTGGTCACAGTCCTGAGTTAATTGGAATCATGAATTGGCATGTTCTGATCTGCCTGGTGACTCTTCTCATGCCTGAGCGTGTCGCTGTGGTTGACGGGAGCTCCCTTACCGACTTCCTGAATCCCACTCCCCAACGCCCCCCCCCCTGTAAATTTACCTGAGGCTCCATTTGAGATCATGTGAGATGGAGGAACAGTGATGGATCCCTGCCCCCATTGTGTGGGGCGGGGCGGGGAGGGCTGAGGGCAGCTCCCTGAAGTGGGCAGGTTTGTGTGGAGACTTGTCATTAATGAACACTCATGGATTCTCGCAGCAAGAACACACACACACACACACACACACACACACACACACACACACACACACACACACCCACCCACACACAGTCCAATAGAGCGCTTTGTGTCACCTCAATGGCTCCTTGTTCAGTCTCACAGGGCTAATTATGGCTCCACAGAAAATACCCCACTCCCGCTACACCACTGCTCCCCTCACGTTTCTGTCCTGTGCTCCTCCATACCCTATTTGTTGGGTTCGTCTCTCATGTGAAATGTTAAGTGGATGTGAGGTGAGATTTAAGCACAGAGCCTCGATTGAACCTGAGGGGGCCATGGGGTCCCTGCCAGGCTGTTACTGGGTCTCCCGCTTTCGCTGTGCCCCGTGGACGGAGCGGAAATCTGCCTGGAAGCTTAGGTGCTGTTTCTTCCTGCTTTCTCCTCCTCGGTCTCACTTCAACTTCGCCCTTCTCTTCTCCCTCATGCCCCCACCCCAAATCCACATGTGTTAAAGAAGATATCAATTAAAATGTGTTGGAGAGCACAGCCCTCCAGGAATAAGGGGCAGATTTGTTTCACCACTACCCAGCCCAAACCCCCCCGGATGGTGGTGAATACCCCCTCCTGCCCCTCACCTGGGGTCTCTTCAGCCCTGTCAGCTGTGGGGTGGGGTATGGATGCCCTTTAAAGCCATGGCTCGGTCTCCATGGTGATGCTTCATTTCTGGGGATTCCCCACCGTGCCCCTGAGGTGCCCAGGACTCCCTGCTTTATTACCTGTGTGCTGCTTTAGCAGTTTCCCGTGTCTCTCCGGCACTTTTGACCCCCTCTTGTGTGACCTTGTGAGGGCTCCCCTGGTGGTCGGGGCAAGCATGTGCAATGGGCTCCACCAGAAAGCAGAGAGGGGCGGGGCTGACATTTAGGGTTCAGACTCGAGAGTAAAAATGTCTCTGGTCATTATGAGTGTGTGTCCAAAACCCTGTGGCGGTCATGGGCTCCTGGGGCTGCTTCTGCTTCAGCTGCCCGTGTGTGCGCAGTTCTCAGTGCGAGCCATTTGTCACTCCACCATAGCTGGAGCCCCGGAGTTCCTGAGAATGAACACCAGTTTGCACGGTTTTAATAAAAAAAAACGCTCAAATCCCAGGGTCATTCATGAATCCCCAGGCCCTGTTGTGATGCATTGCTGAGGCTGTGGGCACACAGCATTAGGCCCAGGGTGGGATTCACAGCCTGTCAGACGTGCTCGCGCTGAGCGCTCATGTCCTGCAAAAGCCCTTTCCCTCATCATTCCGCCGTACTGCTCCTGGCGTCATGTGACATCTCGCACAGCAGCATTACCGCCATGATTCTGTCACAGACGAGGCTGGGAAACGCAGTCCCACCTGCAGCATTTAAATCACAGAGACCTTAAATATTACCGCTTTAGAGAAAACAATTTAACAACTGTTAATTTTTAAGGTGTGTCAGGTGCTCTGTGAGACTTGCTCACAGGAGGCCTGGTGACTGTGAACAGTTGGTTCACACTCCTCCCCATTCTGACCTGATTTACAGGGCCAGATGTTTGTACCCCACAGCCTGGAGCCTTTGACGGGGCTATCTACAGGAATGCAGACCTTTTGCAGGGCTTTACACACACTTTTAATTCCCTGAATGCCAGGCTGCAGCTTCCCTCAGAGTCTGAGGCCGCTGTTAACCCCCTCCGTGCCTCTTCTGCTCTTCTGATTGTCCTCAGTGTCCCTTTTCAGCTCAGTCCCCCTGTGACATTAACAGTCTCAAGTGCCGCCCGCCCCCCCCCCCCCCCCCCAACCCCCCAAGCACGCATAGCGCCAGACCGACCTGCGCAGCCCGCGCCGGAGCCGCCCCCC
>JAAGVU020000036.1:4441227-4454443 GCA_011763525.2 Mormyrus iriodes | reverse complement strand
GTTACCCTTGCCTTAGGGTTGGGTGTTTGTACTGTAAGTAAGTGTGTGTGTGTGTGTGTGTGTGTGTGTGTGTGTGTAAGATGAGTATTCCTTATCCAAGGAGCAGGCTACCCTCCTTGAATGCCCCTTTACCCATAGTCGTGTGGGGCATTTTGTTTTGGTAAGTCGTGTTAGAGCTTGAATTATTCAAGTCCCTAAGACGATGGGCTTCAAGCTTTTACGCATCCATTAATGAGTAACAGGCAGGCGTGCTGCAGCTCCCCAGCCTCCCGTACCCCCACCCCATTATAAAGAGGTTTATGTCCTGGGAGAGTTGGGGCTGAGGGTCACGCCTGCGCTGCAATGGAAACGGGCTAATGGGTGGGGTGGGTCCATCATCCTCACACAACCCATTCCAAGCCTAAACCTGCCCACCCGTCCATAAAGGATGACATTTGGCATTAGAGGATGGATTGAAGTTTCATGGTGCGTCCAGCAGGGGGCGAGGTGAGTTTAATTGTGTGTTCTCTTTTTTTTCCTCTTGCCCATTAAGCTGCACGCGCTTCCCGGGTGCATGTCTACCTGGGGAGTGTTTCCTAGTGGGTTTGAGGGAAGCACTGTGCCCCCTCTGTGAGGTGAGAAGAGGATTATGGAAGCGTCTGGGGTTGGGGGGGCTCAGCAGAGTGTTGAGTAAAACAAGCATTTTCTGCTTGCCCTTGTCCCTGGGTCCAGTCCAAGGTGAGCATGACTTTAGCAGAACCATTATTGTGCCATTGGCCATGTGCTGAAGGGGCCAGGTACTGCCAGGACCACAGGGCGGCGGGCGCGGCGTTGGTCAGAGCTGGGGGCTCTGTGTGTTGCTGCGTTTGGTTAAATTCTTAGTGAGACATTCTGAACTTCACAATTAACAATACCTTTGTCTAAAATAGTCCAAAATGTAAATATATAGTTAAGGGCTTATTTCAGAGTTGGAGCAATAATTGACCCCAACCCCGTTGTACTCATCTTAAAATCCAAAGAAGGTGATTAAACATGCCCCCCACCCAAAAAAAAGAGTTTGATCCAACTCCTTTGCCTTTCCCTGGGGTGTTTCCATGGAAACAGGCTCGCCGTCATAATGCCCCGTTTGACGTCCTGTTGAACGGATTTCCTGTGACAGCAGCTGTTTGAGTCACATGACCGTGAGGTCATAGACAGCCAGAACCATTCAGCTTGGCAATGGCGTGAGGTGACAACAATATCTCAATCTTGCCGCAGGCACACGGCGAGGTTCCTTTGGCATTCCAGTAGTATCATCAGTTTTCGAAATTCCCCCAACCGTTTCTCTCATTTCTTTCACGGGCTCATCCGACGTGCACTCTCCCCACCACTGACACACCCATACTCTTAAGTGACACTAAAGGTTGTACCGCCATACTGCAGGGTATTACGGCAGGGCTCCACCTGGCATTCCAGCCAGCAGCTTTCACATTACAGGCCCATCTCTTTAACTGCTACGTCCCCTGCTGGCCAAACTCTGAGAAACGTGGAACACAAGGACTGAAAACTACCTGTAATCTGCAGTCTAAATCAGCTATTGTCTCATACTGCACACTCCTGTGTGTGCGTGCGTGCATATATATACACGTCTGTGTGTATGTATATGTGTATATATATATGTGTGTGTGTGTGTGTGTGTGTGTGTGTGTTTGTATGTATATATATATATATATATATATATTATACATACATACACACACACATATACATACACACAGACACGTGCACCACACTCAAATCATCCTGTGCGTCACAGCTAACCGGGTCGCACTGTGTCATGACGTCAGCGCTGCCGATGGCCTAAGGTGTGCAGCTGGAGGTAAACTGCTGACATTCAGCTTCAAAGTGCTGGCTCAGGAGGGGGCAAGGGGGTGCGAGTCCTGTCAGGACAGTGCCCACCATCGTCCTCATTCCTCTTATCTCCACCCCCCCACACAGTTGACTAGAAGCAAAGAATGTCCCTGTGAACAGCTCGGTTCAGTCTCCAGGTGACGAGAGACCAGTGGCTTTGAAGGTAACTGTGGGCGGGATTATCGCCCTACCAATCGCAGCCTTGGCCACCTGGACAGGATCCCGTGAGGTAATAGTATGAGGCTCAACCAGGATGTGACTGTCTTACCAGTCAGGGGCTTCAAAGCCTCATTCCTCACCACCCTATGCCATAGACCTGGTCCACATCTCCACCTGGTTACCCAGTGACATTCTTAGCAGTTCAGCTGCAGCCTCTTGCATCCTAGACCAGGGCTTAAGGCCTCCCTGGGTTCCCATTACACAAGCACAGGGCTGGTAGCTCCTGTTTTATTCAGGCTGATATCATCCTGGCTGGGTCCCAGTCTTTAAGACAAGTGACTTCATTACAGTTCATTTTTCAATTATTAATTACTTGCTGGTTCCAGCAGACCCTTTCTTATAAGGAACTCTGGCCTACGGACATTACGTATTCCCTGCTTAGGGCTCTGTGTTTTTCTTGGAGTAAATGCTGCCCCAATTTCCCTCACCTCTGTATTTTGTTTACCCCCCCTGTGAAAAATCGGACTTTATATGGCCTCTTCGGTACCCACCCTCTACTGCTACCTCCCCATGACACCCCTATCCCTACAGGGATGTCAGGAAGCATCCAGCGGAAAAGACTGATAAATTGCTTGTGGAGGCGCTCGAAGGCGGGCCCTGTCTGAAAGACTGTTTAATGTTTCATCTCCCTCTTTACAGTAACCTATTGATACTCTGATTAATCATCCCCTCACGACAGCCTAAAGGCGTAATCGAATTATCTGATTTTAACTGATTGAAGACATTGCAATTTTGTGTTTGAAAGTTATAAACTGAAGTGTGTCGTCACCACAGTTGAACGAAAGTTTCTGTATAAAATCATACCTTTTTGTTGTCTGTTCATTACAATGTCACTTGTATTAATGCTGTTCGGTGAAGTGTCACCTATGGAACAGCGCGCAATCTCTGCCGTTTAGAAAGTCTTTGAACACGTTTGCAGACATTCCTCGCGTACAGTAATAATTATCTCAAGGTGTTTTTTTTCCCCGTAAAATGACTTCAAGCTCTACCATTGCACAATAACGGCCCCCTCCCGCAAACCTGAAGCTGTTTGCGCCCGCGGCACTTATGCGTGTCAATTTGCCAGAGCAAATAGTCTGGTGAGTATGAAATTGTTGGCTGTTGCGCATTATCTCACACGTATCGCAAACATTGTAATATAGGAGTTTTTATCTAAGTGCCTTAATGTGGTTTATTCATTCTTGTTATCATGTAATCCTCCGGCACTGTAATGGCCCCTTTTTAAAGATGACGCTGATTGGACTCTGGTGGTATATGCATTGCCTAGCCACCGACTTTGCGCTTTTACACTGCTGTCCCACTTCGGGGAGGCGCCTCCCTGGGGCGGGCGTTCGCGCTTCGGTGCGCAGGCGGCCGGACGGATGCTCTCTGCGCTCCGAAAGTGCGCTGGTCGCCACGCGAAAAGCACAGCCGTCGCGGAAATTCACATGCTATAATATGGGTGGACCAGAATGAAGACTAATGCTTTCAGGTGACGTGCGGGTGACAGCTGAAAACCGCCCTGTGTGTTTGGGGGTTGCCGTTTATATTAATGTGCTCAGTTGTTTTATGTACTTCTGAAAATGGTGCGTGTCTGGATGAATGCAAATCACGACATAATATGTAAAGCAATTTACTTATGAATGAATGGGATAAGAAATAAAACAGCATTTTCTGCATAGTCTTCAGATTTAAATTATGAAAATAATGATTTTGTTTCCAAATAAAATGCATCAATTTGGACACGGTTTCTAAGAACACTAACATTCCTTAGAAAACCTGTAGAAAATATCAGGGGCTTTTCTGCGGGGGAGACTTTTGTCTTGCTGATAGAGACATTCAGAGTGACCGCTGGAAACATATTTGTGGCTAGTTAGAGAGACTGTCAGACAGATGTTTTACAGCAGGGCAGAGTGCTCCCCAGCCCTCTCCAAATCTGTCCAACACGCACATACTAAGTTACCTCTCTATTGTACCCCTGTCCGGGCCTGCGAAAGGCACTAAAAACGATGATACACAGGGCCTCCCAAGTTCCATAGCATGCCATGTGATTGCTATAGACCGCCCCCACAGGTATGCTTTGCTGACGGTAACAACGACCCACTAAGAAAACGACCTTCTGCAGAATGATCATTTTAATTCGAAGAAAATGTTGTTCAGTGTCTGAATGACCGGTGCATTAAACACACCGGACATCGCCTGTCCCAGAGGTGATGAGGGGGACAGCAGCGAGACCGGTGAAATAAGAATGGCACAGTCACATGGACCCACCAATGCGATGGTTAATGGACGCCATGGGTAGCTGGACTCGGCACACAAACCTAACAGGATTAAGAAATGTGCTATTTCCATCTCCAAAAGATCTCATCCAGGATTTCTGCTTTAGATTCAAACGAGTGAGCTTTATTTACAATCAGAAGAGCCATTCTGCAAATGTTAAGAATCCTTTAACAGCAGGCGTGTTGTGGCAGGTAGTTAAAGTTTGATGAGATGAATAGAATGAGATTCTCTGGCCCGTAGCCAGCCCTCTGACTTCCGTTCTTCTCTCTCACCTGGGCATCATTACATCTTTTCTCAGAAGTGATTATTGATACCTAATATATGCTCTAGAGTCTTAAAGGCCACACAAGATATTTTTCAAACACTCTTTTACGCTATTTACTTCAAAACTACATAACAACAAAGGTGGGGACTAATTCCAAACATTATTTTTAATTGTCTTATTCCACAACTGGAGCCCAGAATAAATTGGTCTGCAATGTATGGAGGTTGTTTTGTGGCAATATTCAATAAATAAATGTCATTTAAATGATTATGTAAATGACAATTTAAATAAACGATTACATCATTTGCATGATTAAATGACCATTTAAATGATACAAACAACCATTAGAATTATCCAAGTCACCCATCAAACTCAGTGGGCGGGCTCTAAACAAAACACAACATGATTGGTTACATTGCAAACTAAGTCACACCAGATCGATCTCGCCTAGCCGATTGAATTCCCATTTATAACCGCCTTTTGCCTGTTCAGTCCTGGGGCTGTATATATCCTACCTTCCCTCAATAAGTTCTCCTAACTTTAGGATTACCGTTAAGTTATTGTTCCTATCATAATTTAAGACAGGAATTGTGTATTTCCCAAGCGTCCCAACTTACCAAAATCTTAAACTCTTCTAACTTTAGGATAACGACACATATTTATAGCCCTTTAAACAATTTAAATAATTGTTTAAAGGACATTTAATTGCTTAATATTGTAACAAAACGCTCTCCAAAACACAGCAATGAAGCCAAGAAACTGTGCATTAAATGTCTCTTTTGGTTTAGCGGTTAGATGCATTACTGGGTGGATGTTTAATATTGAATGCACCGCAGGCTCACACCGAGTGCGAGCTGAAGCCGGAGGCCTCTTTCAGAGTCATAGTGAGGCTTGCGAAACCGCAGTATTAAGTACAGAAGTTACAGTTATATGTTTACCACAAAGTTTTTAAAATGCAGCCCGTGGTTAAAAGTAGCACGCACCTTAGGTTAAGACTTTTTAAAGAGAGGATAAGTCGTGCGTTAGTAATTGCAGCATTTCCGTGAGAAATGCCGCTTCCTCTCCAGATGGATCTGGTGAGCAGGGGGAGTTTCGAGGTTTGTGGAGCAACACATACGCAAAGCGAACGTGGATAAAGCTGAATTTAAAATCCTTAGCGGCAGAGCAGTACACGACTGTGCTAAACTGCTTCGAAAAGGAAGAAGGAAAGAGGTTCTCCCCTCTAAATAGTCTTCTAATTCATGATTATTACGGGAAGCTTCGCACCCGTTTTCCAACCCCGTTTTATATCGCAGCCTCCAGCCTGGGAAGCTTTCAGATGCGCGCGTGGCTGGTGACTGGAAAAATGCTGCGCGTCTCCTTTAAGCGCTAACATGCACTAAACAGATGACAGTGACAGACCCCCCCCCCCCCAGCAAAAAAGAGCTTGTGTGTGCGTGTGTCTGAATGCTCAGCCAAAGCCCACGGATCAGTGTGCGCAGGACGGAAGCATGGGGGAGATGCAGTGGCTCCGCATCCAGGACTTTCCAAGTCCGTAAGCGCCAAGGTGTAAAATCGGTATGAAAATAAGCGCTCGGACTTCCTATATTTAAGGAAAACCCCATGCGATGAGGGACACTTTATAAGGTGAGTGCGGCCCTTGATTTTACGTAAGGTACTGCGCTTGTCCCAGAAAATTCGTTCAGTTTTAAATAACAGTAAATGTTACGGGAGAGTTTTCAGACACGTCCAGAGAGTTTTCATGGGGGATGTAGACTCCTGAAACACTCACCGACGCGCTCCGGCGCCGAATCGTGCTCATTCAAGAGTGATACCAGTGCTCCCAGTAAGACGGGCATGCATGCGTGTGTGAGTGACATCGGGTCACTTGTTTAGTGTCTAACGGAGCCGCTGGTGGGCTGCAGCGGCTGACACACCGCCCGACTCGACCTTGACATGAAATAACCCGAAGCATTGATCCCGATGGCCAAGAGGCATTTCATTTTTATCCGGCAAAACCCGATACGTGTGGTAACAGTATACGAGTAACCGCTCTTTACTTCGCAAAAGGAACAGTCATACCTCAAAACGATGTACCTTACAATTTAAGATTTTTTTCCCGAGGTGATTCTTTGTGTTTGTTGCTTTGCTGCTTAAGGTAAATGCAGCTTCAGTTCCTCAATATGCAATTTGGAAACTGAAACGGACTGTTTTTTTCCATGGGCTGCGCGCACTAGTGCAAACCTCGGACCTGTTTCTCGTCTTGCTCCTTTTTTAAGTTGAAGTTGCACCGCCGGGACTTACATAACAAATGGTCCCGGTCCGAATACAATCCGTACAGATCTGTTTTAAAACGTGATGTTGCGCATGAAGGGTAATCGTGGGTGGTTAGTTATCCCGGCGGAGATTTGCTGATGGGACGCTGCGCGGCTCCAGAGACCCAAAGCAGCGTAGGCGGCACGGTGCGCCCCGAGAAAGCGTCCGGCTGCAGGACTGATAAGGTCCCTTAGCTCTCTGCCGGGCATGGCAAGCGGCAGGACACTCCTGAGCCGTGTCTATGTCTCTTCTGTCTCAGCTGCCATATGCACCGGGCAGTTGGTTGGATGAGCGGCCGCGATGCGCTGGAATGGATCGGACCGGCTCGTCTGGCCAGCTCAGCCGGGTGCCAGTTTCGGCGCTCTCTCATCTCGCCGCCGTCCCCCGTGAAAACCGGCTGTTTGCCGCACTTGTCTGTCTGTATGTGTATTATCAATATTCTATTAAACTTATGGACAGTGTAACAGCAGACAGGCTCCTTTTATTTTGCACTCAGCCATCGATCTAAACTGAGGTAGAAGTGAGCGTGATACGATCAAGTGATGGTCAGATGCTTCTGTTTCCTGGATGGACGTGTGGTTTCCATGTTTTTTGTTTCTCTTGAATACATAAATTGGAGAGTTTTATTTCTCTCATTATTAGTCCCAAAAAGTCCCCCCAGAAATATAATATAATGTCCTAATGTACTTGTGGGTCTGTCTTTCTGCTCATGGGGTAGCAGAGCATCTCTGTGTGGGTGGGTGTGCGTGGGCGCACGTTAGTCCGTCTGCCCGAGTGAGGCAGATGACCTCAGCCGTTTTGGTTTCCTGTGACCACACAGGGCCTGTACACCTCCGAAAAGTAGCTCTGCGCTGGGGGGGGCGGGCACAGTGGGCTGCCCTCTCTTCACCAACCTTGTGTGCTGCACTTAGACTTACACTAATGTTCGACTCACTAAGCCTTCATATAATTCCAGATTCGTCCCCCAGTTCACCGCCTTTGTGCTTCAGTAAGCAGTGCTGTTACGTGAAAAGCTTAAAAAGTGAAGCTGCCTTGTTAACCTTGAGGCCGGACCCGGAAGTGAGTGATTCCCCCACCTGGCTGATGTTACGGCGCCCCCTGTGGCCGCGTCCGTAGCCTGGGCCTTGCTCTGTTGTACAAAGTGTCATTTCAGTGGGAAGAGCACAGGCAGCCGGCACCAGGCAGCTAAGGGAAATGTTTTCTTCTTCCTGCCAGCAGTCTCAAAGGGAGGCATTGAGTGCGGCTGAGGGCCCGGCGTGTCCGGGGACCGTGGCGGAGCCCCTGTCTCAGCTCATTGTCCCCTTTCACTTCTCCGCCTGGCTGGAGTTGGTTTGCACATGCTTGATTGTTTTAGCAGCTGGCCTAAAAGAGCAATTATTTGACCCCCCCACCCCCACCCCCAACTCTGGCGAGTACGCGAGAGCTTCAGCTGTGATGACTGGCCATCCGGCTCTTCCCAGGCGGAACAGGAGGAACGGTGGCGTTTCGGGAATGGTGGGTCCAGGGGGCCCCTTTTACTGTGAGCCATCTCGGCCCACTGACTCCAGTTGCGCATCCCTCGCCTTGTGTGTGCAGAATCCAGGGAGAATCCCCCATTCAGCTGCCATTGCGAGCACCCGGTCCTGTTCGACACCCCCATCCAAAAGCGCTCTTCACAGGGATGCATTTCTTGTTTAGGCTGAGCTTTTGGGAGCTGAAGTCAGGTTTCAGCCTTCAAGGCAAAGCAGAGTGCTGAAAGGGCATTTTTTTGCTTCATCGTGACTTTCTCTGAACAAGATGGACTTTTCATTAAAGTGCCATCACCATTTTCCCCCAAAACAGGCGTGTTCGTGTTAGCCTGAGCAGAATATAGCCAGCATGGTGCCGTAGAAACCCAGACCCTGATGCTGTGATCTCTGCAGGCTGATTCTCCTGGCCCATCTGGGCACTAAGACAGGGGGGGCGACAGTCATACTTGTGCCACAATTATGAAGTAACTCTCAGACTCTGATAACTGCCGGGCCCCTAGCAAAGCAACTCCAAAAGTCTACAGACTATGATCAGCCTGGCTCAGCGCTGTGCAAGTTAGCTGCATACGGCGGGGAAGGCCAGTCAGGAATCTTTGGGGAAACATAGTTTAATTTAGAAGGAAATCCCTAGGTGCAATAGACAGCACTATGGGATGTCCCTTCGACACGGATTTGGCCTGTGAAAGTTGGCGCAGGCTGGGAATGGGAGCACCACACCCAGAGTTTTCTGTGGCGTTTCGGGACCCATTTCCTCATATTGCGGATTCTGAGTCTTGTTGAGAACTGTTTGCCTGTTTTGTGCTGAACCCACAGAATAGAAGATTTAATTTCTTTATTTAAAAAGCAGCTCGGTCATGTGGGGATCCCTGTTTTCAGCAAACAGCCATGAACGCGTGCTAACTCGTACTGTTTTGACTGAGCTTGCAGCCAGAGCAGGGCATGGAGGGACAGTCTCGCGTTGCCCGTGTTTGGTTTGTCTGTCCGCCATTCATCTGCCCTGCCCCGTTTTCCACACGGTAATCGACAGTCAGTCTCAGTAACTCGCCATCGGCCGCTGGCCCCCCCAGCCACAGGACGTCCGCAGGAAGTTAGCGGCTGATTTAGGAACATTTTGCTGGGGAGGGAGACAACCAATGATGTGTGGTGAGTGACCACGGGTGTGGCGGACGGTGTCCCCAGCAGGGACAGGCTCTTCGCACACGCAGCGATGCAGCGTGACCACCCTCACGCCATCTCACCTCCTCCCAGCAGAGTGCTGTTGCTATGGGGTCCCCTGAGCCACGTTTGATGCCGTGCCTGAGATCCCAGCAACACACAGAGGGGTGGAAATCGAGCTATGCACAGATTTTGTATGGAGGGTTGGTAACAGACAAGAAACATATAATTATGATTTCAAAGGATATATTAGGCAATATTCTCTTCTTCACCCATATATATCTTATTAAAGGAGGTTTAAAGCAGAACTGGAAAAGCCCCAGATGTCGTTCTGTCATAAGCCAGCCGAATGCACCCTTGTTTTCCAAATCGCTGTAATCCAGGGGGTGACAATCCATCCTCGCTTATACATGGGGAGCAGCTGACTTGTTTGTGCTGGGCAGACTGAACAAAATGGGCACCTTCAAGAGATTTTAAAATGCTAATTAGTGTGTATATGTGCCCTGAGGCCTGGCATCCTGCCCCGGGGGTCCCCTGCCTCATGCCCTGTGCTTCCTCAGGTAGGCTCCATGGTTATCAGTGGTTATAGTATACGGATGGACGGCTGTAGACCATAATCTTTAATTGTTTATCTGAGGTCAGTCTCACACCACCTGTGTGACTGGCTGCTTGTGTGCGTTATGGTCTCTCCTGTTTTCTCATGAATCTTTCAGTGTTTTCATTTCAGGCCACCAGGGTGGCCATATGCCATAGGCCCGGCTGGCGGCCACACGGCTCCTGGCAGAGGAGGTCGCTCCAGGTTTACGGGGAGCTTGTGTCAAGCCTGCATGGCAATGGAAAATTCTTGGAAGCCTGGAGGGTAGGAAAGACACGTCAAATCGCTGTCTTTCTGCAGGCATGAGTTTGCTGTGGATGATGAAGTAATGCGGGGATCAGCAGGTGTGTCCCGCCCTGTGGACCCATCTCCGCTGGTTGGCTGACCGCGGACACTGGAAGTGACACCTGATGACTGGCTGAGAGTCGCGCGCCTGAGTCTCCTCCGGCCTGGTCGGCCCCGTCTATCTGGCCACGGCCCTCGGCCAGCTGGCTCTGCTCGCTGACTCTCCCGGGGCCGTCCACGGCATCCAGCCCTCGTAGGCCAGAGTGTAACTGATACGATAGATGCTCTCCGGCCTTCATATTCGTACCGGGTGGGGCTGGGCTCAGGCCGGCCCACCCGAACACAGCTGCATTCATGCAGGGTGGGGGGGGGCATTCTACAGCTATAATAGAGGCAATGTTTCTTGCACCGTGGGTCACAAAGAGGGATTTTCCCAGACACAATGCGGCCTGTCGGAGGTTTGGAATGGGATTTGGACAGAAATGCTTTATTGTACCAGGTTAGAAAAAACAGCCACAGGGAAGCTGGTTTATGTGGTTTTATTTATTATTATTATTATTTTTTATTTATTTATTTTTTTTGTGTCACACTGGCCTGCCCTTTTCCCTGACAGCACACTCCCTCTAGCAGAGGAATGGCGCAGTGATGAATGGGGACACCCCCCCCAGCGACCAAGACCTGCCCTCATGCCCACTGCCCGACTGGAAGGAGTTCTGCGAGCTGCACGCCCGTGCCTCAGCCTCTGACTTCGCCAGAAAGTTCCGGCGCTTTGTGAGCGAGAATCCCTGCTATGACTATCCTGGTGCCCATACAGCCTTCTCCCAGCATTTCACTCGCCATTTCCTTGACTGCTTCTTGACCGCACTGAGCCATGACCGCGGCCCCGGGTCGCTCAGCGCCCCCAGGTATGGCATCGTGCCCTTTGCTAGTCTTCATACCTGCCCGCCGCCCCGTTCCCACAAGCTGTGCCGGCAGCATAGAGATGCAGACGTGTCCAACGAGTCCCTGGACAGTATGGATGGCGGGCTAGCAAAACCCGACACTAGGGCCAAGCCGTTTGTGCCCAAGGCGAGGGCACTGGGCCAATCGCGCAGCTCGGAGGACGTGTCGGCCGGAGACTCTCTCGGAAAGGGCCTCTCCCTGCGCAAAATAAGCCTGTGCGTGGTGGACAGTGTGCGGGACATCTGGCAGCGACGGGCCTCACCGGAACCCGGCTGTGGCCACCGGGCCAACGAGGAAGTGGTCGAGCACAGGGGCCAGGGACTGCGCTTCCCTCGGGGACTGCACAGCCAAAGGACAGAGCCGCCGGAGGTCCAGAGAGAGGGGGCTGTGCGCTACATGGTGGCTGACGACACCACTTGCGCCTCCCAGTGGCAGAAGTGCCGACTGCTGCTGAGGAAGGCAGTTCCGCGGTCCGAGGGCGAGCGCTTCATCCTGGAGTTCTATGTGCCGCCCAAGGTAGCATAGGTCCCGGAGCTGTGCCTTGGCCAACCTCAGAGACACTGTGATAAAGCAAGCTAATGCTAAACTCAATTACACACCTGTATAAAGTATCTTCTGCGCACTTTTTTAAACTTTCACACAGTACCTGAAGTTAACAGATGCCAAAATGCTCAATATTTTATCATAAAAAGCAGATTTCAGAATCAGATGAGTGTCATGTGAAAGATGACAGGATCTGTGATTAACCTTGTTTGCTTCTTTTTCAGTCCTCAAAGCCCAAAATCAGCATCCCCTTGACATCTGTCATGGAGGTCAGGACTACCATGCCCCTGGAGATGCCTGACAAGGACAACACTTTCGTCCTGAAGGTGTGCTGTACACGTAACCCTGTTTTATCATGAACATGATGTGGTTCCTTGTAAAATGCACATAGACCAGAGGTCAGGAATCCATGCCTGGATCAGACCGGTTTGGACAGGTTGAGACTGATTATTAAGGCTTGTCATATAGCTGATGGCATGCCTTGTTGTTTTTCACATATCACACTGTTAGGGTTCTTATATTGTACAGGTAGGTTTTTAGTATGGACAGAAATAGCCATATTGACGTCAGAAGCATCCAGCAGGAGTGAGAAGATGAAACAGTAGAACATCTGTTACTGGTCCAAGACTCAACAGGAACAGCTGCTTGGAAATCTGGAGCTAACTAGCAGTGTGATCTTCCTGTCGCAGGTAGAAAATGGCACTGAGTATATCCTGGAGACCATCGACTCCCTTCAGAAGAACTCCTGGGTGGCGGACCTTCAGGACTGCATGGAGCCGGGGTAAGGAGGGAGACGGGTACCTGTTTATACGGGAACCGGGGGGGGGCTTGGGGAGACCCGCCTTGGTTCCTGATGGCATGTGTGTCACAGGGACAGTGGTGATGATATTGAGCTGACCTCACACCCCCATGGCCAGTCACCTAGGGACTCCCCTCTGCTCACCCCCTGCAGCTGTGATCTTCTCTCAGAAAGTAAGACTTCCTCCAACACGCACACACCATGACAAACAGCTTTGCGGGTGATTCTGTAGGACACTTTCTTCGTCAGCTGGAAGCTAAGACACTTAAAGGGTAGACTGGGCAGACTGAGCAGACTGGGTAGGTCAGAGGCTAATTCCATTTACACATGGGCATGTTCTGGAAGCCCACACGTGATGTCGGCTGACCCCCCCCCCCCCCCCCCCCCCCCCCACAAGGGGGGGGGGGGGGGGGGAAGGTCAGGGAGAGTGCCACCCCCTCTGGGAACCCAAGGGGGGGGCCGGGGGCCGCCCCCCCTGCTTT
>JAAGVU020000036.1:4417071-4441217 GCA_011763525.2 Mormyrus iriodes | reverse complement strand
CCCCCCCCCCGACTCCAAAGGGATGGGGTGGGTGTGGAAGTGACGGAGCATGTCACACACTGTCTGGAACCAGAGGTGGTGCACGTGGCACTGCCCACTGTCGTTCACCGAGAGCCTGAAATGCTGTGGGGACACAGAAACCGGGGTTATGGGTGGGAAGCGCAGCACAGCTGCATTCAGCATCGCAGCATTCAGCATCGCAGCACCCCACAACAACCAAAACAGTATGTCCATCCATTTCCAAAAACTGCTTCTTCACATGCGACCTGATGATCTGGAATCAGTCTCATAAAGCAGGGCGAAACATGGATGCAAAGCTGAGATACTCACCCGTACACAGATCAGTTTTGAGTTTTATTAGTCACATACACAAGCATACATTGTACATCTGCATACGCTTTAAACGCAAGTGTTTCCACTTGGTTTCGAGGCGAGGACTTTTCATGTGTTAGACGAACGTGATAACCACTAGGCTACGGAAATCAAAGATTAAGATCACCATTTCTTATGGGTTTTTCTGTGCAGCATATCAGGACTGCAGATCCGGGTGTAATTGTTCTGATGGCCCTTCCTGTGTTCAGGGTTACACCGAGCCCCTGAGGGTCCCTGCTCCACGGCAGCTGACCTCTACAGCGTCCCCCCTATCCGCTTCACACAGTATCACCCCCATGTACCCCTGGAGTGCTTTCTGCAGTCACTGGAGTGTCAATTGCCCACGCCCCCTGCAGGTAGTATCTGGAGCTGCAGGCAATGGGTCTGAACAGGGAAATAAAGGCATGTTTTGATGCTTTAACTTTTGACCCCATCCTAGGGGGACACACCGAGGGGGCAGTGGAGGCAGACACCAACCTTGCCGGCTACCCATGGTTCCATGGCACTCTGACACGGGTGCGAGCAGCTCAGCTCATCCTGGTGGGCGGGGCACAAAGCCACGGGCTGTTCGTGATCCGACAGAGCGAGACGCGCCCAGGGGAATATGTCCTGACCTTCAACTTCCAGGGCAAGGCCAAGGTGGGTGGAGTCAGGGTTTCCGTCTGGGAGTTCAAGAATGTTATCAGGAAAATCCACAAAAATAGCCCTCTAATTGTTCCCAGAAAATGCCCTTATTAAGGGTATACAGCAAACAGACTTCACAAATTACTTATACGGCTGGTGAGGGGGCAAGCTGGGCTCCGACACACTGAGCCCTCAGGCTGAGATCCAATACATTGTGTCTACAGGGTGGGATCCGACACACCATGTCCTCAATCTGGAATCTGACATCGTGATTGGTGATTGATGGGACCCTGACTAATTAGCATTTCGTTTTGAGCATTTCATACTGTTTTGGTTGTTGTGGGGTGCTGCGATGCTGAATGCTGCGATGCTGAATGCTGCGATGCTGAATGCTGCGATGCTGCGCTTCCCACCCATAACCCCGGTCTCTGTGTCCCCACAGCATCTCAGGCTCTCGGTGAACGACAGTGGGCAGTGCCATGTACACCACCTCTGGTTTCAGACAGTGTGTGACATGCTCCGTCACTTCCACACCCACCCCATCCCCTTGGAGTCGGGGGGGTCGGCTGACATCACACTGCGCTGCTACGTCCAAGCCCCACGTCCCCCCCCAGGTGAGTGCGCCCGCCGCTCACACACTTTGAGGGGAAAGCGAATGTCACATGATGCAGCATTACATAGCATGTGTCATTGTAGGATGTCACTGTGTCCACGGAGAAGGACAGGCACAAACAGGCAATACACCTAGCAGTGTACCCGCCCACACACACACACACACACACACACACACACACACACACACACACACACACACACCACAGTCCCACATATCCACTGGATGAATGATATCCATTGCTGGCAAAGCTGGTTGCTCACATTAGCACACCGGGAGTGTTTTGCATACTGACCAACTGAGACCTTCAGCTCGGGTGCTCTAGCACACAGTGAGCCCTCTGTGTGTCCCCCCCCAGTACTCAAACAGAGGCCGTTCACTCTCCTCCCTGGTATAAACATAAAAACATACACACCTTATATATAGTGTGTATGTTCATGTTTATGTAGTCATGCTCTGCCATGCCGTGTGGGTTTGTGGGTGGGTGTGTGTGTGTGTGTGTGCGTGTCTGAGTTCATGCAGACATTCTCTGGCATGCAAATCCTGTCACCCCTGACAGCCACTGAGTGTGTGTACATGGGGGGGGTTAGTTAGCAGGACAAGAGCTCTGTGTTTGCACTTGTGTGAAAAGGCCTCTCTTGTCTTCTAAAAGGACTCCCGCCCACAAAACGTACTTCCCTCCTGCAATCTCTGAGCCACTGATCTCCGGGGTCCTGTGTACACCCTCATACTACAATGTAAAATGACACTGACTCCTTATTTATCAGGCTCACTGCTTTGGCTCTCATACCATCGCATTCCCTTTCGCTGGGGCAGCAATGCATTAAATGCACTCTGCAGATAATTATGAATGATCAGTTACATACAGCACTGTGCGAAAATGTTTCGTAGTCAAAGAAATCGTGCTTAAATGATCTCGTAAATGTAAAAATGTAAAACTATGATTTTATGCCTGTCAAAATGTGGCAGCTTAGCCATTTCAAAACCTCTCCTAAAGACATCCCAGTATTTGTAGCAGCCATCCAATACAGTGTATTTGTTGACTCGACTACAAGCATTCTATGTTTGGCTAAGCAATACATCATTGAGCTATTTAACTGATTAAGCTAATTGATTAATTGAGCTGCCAGTGAAATTTGACAAATACATGGAATGGCTGAGGTGCCCCTGAGGAGAGGTTTGGGAACTGAAGCGCTGTTCATCCAGCCGTCCAACAAGGTATCTGTAACTCTTAAGGAAACAGAAGAAATTTTTGTTAGTTTTTATTGTGTTAGTTAATTTGCATATATTCCAATGTTACATTGTTTCTTCCTGAGTAAATATACACTTAATACCCAGATAAATAGCTTTAAATGTTTTCTTTGCCTAAGATTTATGCTCTGTACTGTATTTATGTCTCACAGGCAGAAATATGAGCTTATTTCACACACATATGCTTTAAGCATATTGAGTCATTACTTGTTGCGTATCACATGGTCAGAGTGCTGGTTTTTATGCCTGGTCCCAAGAGGCCAACCCTCCTCTAGCCAACAATCCCACTACTGACAGAAGAGCGTAAATTAATCTGCATTGCTGAATCCTGCCAGCAGAAGGGGCGCATGTTCCCCACCCCCTCCCCTTGGCATTCACTAATCCAGAATGTTTGTCTGCAGACATGGGCGTGGCCCAGCACCCTGCCCTGCCCAGGGATTTTGGCTGCCAGAGTGAGTCTCAGCAGCCCCCCCATCACTCCCCTGGGTACCCGCCTGCCAACAGGCCCGCCTCCCCTGGAGTCCCGCCCACCTACACCAGGCACGAGTCGGGCAGAATGTCGGGCCTGCGCAGCCGGAGCAGCAGCTCGGAGCGGCTTCTGGAGCCCTATGGTGCCGCCCCTGAGGAGTACCACGAGAATGGCGGCACACAGAGAACCAGAGCTGTGGAAAACCAGTATTCCTTCTATTAAGCCCCAGGGATGACATACTGGGCCCGCACTGGCTGATCCACCAGGAAGCACAAAGAGAAAATCCTGTCTTTAGGCAGCAAAAGCTGACGGACCGTTTGACGCCGCCCCACTGTAGCTTATCTGTGGGGTGGCTGCAGGCTGGGGAGTAATGTAAACAGCAAGGATCTTGAGGCCATTACATCCATTTCCTGTGTGCCGGGGCAGATGTGACGTGATTGCAGATTCTTCAGGGGCCAGTGAAAGTGGATGCAGTCTGGAAAATCACATGGAAATAATTCCGATTGCTTCACATTCAGCTTGTGCTGGTTAAATTTGCCTAATCACTGATTTATTAATTACAATGCATTCTCGTACCAGTGAAAGATGTTTACACTCAGAAGAGGAATCTACTGAATCTATCAAAGTAGCTTAAAACAGGAAAATGTTAGTAAACATTAAGCTTTAAAAAAAGTAAAACAAATTATGACTAACATTTATTACTGTTGTTTACTATTCATGCCTAAGAGGACAGTCAGCACAGAATACGGAGATCACGTGACCTGATGACATCACATCACACGGCCGCTTATGTGGGGCATGTTAGATGGGCAGGCTGATATCGATCCCCATCTTCCTGTCCAAATCAAACTCTGGGTGAACTTGAACGGAAACCAGATGCCAGCAGAGATCAACCACGCTGTTGTCATATCAGGATGTGAGCACTTCAGGAAAGGGGGATGTGATTTTTACCATCATTCACAGTCCCCCATTGGACTGTAAGAGAATGTGCCAATCTGAAATCTCTTAAGAATATTTATTTATCAGTTATGCCCTGTTTTGCTTGCATCTGGTCAGTTCATAAAACAAATTCCAGAATATGGGTCACATGACGACAGCCACGTTCTGTGGAAGAACATCTTTTCTTTAGCACTGTTGTAAACGTATTTTTTAAAAGAATGTTTTTAATACTGAAATGTACGTTTCACAGGGGCTGCACACTTTTCTACAAAGTATCTTATGTATGGCTTTATAATACTGTGAATGAAACCTTATTACTTTTTAAAACCAATTTAATTAAATAACCAACAACTTTGTCTGTTTTTTCCTTCGGCTGAGGAGGGGCCGTCTTTAGGGCTGGAGTTACGGGTAGGGTTGTTTTATTTCGCAGTTTTCTCAGTAGAAACAGATCGAAATGTTCGTGGCAGTTTCAGACTTGCGATTATTTCAGCTTCTGAGTATAGCGGCATCTAGTGGCGTCTACGTGAACATCTGCAGGATTGCACACTTGCTGCGTAGTGTATTACAATGCTAATTCCTCGGCAACACGACGTAAAAAATCACTAGGGGGTAATGAATTATCAAACCAGACACAATGGTAATATTTTATTTCTTTTAAATATTTATCTATTTACAACAGGGGCGTAGTTAGAGATGAATGGATAGGGGGGCTGATGGCAAACTTCATGACTTCAGCCAATAAATACATATTTACTGGGGCTGGTCAAAGAACATTTTACAGGGACTAAAGCCCCCCTAAAATAGGCCTACCGACGCCCCTGATATACAGTATTACACGCTGTTACCAAGGCCATCTTTACAGGAGATCGATACTCCCTTTCTCCATAAAACGAAGGCATGTGATTCCCACGCTTGCAGGCTTCCTCTCAGTGGCACAGGACCCTGGCTGAACATGTCAGCTGCAATGGATTAACCAAAGCATTGTCAGTATAGTGAGTAAATGACAAGCCAGTACCCCCTGGAGGGAGGTAGGGGTAGCAGTTTGCTTCTGTGTAGTGTACACATGCTCTAATCACACATTTCTTCTGTACATGGCCACCTACACCGTACCAAACCAACCCACAGAAGCTACATTGTGCAAAACACCGCATTGGGCATGTGGAGTGTTGTTGTTAATAGTCCGACCCAAAGACATACTGTTAGACTAACGGGCGTCTACAAATTGCTAGTCATGTATTGAGACTTTGTGTGTGTGTCCTGCTGTAAAATCACCCACCTAAGATATCCAACACCTTGTGTCCCCTGTGCTGCTTGGGATGGGCAACCCTGCTCTCATTGAGAAATTTAAATATGAATGATAAATCCTATCTGAAGCAATTAAGTAAAACACGAGGATGGTAGGGGATTGATTTCATCTTAATATGGCCTCTCCCTATACAAGCCTGTTCATACCCAACCCATAAATTAAACAAAAAAAAAAGAGGCTTGTGAAATCTGACAGCTGAACCTGAAGTTTACTGGCTACATTCAGGGTCCTGGAAGACAGCAGGGAGACAATTAGTATCCAGTACGTATGCTCAGGATGATGCCCATGCCCAGGGCCAGCAGCACGGCCACAGACAACTCCGTCAGCTTGCCTAACTTCCACTTCTTGAAGCCCTCCTTCTGCCGTCTTTGCAGCTGCTCCTTCCTCCAGCGGATTTCCCTCTCTCTCTGGAGCTGCTCACCATAGTGAGCCCGGTAGAAGGCGTCAAAGTCGAAGACGGGCTTCCTGCCAGCCTCTGTGACCGAAGAGCGCCGAGCCTTGCCGCGGGGCTGGGTCGCGGCGCCTGCAGCCGGGGTTTCCTCCGCTGACGACGTCCCTGAGCCGTGCACATCGGCCCGGGTCAGGATGCCGCGGTCGTATTTCCTCCGCAAAGCGATGCTCCCCAAGACACTGTACGCCTCGACGATCTCAGTGAAGCGCTCCGCAGCCGCCTCGCTGCCGCCGTTCCTGTCGGGGTGGTAAATGAATGACTGCTTATAGTAAGCCGTCTTTATCTGCGCCTGCGTGGCACTGGGGGACACCTGCAGGATGTCGTAATAGGCTGTTTTACTTCTGTGGAGAGGCATGGCGGAGCTGCAGCTATTACGGGAAGCCGAAGCCAACCCAACCCAACGCCGCAGGGAAACGTTCGTTCTCAGCTCATTCGCACTCAGCAATGTGCAGATGGATCTTGGCTGCTGCTGGCTTGTTCCAAGCAGGCTGGTCAGACAGTCTCTCCTTCTCCAACCAAGGACCAAAGTCTGATTCAGTGACTGAGGTTTATTCAGCAGGAGCCGGCAGCCCGGATAATAGGTGTTTCTTCCCGATCCACGACTTTTGCACATTTCTAATGACGGTAATCTTTGATCGAACCGCATTATGCTTCCTCCCAGTCCACACCGAGTCCCTTCTGTTAAAGTGCTGAGTTGGTCAACGAGACCTTCTAATAAAAGTACCACACGAATGCCACTCCACAACGAAGGAGAGAAGCCCGCTGTAGTAGCAAAAGGACCGCCCCCGATCGAAAACAAAGCTCTCCTCTCTTTCAGTGTGCGGCTGCTGGGTTCCGCCGAACTTCCCTGACGGGACCTGGCGGTCCGGACAGGTTGACATTTACGACCTCCATACGCTGGCGCGTATTCTGGCGCTCCGAGTCTCCAGGTCGTGCGACAGGCTGCCACAATAACCGCCTTACTTCCCCAACTTTGTCTAAATCTCGGACACTGGCATGATTGACCGGGTGCATATTTAATACCCCAAGTGCTTCTCCCCAACTTGCAGCCGAACTCCGCCATTTTCGGCGGAGGCGGAAAAACTTATAAATCAAAATACAACAACTTCCGGTGCACATGAATGCACCAATCAGAGAATACATCTGAAATAGGGCGGAATTTAGCCGTGACGTGCTACACTGTGGACCAATGTGCAAGAAAGCGGTGTATTCGGAGCGCAGGGTGCTGGGTAAGGCAGGAAGTAAGAGGACTGTCTCAATTAATCGTATGAATAAATGAGTACTATTAAAATATCATTTTTTCCTTCCCATCCAGGTGTATCCTATTACTTAATTAATTTGCCCTATGGGGTGCAAACAGCTTGGACACGATGTGGGTACAGTAGCCTACTTGCAGGTAAAATGACGCACCACAAAATGCGGCTGCATGTGCGAGTTTAAGCCCAGGTCTAGTCCGGCGGCCTGAGCAGGGATCCTCTCCCTTGCTCTGACCAGACAGAAAGACCAAGACTGACAAAGAGGGCCGTCGTACCGCCCGGCTGGAAGTACCGCCGGGTGCCTTTTCCTCCCTCTGACAAACAGACAGTGATCGTTAATACGGTTTTGAGCATTCTGTGTAATGGTATGAAAGACTGTGGAATTATTCTGTCTTTTTCAGGTCTGTCTCTTTGCTGAAAGTGAAGTATTTCAGGAGAAGCAAGTGCTGAGATCTGGAAGTATCTGCAGTACGAGTTTTCGTGATTTGTCCCACGATGCATTATATTGTGATTAACTTTATGGGGGGGCACTCACTTTGCTGGGGGACATCTGTCTGTAAGCCTTACCAAAGACTTTATGAAAGGTATTAGTCTTCGCACAATTATTAAAATCAACTGATTCATATCAGCGTGTCTCATTTTATTTTTTTTAAGTTGTCCTTGAATTCTGGCCCCATATCTATATGAATTAAACAGTTAAACATTGAACGTGTTATTTCACTACCAACTGGTGATTTGTTCGGTCAGTTTTACTACCGTGACAAACCTGGAAAGAATTTAAGAGTATAATCTCTAAGAACAAATACCAGAATTGTTCAGAATATGGTATTTTCTGTGGCTCTTCACCTGTGAGGAAACAGGACGGGCTGAATATAGGTGCCTTTGAACTTTGGTGCTGGAGAACATTTAAAAAAAAACACGGACCGCAAGGTAGGCAAACAGGTGGATTCTTGATCAAATCGAGCCTGAGCTTTAACTTGGTAGTCTTACTTTGGACGTATGTGAAAACCAGGTGGCGTAGAAAACAGACTTGCTATACTGCTTATAAAATTTGATAGTAAAAAAGGAACAGGACTCAAACATCACAGTAATGAATATTTCTTTGACAAGCCTGAAGACTTGGACAAAAAAAGAGTTTGGGAGAACCAGCCATCATCACGGTCACCAATAGTAAACATTGACTCGACAGCACCTGTATTACTATTATAACGTTTAAGTCGCTTTGGTGGTGAGAAAGGCTGAACAAATTTTGTTTACAGAAAGTAAGATCTTTCGTGTTTTTTTAATACAAAATAAAAAATCATCTCATTTAACATGTATTGTAAGCAAAGCCTAGTGATTATTGTGCATTGAGTAAAATATATCCAGTGTGTCTGCTTATACATGTAATTATGATACATTTACTCATTACGAGTCTTTTGACAAATGGTGTGTAGCGCCCCATTAACCGTTTTACTGAATCATCTGAATAGCAATTCCTCATACTTGTATAAGCGGTAATGACCGGAAGAGGGCACCCTCAGACCAGCCAAAGTAAGTGTTCCTGCAAGCGTTGAGCAGTTAGGCGTTATGTTCTACAACCTGTTTAGCTGACAGTCAATTACTCCGAGGTGTAAGGACATATTCTAGATCAATGAGATTGATCGCCGCCATCAGTCAACCTTGGAAATATATGTCTTATAATGCAGGGTATCAAATACGACTGTCGAGAGTCGTTTTGATATGATGCTGAGAAAAATGCTGATGGGGGGTTGGTCGGTATTTTAACAGTTAAGTGATGGCCTCGCCTCACCTCTAAGACGTGCTACACAGAGATGGCACCCTAGGTTGGCGAGGAAAAAGACGCTCTCTCGGTGAATGTGAACGGTGCGCGTTCACGCAGCCAATACACCCCCCGTGCGCGCTCTCGCTCCTAGCCGCTGCTCATTTCAAAAAGACTGAAACAGACCGTGAAACCAGAGCGGAGACGCGAGGAAGCATCTGTCTCAAGGGAATTCGTTGTTAGACGCTATGAAGGACCGAACACAAGAGCTTAGAATGGTAAGTGGCAAAACGAGTATACATTATTACATTCCAACTAGTTGAATCGGGACTGAAGCAACCAGTGCAAGTGTTGGAGAATCTGACTTGGATTCAGTGTGTGTTGCATGTTCAGTAAAGCATAGTTGTAGGAGTAACAGTTAGATGTTTAGTGAGTACTAGTTGCATACATTTTGTTTTCGAAAACTCAAATTCTTTGCGCATGTGTGTTATGATTTAAGACACTACCTAAGCACTGTCAATCTTTGACTCAGGTGAATTGCTTTGCAATTATAAGCACTCAAAGATGCTGAATTTGAATTTTCTCTTTTTAAATTCATGACACTAGTTTGACCTCTTCGCAGAAAAGCAAGGTATGCTGTTTAGTTATTCCATGTTAAAATACCTATTAAATCTCGTTCGAAGCGGACTCCTCGTCTCTCCGTGACGCTCGGCGCGCAGGGGCAGCGGCAGCCACGGCGTACCACACGTTTCACGATTTTTTTCCGCCTTCAGATGCGCCCACGGCGGACCGCTGATGTTCGAGCGGGCGCTGATTGAATTCCGCAAACGAAGTGCACTGGCACGGTTATCATTTGTTTGGTAAATTGTAACGCAGAGCTTTCGGCAAAACGTGCAGGGTTGCTTAATGTATCCGTTTTAGGTAAAACATTAATTAAAGCAAAGGAGCATAAAAAACTAGTTCACAAGGTGTCAGAGTTGGCTGCTGATTTAGTGTGATATGTGCCCCATTGCACTCAATAAACGTAAATGCCATTTTCCCACTGTTTCCAGCCATCTCGTAGGAAATAACGATTAGATGTATTAGGTTATAGCTGTTGTGTGACATGAATGGATCCCTGTGTGTATGACGGAAGCCTGCAGTTACTCCACTCTGTGGATCAAAGCTCTTCGTCTCATCAAAATAATTACAGATCGGCTGGAATTGCCTTAATTTTCGTTTAAAGTGATTGAAAGCTGAAGGCTTCTGACTGATCGCCGGTGCTGCAATACGCACCAGGTGCCACGGTGCATACCGACTTGAGAGATCAGTCATGATACTCGTCGCGCTTAGTGGTAACTGTTAATTAAAATGATCTGTGTATCTGAGTAATGCTTATTATAGGACATACAATGTAAAGCCTATGGCATTTCGATAAAATATGGCAAATTTGACCTTTTTTTTTTTAAATCATATGCCACGACGTAAATCGGAGTCCTGCTCAGTTTCAACCGATGGGTGAACATAGACTGGACCCCATTAAACCTTACAACTCTTTGAAGATTCAAACAGTTTACCACAAAGCTGCGAATATTCCGGTCCTGTAAATAACCAAAGCCATAATCAAACCATGAAGTCTGTCAGGCAGGTAGTATTTTCCGCATGTGTGTGCCCTTATCTTGCTCATTGCGAGACCTTACAGGGAAATGCCATGTATTGATTTTTTTGCGAGTGTGCCTGCTTTCTCAATAGCGCTGTTTATTTTATATCCCCGGCCCTGTTGACTGCTTTAGCAGATCCATTAGCCCCCCCTTCTGACCTTAAGTTGTCTCTCAGTGGAGACCAGCTGGGCCTTGCGATGAGTAGCTCTCATCAGCAGATGGAGGTGTGAGTCTGAAGCCCGTGTTGTGTCAGGAATGCAAGTCTCCTTCCAAAGTTTAGGGACCTGTGCCAGACTAGGAAGAACGATACGGCATCATCGTCGCCACCTGTCGGTGTGCCGGAGCGGTGCACGAATCCTCCACCTGAATGTGTTTCAGCGCCGGTGCACCCCGTCGGGGTGTAATATGGAGACGCGGCGTGTGTCCATGCCTGAGTGCAGGGTTTTGGGCGAAAAGGGAGGAGACGCTGCTGCTCACAAACCACGCAGAAAACCACGGTATGCATGGTGGTAGGAAACAGGGCTTCCAGCGATAACGGGGCACATGCTGGACCTTGTCGGTGTATGCACATACACGCACATTCCCAAGAGACAATGAATGGCAGTGTAGCCACGCTGAGGCCCACAGAAACGGGGGCCCCACAGAGGGAAGTTAAGCTCGTTCATTATTACCTATTGTGCAACTTATTGTGCCGCCTACTGACCAACCGGTGCTATTACCGGTATGAGCTGTAATCTGAGCGTAAATTGCACACTTGTGAAAATGACACTGTGGCATGCCTGTTATTTAATCGTGTGGGAAAATTACAGTTTGGAAAAGAATCTCAAATGAGCAAAACTGATGTTATAACTGAGCAGCACCCATTTTATTTGTTTTTTGGGTGGGAGGGGTCTTGTACATTTATTTGCATGCGTGGACATGTGTCTAGAGATGAGGAGGGTGCCCCCCAACAAAAATCTCACACTGGGACTCAACATAAGAAGCTTACCCTGCTGGCCGGAAAATAAGCACGATGAAAGGTGAGTCAGGCCGCCCCCCTGCCATGTTATGACACTAATGCAGGAGACGCTGATCTATAATGGCTAAAACTGTTGCCTGGCCGTTTGGACTTGTGGGCCTCCTGTGCCAGGCATCTGCCTGTCAGCTTCACGTGGGCATGGTGGTATACGAGCTTCAGTCTGAGTGTGATGTCTTTGCTTGGTCAGAGTTGGCGGATTTTATAATTTCTCTCAAAATGTTGAATGTGAGACTTATGAAATGTAGCTTAGCTGCTGATTCCATTGGTGATATTGGCCTTGTAAGGAGTTACATTTCTACATGGGCCAGAAGGCAAGGACCAGGTCACTTTCGAACTGCTGTTTCTGGTAAGCAGGCCGGCCGCGGTCGCTGCTCAGGTTGCTGCTCAGGTCGCCACATGCTCCTTCATGAGGTTTCCCAACACGGCTTGCAGCTGTGAGCCCCCACTGAGCCCTGAAGGGGGAGCATTTGCGCTACCAAGTAAAAAGGCCTCTGAAGATGTGTGTGGAGGGTAAAGCATCGTCCAGTCCTGGGCAGTCTTGCTCCGGCGCTGCCAGACCACACCTCCCCGTGTTACACGGTCGCTAAAGCCATGCAGCTCTCGATCCTAAAGCTTCATTTAAACAATCGACTGGTATTAAAATCCCAAAACCTTTTCCTCAGGATGTTCCTACTTAATGTCTGAAGGCTCTTCCACCCAGTTTAATTCTCCCGATTATTCATCGCCATAATGGAGGGAGAGCAGTAAGCTGCTGGCTAATGGATGATGAAGCCTTTTCCAGCCCTGGCTCCTTGGCTGTCAGCCCCCCTCCTTTGTAATCGCCCTCCCAGTCAATATATAGCAAACATATCAGGAGACGCCACACCTGCAAGAATGTAATTTGGTGTCACGCCTGCTCCCGTCACCTGGAATTAACTGCTATCCAGCATTATGTCTGACAGTTTTGCATATTTACAATGGTTTCAGTGAGAAAGATTGGGGTGGGGGCTGCTACCTTGGAAACTGAGTCCTTTCCCTGCTTGACTGTCTCTCTGTAGGTATGAAATGTCTTCCTAATGAATCAAAGCATTCCCTTAGCCCCTGTCTAGAGATTTCCGCGTTCTTCACATCTCTGTTTATCAGACTAGCCGACAGCAGAAGTATACCCACAAGCTGGGTGTTTTCCAGCAAGATGACTACGGTGGCGTTGATGTTGATGGAGAGCCAACTGGAATTGTGGGTACAGCCACGCTGACCCGATAGCTCTGTTTGTTTTTTGTTTACGTGCCGCCCAGCTGATTGACAAAGCATCGTAGGAAGGGCTGCTTTTCACAGGTGGAGATCTGGTGCACGGTCTGAAAAGCAGAAACCAGAGACGTATCTTTTGACAGCTAAGGTCAGTCGCTTCGTATCATTTGCTGCTTATGTGACGTGCTGCTTTAATCTTCTGTGGAGGTTTACAGTCGGTGACTTTGCTGAGTCGGAGGGGACCTTGCGAGTACAAGGACCTTCTCACGTTGCTGTAATGGGCATCATCTGCAAAGTTCACTTCAAAGTGTAGGTTCCTGGTGAACAGCAACTTAATTGGAAAGGAATCTTCAGTGGGTTCTGGTTTTTAATATTCGTGAATGCTTGTTAGTGAAGTCAAGAGAGGGATGCATGACTGTTCTCCTGAGGAGCTCTGTGTGACACACAGAGCTCTGTCTAGTCTTGCTCTCCCAGCCACTCACGAGGACTGGTTTGTAGACAGAGGACACGCAGACTGGTGAGCAGGACAGATTGGTCGGCAGCACTGCTGTGTTCAGCACACGCTGCTTGTTTATCAGCTCACTCTGGGGTTCTGCCGTTGAATACCGCAGAGCGTGGTGAATCCTGAGTATGAATTCAGGTTTGTTCTGCTTCATGAATACGTATACAAATAATCTCAGTATATCTGCTGTGTCGCCCTTACTATGGTTATTAGACAGAGGGCTAATCTCACAAGCATTACTTTGGCTTTGCTGCATGAGGAAAACAATAGTGTGATAGTTTCCCTTAAAGTATCACTCTGCTCTAGAAGGGAGAGTACCAACTTTTGACTTTGAGGTATCTATCGAAAGTCAGTGCAAAACCAATTCATTAATAATAAAGGTGAAAATTCCACCCAGGCAACAAGAAATCATTTTTCTTCCAGGTACCTAGAAAAACGATAGTTTTCTCAGTTATTTCTAGGAGCTTTGAATTTTGCAACTTTTATCTTCTGATAAGATGCCTTTCCTATATATGAGTGTTCCTGTACTCTGAGCCTAAACACTTAAAACTTGCATTAATTATTCAAAACAAAATTAGGAAATTTGACTTGAATATGTATAAGCAACTGGTTGCTCATTATGGTTTGAAGTGCTCCTCCAGTTTGAGGGGCCCGTGATGCTTTTTCGCTTACTTATTGGTCCTTCTTCAGCCAGTCACGTCTGTCTGCCCTTCTGATTGGCCCTTCTTGTTGCTTAGGTTTTGTATTTCACTTCTGTTCTGCTCTCAGGTGATTATAAAAATGTTTATTCTCCTGCGTCATTGTTTACGGTCTTTTAGCACACAGGTTTGAGACTGTGATGTGAATGTCTAATATGTCAAAGAATGGTTCCATACTGCAGTATTGATATGTTTGATGATGGCTTTATGTATGTCTCATTCCCAAATTTTCCCATTTAGTCAAATTTTTAGAAATGTGTTTTCGCATTGGCAGCTGCCTCTGATCTCTGGCCCCGCAGTGTCCTTGAGTTGGCATCACTTGGTACAAAGCTATAACACAGAAGCCCCTCTTCGGTCTGTGGACCTGGTTATATTATCACTCCCAAATTGGTTTCTCAGTGGCCGTAAGCTTTGTCACCCCCCTTTCGCCTTCTAGAGGACCAGCTGGCTCCCCGTGGGACTCCTGGTCACGGTGGGTCTTTAGGCTGTTTTTAAAGTGAGTCGGCAGATTGGGTTTGTAGGCATGGAACTGCTAAGAACTGTCCTGTGTGGGTTTGCTGCAGAAGGAGTGACTGTGTCTTGTGATTACTGAACACGCATCTCTTTAGTCACAAAGACCCTTGGTTGTGCTTTTGTCCCTTCAGGGTAAGGAGAGCGAGGAGGAGGATGATGTGGCAGTCAGCGTGGACCATCGTTTTATGGATGAGTTCTTTGAGCAGGTGAGTTTCGCTGCAGCGGACTTGAACTTCTGTGTTAACCAACGATTGCGGAGTTTTGCGTGATTCACGGATCTGCTCACGGTTGTGGAAGCCCTTCTGTCTGTTGATGCGCTGTATAAAAATGCTTATTTACAGTAGGCACTTTTCCACTGCTGGAACTTTTTTCGGGGACCGGAACCAGATCATTTTTCTTGAGCCTGGAACTTCTATCACGTTCAGCCCAAATTTTGGACCACGTGATTGATTCCCCCCAATAACTAACAAAATTACTTGTTCATCTTCCATTGTTTTGGAGGGGGGGTGTAGTATCCTAGGAAACTTAGGAGCTTTTTGCATCTCCTATGCAAGCATGGGAGCATAACAGTCACTGTTCCTATCATGAGGTGGGTAAGCGACACGTGAAATTGGCCAGGACTTACAAGAGTTCTCAGTCAAGACGCCCCAGGAACTCGGAACCAGGAGCTTGGTTCCTGAACTTTGTTGGGACAGCACCTGGTCTCAAAGCCAAGCAGGAAAAGAAGGGTAGGATATGATCTGCAAGACTTTTGACATGTTTCCCATTCAAGGATGAAATAGTTGGCAAAAGAGCTCTGGTCATGCCTCACGGTTTGCTGGGGAGTGTCTGACTCCGACGCACGGCTTCCAGGGTCTCTCGCCTCGAGTGCGGCCTGGGAATCTCTCCCGAGACACAAAGTGAGAGGTGATGAGGATAAGCAGAATGGCGACAGGGTCGTCGGTGATGGATCGCGTCGGTATTTTGACCTGATGTTAATGAGTTTGGAAGACTCCTGTTGAGGAGTGGTGGACGTCACAACATTACACCCAAATTGCAAAGTGCTTTAGGAGAAGAAAAAATGTATTTGTGGTGATGATGCTGATTGGGGGAGGAACAGACGGGAAAAGCTCTGATTTGGTACATCATCCCTGGTTTGTACTTTAATGAACTGAGTAACCTGAAGATCTGTTCTCTTCCTGCTCTGGGGAAACTTGACTAGCCAGGTCATTAAGTTCGGGCCTGTAGAAGCTGTCCTCCAGTATGATTCCCTGTTGATATGTACAGAAGATGTACTGTTAAGAAACAGCCAGTTGTGGATGACCGAAACTGCTGTGGTAGAGTTCTGCTTTTCCAAATCTTGATCCGGGGTCGATACCAGGGCAGTATCTGCTGTTTGGGGTTAGGAACGCTTATATGTTTGGAATAAGGCTGGTATGATTAGAAAAGCACAGAAGCTCCTTATCTCTGTTAAGGAGGCATCTTGAGACCTTTGTGCTTCTGGTGGAGAAGCTGACACCTTGGGGATTTGGGCTCCATACATGGCTTTTCTTTTCAGGTCCATCAGTATCTATGAGCGGAAGGGTTATGTCTGAGATCCAGCCAGTGGGATGGAGCTCTGCTAAGGGGGGCGGGAAGGTGACTAGCTGCTCTGTGAGCGTTCTGTAATGTCTGTATTGTCTGTAATGTTTAATGGGTCTGCTTCAGAGCTCGTAAATCGCACTGTAATGTCTCGCAAGACCAATCCGCATTTATCTGTAAGCTTATTGGAAGCATCCATGCTGCTATTTGCACTGCTATTCAGCTGGGTCAGATGTAGTACGGTGCAATCTAGGATGTGGTAGGGGGTTATGTGGGTTTACATCAGCTTGGCATGTGGGTAATAGAGGCCAATAGGTCATGATGGGAGAGAGTTGTTGTGTGAGCCTTAAGTTGCATAAGGACAGTGATCATGTGACAGATCATGTGAACTGCGCGGTCTTCCAAAGGTGATCACTCTGATTAAACTAACCCAATGCGCTCTACACTAATGTTCAAAACGAAAGATGTTTTAAAATTCTGTGTTTGTTTGTGAACTAGAACACAAAGCAGAACACAGGGACTTCTGGGTAGCAATGCCCCCTCTCCACTCACTCATTCACTTCTCTTTGAATGCAATTTCTGAATTTTTATGCGATTAACAAAACCGCTTCAAACCCTCTGCAGCTTGTGCTCCAGTCCTCGAGGGCTGGTCCCATGGGTCGGGGGCCCCCATGTCGTGATGCTGACAAGGGCTGGCTCTGTGTTGCTGTGTCGTCAGCCGGGAAGCAAAACATGGAACCAGCACATCAGCTGGGAAGTGCCACATGGGAGCACAGTGTGTTTTGACCCCCCCCCCCGCTTGTGCTAGTGCCTTTTATCGCCGCGGGGAGTTGAAACATGCAGGGAGTAAATGAACAAGCTCCCCTGGCCAACCTTCCTCGTAATGCGGCTCCCACCTGGACTTCATTAGCCGCGGTGATTCATAGACTGGTGTCCACTTCACTGAGCGTGAACCTCAGCACCAGGGGGAGAATACACTGCTGCTTGCGTACATGAGTCTACAGTAATATTTAACAGGAATTCCCCAAATTCGAGTTTACGGCCTGCAGCTGTGTTTAGACATTGGTTTACCCATAATGCACTGCTCTCACTGCCCTGCAGGTGGAGGAGATCCGTGGGTTTATAGACACCCTGTCAGAAAAGGTGGAGGAGGTCAAGAGAAAGCACAGCGCCATCCTCGCCTCTCCCAACCCGGATGAAAGTATGTCCTTTATTTTTTTTCTCCCCTTTTCCCTCCCATGCTGAGTCTGTCTGGGGGCAGGGGGGGTCTGAGAGGTGGTGGCTGAAGGTTGCCTAAGAGCCTCAGGAGTTTCTGAGGGTCTCCATACAGGAGAAGCTTGCTGCGCTGTGTGGGTCTGCTCCCCAAAAGGTTAGGCGGGAGTCCCGAATTGAGCTTTTTTTTTTTTTGGTCACGATGATAGTACCATCCGAAATGTAGGTGTCTGCGTACATCATTTGGGAAGGATCCCAAAAAAATGTATTATTTTGTAAATCTCTAAGCCATCTTCCTTGTTTTTTGTCTGTCACGAAGATGCCATAAGTGGTGGGGTTTTTTGTCGTAGTAGCTGGATGAGAATAGTGATGATTACAGCAGCTGTTGGGCCTGGTAGCTGCAGTAGAGTGTAAATCTGGCAGTTAGTGAATCTCGTTCCGTCCCTCAGTGAGACAGATTGTGATCCTCCTGGCTGTGAGGCCATCGTCTGTGTTTAATGCCCTTCATTTATCATCAAAATGAAAATGAACACCCTTCACCATCTTGTGCTGTTGCTCAGCTGTCTCTGGTTGGAGGATCTCGTGGGTGTGGTGTAACAGCCCCTGCTGTGTTTTGGTCCCGCCCCCCTTTAACCTTTTCAATTAAAAATTTCAAGTCAACTCACAGGCTTATAGAACGGGAGCAATTAACACAATGTCAATCTGTCAAGAGTTAATTTAATAGAATTAAGTAAATTTAATTCTAATTTATAATTAAAACCTAAGGAATTTCACATACTTGTCATTTCATATTCCTGTATCAGTAAGGAGGTTCATGTAAAGTTTTAGTATGGGGGGCGGAGCCCCATAAGGGGGTTCGTGGAAAGTTTTTAGTAAGGGGGAGGAGTTCCGAAAGCTTAATTTGCTCCTCTCCCAAACTGGCTTTGGCTGCTGGCTGTGTGTCTTTAACAGACTGCCATCTTCAGTCAATGTCAAAAACTAATATTTTTAACTTTTATTGAGCTGTTTTTAAGACCATTATGAAAGTAAAAGAAGGAAAAAAGATACTCCGTTTAGTGTCAGACTCGCTGGCAATTACCACTGAATTAGAAAAAACCGTACAGTTGAAATGGCAAATCAGTTTAGGCAGGTCAGCTGAGCCGATCGCAGCGGTCTCATGCTGGCCAGCAGGGGGGTTCGGATGGAGTGGAGCGCTTTAAATTCTGGGAATCTGTATGGTGTGGACACCACCACCCCAAGCTCCATTTCTCCCTCCTCTTTGCCTGTCCCGCATGCACACCCCCCTCACCCTCTCCTACCCCCCCTTTTAAACACATCATTTCACTGATCATGGTGACGGAAAGCTTTGACTTCTGGCTGTAATATATCACTTTAAACAGTAAATGAGTTACGCTAAACAGCCGTTACGTGCCTTAGCAGGCGAGGCCTGTGTTTTTAGTTGATTTTATTCCGACTGTGTGAAAACAGAGGTGGGAAGGTGTTACACACTGCAGGTTTTAACTGTGTTTGTCTGTGTGCGTTAGAGAGAGAGAGAGAGAGAGAGATGTGTCATCCCCTAGTGCCATTTCATCAAGGGTCTAACGCTAGTCCTGGGAACTAAACAGAAATAAAAAACCATGTCATCGTCTTCTGAAATCTTTGAGGGACACAATATGGCATGGCTCGTGCTCGATGAGAACGGCACGATTCCCAGAAGAGCACTTTATGTTAATTTACACTTGTTAAGTCGGACCCGATGGGCTTCCTTTTAATACCTTTTTAATTACATTTAGCTGAGATCGAACATGTAAGTGAACTTACCAGTGCGGATGATCTGAAAGTTCAGTGACCGCTTGGGTTGGGACTCAGAAGGTTGTTGGTTCGAATCCCTGGTCAGCAGAGTGATGCCACCATTGGACCCTTTGGCAAGACCTTTAACCCCAATTGCTCCAGGGACTGGCTGACCCTCCTGTCTCCTCTACACCAGTTTCATGAGGTGGCCTCCTGGGATGCTTTTCCAGCTGTCCTGAAGGCGGTCCCACATATGCTGAGCTCTCATTGGCCGCTTTTCCTTCACTCTCTGGTCAAACTCCTCCAAACCCGTTTTTACTGGGTTTATGTCAAATGGCCAGGTCATGTGATGCGATCACTTTTGCTTGCAGGTGGTATTTTTGACAGGTACTGAACTATATAAAATATTTTATTTGTCCCTTATGTATATTTTATGAACAGTCACAAGCAGCTGAAGTTAAATAATGGACGTTTGATTAAATGCTGTTTTTTGTGTATTTGTACGTCTTATACGGGTAACTTGCTGGTTGCCATGGTATCAGAGGAAGTTCCTCCAGTCCATCTCTTTGTCCCACGTGCTGGCCATGTGATCCTGGGCCTAATGGCCGGGTCTGTAAGCTCCCCCCACCTCCTGCACAAGGGCCCTATCTTCTCAGCGCTTCCCCCTAATGAAACGATGAAACACGCGGGAAACTCATTACCGCGGCGCTTATGCACTTTTGGAAGCTTCGGTTTAATTGTATGAATTATGCAAATATGAGGAAATGTGAGGTGTTTGACGTTTCCTGTGTGATGTGAGGGCCTGGCCAGCGCTGGATGGATTCCACCTTTTAACAAGATTCATGTTATAACAACCATAGAGCTTCTCCTGACTGTTTATATCATGGCCCTCATGCGGCTGATGAAGATGCTTGAAACACTAATGATATAACCTCATTAAGTCTCTTATAGTTAACGGGTGGTGTGCTGGCTAGTGGGAGTTTTATTTACACAAAAATGTTTTGAGGGCAGAAAGAAAAAAATGATTGGTTTTCTCTCTGAATCAATCATATTGGAGAGAAGGTGAGTCCAAGCAACTAAAGGTGGGACAAGTCATCTGATTGGTCCTGCCTCTAGTTGCTTGGACCCACCTTCTCTCCAATCTGATTTGGTTCTCTCTCTGAACCATCATTTTGTTTTTTCCTTCTGCCCTTTTGTGTTACTTTTTGTAAGTAAAACTCCCATGAGTGGTGAGCTAGCTAGGGATCTGTATTCAGACTGCTGGAGCCAGAGAGTCATATTGGAAGGTTGCATTGTGAGCATCCCTTAAAGGTTTGTCACACCTCTGCAGGCTAACGTATTCCTCCCGTCAAGCTTGCTCTCCTGCAAGGCCCCCGCGGTGTGTAAAGGAGCGACCCGCTTGGCCGGACAAGACTGCAGACAGAGCCATCATGAGGATAATGTTCATGTGGCAGACGATGTTTGCTGAGGTCCAGGTGCTGGAGTGAGTGGGTGGGAGAAGCTGCCCCAGTTGTCTGATTAGCCATGCAGCCCTGTGTCGCCTGCCCCCCCCCCGTGAGGATACACCCACAGCAATGGCCCTCATCGTGCTGAAACTTCATGTCATTGCAGTGTTTTATGGCAGCATCATTTGCTGTACTACTCGCTGGCTTTGTTGGGGCTTGATGACTAGATTTATACTTCATAAAGCCAAGTTGTTGTTTTTTTTTGTAAACCCCCCCCCCCCCCCCACCTAGAAGTTGTTAGCTAAGGAGCCGTTCAGCCTTCCGGCCGCAGAGGTAATTTGGAAATGTAACTCGCATATTACTGCTGTTGTATCCAACCCAGCTGCAAGACCAGTCCCTGGAGACCTTGATAGGGAGATGATTACATATAAATAATAATTTGCTGATAGTTTCTTTATTTGTTGAGGGACAGGTGAGATTACAATTTAATCATTTTTTTCGTCAACGCTTATGCAGTCCAGCACAGCTGCCGCACTCTCGGCATGTTGGATGAAGCTGACTGGTTTGCAGGCCTTGTCAGGGGTCCGTGCAGCTGGTTCCTGCCTCCCCCAGTGACGATAAACGCTTTATCTGCACCATGTTGAACGTTCTGGTCTATTATGCCTTTTTCTGGCTTTTTATCAAACCGACATACCGATACAGGCTTAATGTGCATGGTGCATTAACCTTTATAGAATAACTGTACGTAAAGACCTCTTTATACAGAAAAAACTCAGACCATTGCCTGCCTGGTGGGGGGAGGAGATTGTTTCATCCTAAATGGGTATGATGGCGAATTTTTCTTCTGGCCATCCACAGAGGGGCTGGCTCTATCTCTGTATTGGCTCATGAATGGTGTTTGTGTTTTTGTACCTGTTTTCCCTGTACCGCAACGGGTCAGGAGGAGTACAATGTCCCGAACCCCACTTGTATGCCCCCCCCCTTTCACCCGCTGGCATTTGTTTCCTTTCAGTCCCCCTGGAAACCTGCTCCCCTTCAGTCCAAAACATCCAAAATGTGGACTTTAGCAGATCAATAGCACAGCTAGCGGTAGCTGGTCTGTTTACCCTCTCTGCAGGTGGGGGCAGCATGCAAAGCCACCGATTTAGGGGTGGAGGATTTCACAAGGCCCTTTTGTACCCAAATTCTTCCACGGAGCCACATGCCCCTTATCGGTCAAGGCCATCAAAGAGTGTCTCAGCATGACATGAGTGAAGGACCTTCTTGCCGTCCACCTTTTGCCTGCCTATTGTCACCATCACGCCCACCTGCTGTTTATGTGCCACCAGCTCCCTGCCACTATGACTTACTTCGAGCTGTGTTCCCGTTTCTGCATTCATCGACGCCCGGAAGCATCGCTTCCCCAATTACCAGTAATTTCTTGAGATGTACCAGGCCAGGCACACAGCCCAATTAGCCTCGCCTTCACGCTGCCAGACTGTCCTGCCTTTTTGAAGTCTCTCCTGACATACTTGTGCCTGTAATGAAACATTACATAATGAAATTTGCGACTGACTTTTCCCCAAATATGGGGATGTTGCTTGCTGTGGTTTGACAGCTGAATGCCCACCAAGGGACCGCCATAGAACTTCATATAAACGCTCAGGACTGGTATGGCTCCCATGTCATTAAATCGCCTCACCTACAGGTTTCTCAGGCTGAGTCCCCTTCTCCCAGGCTCCAGACCTGTAGGAGGTGGGCCATCTTTAAGTTCATTAGGGTCCATGGCTTAGTCAGTAGCCTCTCTCACGTAATCATCTCCACATTCTTAATACTCATGAAATGTTTTTCTCCCCAGCTTTGGAGGTCTTCTGTTTGAAGACAATAGCATCAAAGACTGTCAAAACTTTTTCTCTGGTACTTTTTCTAAGTACGCTGATTCGTGGTGTTATGCTGGGTGGAGAGCAGGAGCTATCGGAATTATGGCCCAGCTACTGTTTTAGAAGATTACGCTGTGGAGTGACCCCATTTAATTGAAATTTCTGTCATCTTTAAGCGAGTTTTGTTTATCACTGTTGTTTTTCTGTAGTTGGGCAGCCTAATTTGCTTTGGTGTGCTAAATCTCCTGAGAGACGCCTTTTGATTTTGATTTATTTTATTTTGCATTAAATTATCATGAATCGCAATCCTTCCTTTTCTTTGGTTCAGCTTAAGTCCTCCGAGCAGTAAACCCCACTACTGAAGCAGGTTTTTGTTTTTGGATGTCTGTCTGTCTGATTGCAGTCTGTTTCAGTTTCTTCGCTCTAATAGACCTTCTCCCCCCCAAAATGTGTGTAAGCTTGGCCGCCATCTGACTCCTGATGCCGCCATTCTGCCCGGGCACTATGCCTCACTGCACGGTATTTTGACCGTGTATTCAAAAGCAACGCTATTCCGGTATCTTGAAATCTTGCCAATTTTTACAAAATTCGCTGAGTGGGGGGAGTGGGGGTGGTCCGTCCAATAAACTCAGCTGACTTGAAAAATTGTACAATATACCCGAACTACCATGGTAATACCTCCCAACTGTGTATGTGTGTGTCTGTGTGTGTACACCATCATCCTCTGGGGGCACAGCTATGCCTCAGAGCAGGGAGCCGTTTTCTGTCCATTCACCCCCTTCCCAAACGCCCTGTGCAGGATCCTGAGCCGGGTGTTGTCGTTTAGTTATGGTGTTCGTGTGGGTGAGTATCCCTGGTCCTCAGTATCAGTCTGAGAAGGAGGGATTTGCAGGCTAGTCTGGTTATTCTCTTTGTTGCTGGATGTCCGCTTTGTGATCAGGACCATAACGACCTGTAATGGATTGCCATCCTGAAGGCACTGTGTCACATAGACCGTGACTGAGCGGAGCCATCCGTGCCTTTGAACTCATTTCCTCTTTTCAGTTTTAGGCCAGACTGGGCTCTGAGGTTCAAACTCTGTGTTCAAGCTTGAGCTGAGGAATTCCTTGTTTATCCTTGTCCCTCTCTACCCTGGTTCTCGTCATCCCTCCTCATAATTCAGTGTGGGCTCTGCCGTAAGCGCGTCGATCAAACGACGCGATGGCTCAATGTTGGGTGAAGCAGTAACTCCTCGTCACGTCCAGCCAGCCCCTTGGCACCAGGAGGAGTCATGTGTTCCTGATTGGGGACTGTTGCAGGTGGCTGTCCCCATTCTTTGTTGTACCTCTTGGCATTAAATGAGAAGCGGCCACCTGTCACCGCACGTCGGGCGCCGTGCAAACGAGGCCTCCTTCCAGCTGCTCCCGCTGACGCTGTGGATGGAAGCACAGCTCTAAACCGGCATGCTTCTTTGGGAATATTGCATGTCGTCAGAGCGGATGTAAATCTCAGAGGAATTCCTCAGAAGCATCCCCCCCGTCCAGATGCGGTGGCAGCGTTTGGTGTGAAAGGTGACACCTTGCTTGTGTCACATTAGCATAGAAGTCAATGAATGTCTGCCCCCCCCCCCCCCCCCCCCCCCCCCCCCCACCCCCCCCCCACCCCCACCACCCACCACCC
>JAAGVU020000036.1:4406052-4416971 GCA_011763525.2 Mormyrus iriodes | reverse complement strand
ATGTACGCCCCCCCAAAGCAGCCAAACAGAGCTCTCTGAATTGGGCTGCTGGTTCCTTGCCCCCACCCCCCTCACAGCCCCCCCCTGAGGAGTACTCCTTGTCCCTGCTGCACAGGTGATATTCACACACACCCACCCCCATCTTTTGTAGTATTTTCCAGCAGCCTGTTTTGTGGCAATCAAGGTAGAGGAGGAGTGTGGAAGAGGCCCACAGTTAGCATTAGCATTGGCTAGCTTACATGTTTAGCGTCACCGCTGGCTGGTTTATGCTTGCAGATAGCTGCTAAAGGTATTAAAGCTGAACTGAGGATTTGTGCATAGTTACTTTTCCTGTGTTTAATGTGGAGTGATGGCTACCTACCAACACATGGATAAATGTGAAATGAAACTGACTGATTTTATTCTGAAATACCCCCTGAATTGCAATTTAGCTCCTCCTGGGAGTCAGAGTGGGAGGTTCCGTGGGGAGATTTTACGATGGCCTCAGCCCCTCCTTTCAGAACCTGTCCTTCCTGGCAGGCAAACTGGATGCACTGAGCTCCAAGGAGCATTTGTTAACAAAACTGTTAACAAAATTCATGGTTCAGCACAAACCTCGGTTTTGTGTTTATGGTTTAGGACAATTTCAATACAGTAGGAAAATTACCAATTATACGATTACTGAACAATTACTATGGCAGTAAATGTATTCGTTTGCTTCTTTGTGCATACCACACCAAGAATGATGTACTGGATGGTACACAGCGTATAGGTTTATCTGCAAAATATTTACTATGATAATGATGATTGGGCAATATTTCAGTATCTGGGAGTATTAGTCTGATCTAAGAGAGTCGGTTTTAGTACGATTTCGGTTGGACTAACATTTAGATTCAGACTTAAACATTCCATTAATATAATTATTTTGGATGTCTAGACTAGGTTTAGCAATACTGAATTATTCATATGGCCAGACCTAATGTTAGTGATCTACATTGTAAAAATGCAAGGTGATGTCATGTCCGTAAACTTTCAGTGAATTTACTCTCTGTATGAAAATATTAGGTAAAGTTGCTTTGCCTTGGATACTCTTCATGCAACACTTTTTAATGTTGGAAAACGTATTGGCTGAATAAAAAACGGGTATAATGAACACGTATAATAAAACTATTAGTGCAAATCGGATAATTATCTGAACTTTTAAATGGAATGCTTGCAAACGGCATCTGTCAAATCCTGCTCATTCTGCCTTTAAGGACAACATCTACCTCTCCTGACTGGTTTGTTTTTACGATTGAAGTAAAGTGGAGTGGAGTGGATTTAGGGCAAGCAGTAAAACTTGGGCACAATGACGAAAAGGAATGGGGCTCACATGTGATTCTACTCCCTATGTTCATGCCGAAGAGCTGTTGAAAAGAATCAGATCGTTTGTAAACGTAACATCACTACTCTGCCATGCGCCTGTGTGTGTTCTCCTATGTACAGACCCCCTTCCTTACTTGCATTTTAAACAGGCCAAGTAGTTTTATTTGTCTGTTTTTGGACTGATATCTGCTGGTGGAGTTAGGAATTATCTTAATGGATCCCCAATAATCCCCAAAGGCAAGTAAAAGTTTAAATGCAGAAGTCAGACTCACAGTTTATAATTGAAAGATGTGCAGGGTATTTTCTTCATTGGGGACATGGGGGGGGGTGGTGACAACACACACTGTAAATAGGAATGTCTGACTACTATGCGATGTGCTGAATGGGGCTGTTGTCATTCACCGTTCTCTCCCCCCCCCCCCCCCCACTCCCCCTTTCCAGAGACAAAGGCTGAGCTGGAGGAGCTGATGACAGACATCAAGAAGCTGGCTAACAAAGTGCGCTCCAAGCTGAAGAGTAAGTCTAACACCTTGAAGTACCGTATTTATAGTATTATCTTGAAGTATGAAAGGTACGGTACCTGGTGCGATGGAAAAGCACCTCGTGGTCGAGCGGTGAATAGGCCAGCTTTGCGGCACTGTACATTTCCTACGAGCTGTACGTTGTTTTTAGTTTTTTTGTTTTTTTCTTCTCAAACGAACGCTAATCTTTGTGGCAATGGTGTTACCCAAAGCAGACGACACTGCCATATGGTGGTTGGCTGCGCCAACGACGCACCCTCTGCTGTGCTCCATGCTGCTTCTATTACTTCCGGGTCAAAGTCAAGGGGAGGGGGGACTGTGGAGCATGCGCAGAGTGCCTAGGCCAGTTTGGGTCTGATTGGACGTATGCATGCAAGAGTAAATCGACTCCAACCGCATTATCTGGGTGTGTTGGCTCAACTAAGAGAGAGTCAATTTTAGTACGATTTCAGTTGGACTAACATGTTTTACATGTATTTTTTAAAATCCGGTTTTAGTCTGATTAAAACAATAATTCGATTTTTTTTTTTTTTTTTTTTTTTTTTTTTCTAACCATGTAAACGTACGGACTCCTGTTATCTCCGATGTTCAGCTATCTGTTCTGAGATCAGTAACAGGCCTGTTGCTTCCTCATATACATATTTGAAGTCCGTAAACATGGGAACGGCAGGGAATAGAAATACCCATACTACCAAATGTATTCTTTTGTTTTAATGTTTGGCTGCATTTGGTTGAGCTCTTGTGCATCTGCCTGGTGCCGTCAGAAGCTGATGTAATGATAGTACTCCTTTCACTGAGCTTCATTGATCTCTTTCTATGGGCTCTAGACTACAAGCTAAATAAATTTCCTGGTAATAGTTCTTTTAATGGTCTGAGTCACTGAGCTGTGATTGAGGGTTTAACTGACATCACCACTCAGGCTGAGGGTATTAATCGGAATGGTTTAGTTTTGTTCATCCGTTCAGTTTTGTTCTGTGAGGTGGGGGGGTTATTTTTTGATGAGGCAATATAAATGCTGCATACCTTGATGACGCTTGTGTAATCGCCTTGGAGGAGGATTTGTCGTTGAAAGAGCACTCTCTCACTCGGCATTCTGGGAAAAAGCATCTGTTCTGAGTTATCACCCCAATGAGGCCTCTGACTGTCTCTTTTCAGCGGATGGCTCCTTAGCTGGGCGGCTGACCCGCCGCTCCCGGGTGGTGTAATATACGTTGCGATGTTGCTGCTGTGCTCTTCTTTGTTGTCTCAGTTACCACAGCCCTCTAGAGAATCACAGGTGGGACGTGGTGAGGCGGATCACTGTCAGCTGTCCCCCTGCAGAGGCAAGAAACCTGAAGTAATAAGTAGATCGCTTAGTAACACGTTGCACTGGCCTGCAGCAATCCCATCCACACCCGTCCGGCACAGGGGGCACCGGTGTCTGTCCGAGCTGCGATCCAGAAAGTCCTGAGAACCTTTTAGTGGCCAGGAAGATGTTCTTTTGCGGACACCTGGTCACCTATGTCTTCCTGCGGGAAACCTGTCTCTTCCAGGGTGTTTCCCAGGTTAGAGAAGGGCTGCTCTGCCCTGGGAGGCCGGATAACCTTGTGATGGAAATGTTTCCCACTTCATGCTCTGCCAGGAGATTGCCCTTGATTTGATACATTGACAGTTATGACGAGCAACCTTTTTAGATAAGTGTCCTTGAACCTTGAACTTTGATTTAATCAATGCGCCTTCTGGTAACCCACTTCTGGCAGACTCACCCCAGCAGGTCTGGAGCTTTGAGATGTGTACAGTTGAGCAAGTTTAGTTGCAGGATTTATCTCTGATGGACAGGGCTTGCACTGATTGAACCATGTAGGTTGTCAAGCCGAGAAACTTGACCGCGCCACTGATTCCCCACAGGCATCGAGCAGACCATCGAGCAGCAGGAAGCGGGCACCCGGACCGCAGACCTGAGGATACGCAAGACACAGGTGAGGAAGGGTGATGGCGAGGAGGGGAAGCGTTTGGGGGTGATTGCCTCTGATTCCAATGGCCTAGATAGTTGTGTGTGTTGGCAGAATTCATGTTCAGAATTATCTGCTCTGAATGCAGTATCTGTGGTCTGTCCTGCTGGCTGCGGAAATCTTGTACTGTTCCTGTTTCCTTGGATTGTGAACTAGAAAAACGTTTCAGGGTTTATTCAGGTTTTAATTCAGATTCTTCAGGGTCCTTTAGATTGCCCGAGTTAACTGGCATATGCTGATTCGCTCCTTGTCTTTAGCTGTGCAGTAGTACTTATAGGTGTGTATCTCCTAAGGAATCCTGAAGGATTCTCCTGGAGGCGGTGAGTGGCTCCATGGGCTAAGTCTCTGTGCCTGTGATTGGAAGGTCACCAGTCTGAGCTCTGGCCTCGGCAGAACAGTCACATGTCTGTGGGCCCTTGACTGAGACCCTTAACCCCTGCTCCTTGGGTGCCGCATGTTGGCTTACCCTGAGCTGTGATCCCCAAACTATGTAGAGCAAGATGGGGCAGGCAAAGAGAAGAATTCCAACTTGCCGCGGACTCATGTCTGAATACAGAAAGTGTCCATGACAAGTTGTTTATACTTTGAATGAGGATGGGGAGAAGTTTCATTGGTCTCATCTCATTTGACTTCCTCTGCCGGCCCCTGGAGGATGGGCTCCCCCTTTGACTCTGGCTCCTCCCAAGGTTTCTTCCTCCTAGGGAGTTTTTCCTTGCCACTGTCGCCTCTGGCTTGCTCACTGGGGGCTTTGGGCGGGGATAATATAAAGCGCTTTAAGACAATGCAATGTTGTGAAAATGTGCTATACAAATAAAATTTAATTGATTTTGAACAGTTTGTTTTGGAAGGTGTGTAGGATCCATATATACAAATGTCCACATTAAAGGTCCTCGGCCTCATTTCTTCATAATTGGTCTATCTCTTATCTCCAGCATTCTACCCTGTCCCGTAAATTTGTGGAGGTGATGTCCGAATACAACGCAACACAGTCGGACTACAGGGAGCGCTGTAAGGGCCGCATCCAGAGGCAGCTGGAGATCAGTGAGTGAGAGCGGTCTATCTCCGTGTGCCAAGTGACTCGGCTGGGTGGTCTGAATTTTTCTTTATCACGTTCTCATTTTAATCATTTTGCTTCCTGGGTTGCTTGTCTTTCCCTGACATCTCATCTTAAATGCTTCAGCGCATCTCCCTGATGGCATAGAGTTGGGAATAGTGTGAGAACGATTAAAGAACTCTGCTTTATAATCCAGCGACCATGTTGAAACACCTTCTGAAGGTGTTGACGTGACGCGCTGGGTGTCCAAGTTCGTTTTGACAGGCAGGTGTCCAGTTACTTCTCCTCTTAAATCCGGTCCTGATGTTAGTGATTCCTCTCTGTCCTTGTTCTACCCCCCTCCCCCGTGAGTGACTCTGAATCTAGGTTTACTGTAGACAAGTAGAAATAATACAAAATTTCCTTCCGAATTTTTAATGGCTAGCCGAATAAAAGTAACAGAATGACCTTAAAAAGTGAGGAGGCTGGAGGGAACTCCGTGTGAAGATGATCCTGTCTGTTACTGCTGTGACTGCTGTTGGATCGACTCTGATATGTAATGAATGTAACGCCCTGCGGGTTAGCAGCATGCTATGCTATAGCAGTTCCGTATCCTCGCTAACGCTATCTCAGTACCAGGACAGTCTTTCTTTTTTTTTTTTTTTCTTCAGTATTCCTCCCCGCATCATAGAGCATAGAAACTCCAAACCCGGATGTGACCCAGTCATATAAAACCCATAAAAATAACCTCCTTCAATCCCCTCCCTGCTCCCGGTCGGCCCAGTGGCCCCCAGTACCAGCTGTCCGAGCAGGACCCAGAGCCGTGGCCCGGCCGGGAAGGCGGCGCTCCTTTCCTCCGGCCATCTGTCCCTCAGCGGGGCTGAGGCGGGTGCCAGGTCTCCCTCCCGTCCCCACACCCACCCGACAAGCGGGTCGCCCGGCATTCCTCACGCCCCAGCCCGGTAAACACGGTGCCCAGAGCCGGCCCAGTACCCCAGGCACCCTCTCAGTAGTGCTCAGTAGACGGATGTGCCTGATTTGATCGGTGTTTTCTTCTGTGTTGAAATCGGCATCAGCACTCTGTCCTTCCACTGAGGTGAAACAAGGTCGGTCCTTGGGGAACCTGAAGTGTAGGACTGAGATGATCTGATGTCTGAGTGATGCTGGATCCTCGGCCAATGATAAACCTGATTTTGTATTAATAGTGATTGCTCCCCCCCACTCCCCAACAGCGAACAAAGTTCACGGTTCATTTCAGATCTTCTCTGCTGCGTTATTGATGTGCATTAGATCAGAGTTGTTTCTCTGTCTGATATCGTCCTCTCTTGACACTTCGCCTTTAGTGACGTGATAAAATGGCCCGAGTGGCTCAGCTGAAGCGTATTATTACCGACGTCAACAGGTTTGCACGCTCATGCTGCACTGCTTTGGAATTTTTCATCATTATTCCGAGTGTAAAGATTCGCTATTTGCAGCCTGCTGACATCTGCTGTCCATTGTGGATGTGGGGGGAAGAGAGCAGTGTGATGACATGGCGAACAGGTTCCCCCAATCCTCTGAACTGACCCCCCCCCCAATCCCTCTTCACCATGTGCTGAACTGCAGCTTTCTCAGCTGTCGGCAATCTAAATGTACGCAGATCCGCAGACGCAAATACTGTAATGAATAAAAGGCAAGAAGTGAAGAAAATCTCCATTTTTTAAATCTTAAATTGTTGCAAAATCTTAGAACGGATGTTCTGGCCTGAGCCATGCATATCTGTACATATTCCTTCTGGTACCTTTTAACTTCTAGCAGCGTTTTAGAGCAGGGGGTGTGAGCTGCGGGTGGTTCATTACTTGCGCTCGTGAGTCAGAGGACCTGACACCTGGGGCCTCTCAGGTGTCCAGTCCATTGCCTGTATGTGTAGCAGTACATCATTTAATTAACTGCTGAATATTTCAGTAGGACACGACAGAACAAATGGTTAAAATGAATGGCAATGAAGTTGAGAATGTAAGACCCAAATCTTTTTTTTTTTTAATAACCTGGGTCCTGGTCTCCATAGCAACCGCCCAGCGCGCCTTCTGTATGTGAGGGAGACGCGCGGCATAGAATCTGGGAAATAGGGGTACTCTGTCTACTGGTCAGGTACCTCATCTCATCTGAGGATGTTGCCTATGCTCACGACTGACTGGCATGTGTATCTGTCCATGTATTGCTGATCTTGAACGTTTCGGGGTGTTGCCATGTGGCTTGTCTCCTGCCTGCCGGACAAACAGTCCCTTTTGTCACTGGGGGCATACAGTGCAATGGGCCAGTGGTTCCTCTCGTCAGGATATCGAGCAGCTCCTCATTGTCCATGTGGCCGCTTCAGTCTCCGGTCACTTCCACACCTGTTATGGATATTGGCGTCATGATCAGAGGAAGTCTGCCTGTTATAAGGAATGGTGACGAAAATAACCATGGCAACAGGCGAGACCCTCTCTCACATGTCTTCATGGTAAATGTTAAATTCTAGCAGCCAATTGAGAATGGGGGGTACCCCCCCCCCCATCCCCATGCTCAGAGAACCCGAATCACGTATAAGACCATTAAAGCCATTCCACCCAGGCAGATGTGGCTCATGGAGAATTAACGGTAGCTTTTGCTCCTCAAACATGTCGACTCTTTCTCGATGAAAACCTGAGCTGATGGAGGAGTTTGGAGTTGTCAGCTGCCCCTCCCCTGCACAGACTCATTCACCCCTTCTTTTTAACTGGGTGCATCAGCCTCTGTTGGCTAAGTACACAGCTCTTTGACCGGTCACTGTGTTCTCATTGGCTGTCAGGAGCTCCACCTGCCTCCACCTCCTGGCCACGCCCCACTTCTCCCCAGCTCTGTAAACCCAAGCAGTGCATTTATTGCCACCTTGTGTCAGCCTCCTGATTCTGCAATGAAACTACACGAAATGGGGGGGGGGGTGAGGCTTTGTGGTCCACAGTAGGCGGGGCTTCAGTCAAAAAATTCATAATATTAAAACCAAGATATTCCTTCGAAAAAATATCCCATGTCTGCTGATTTGAACGTGACCTTTGAGCTCAGGAGTGGCGGCCATGGCTGGGGCTGCGGCAGGGCGATGTGAAATCTGATTGAATATAGGAAGCTAATTACAGCCATTATCGTTTAATACGGCTGCTGAACCTCCAGCGAAGGCCAGCCTGTGGCTGGTGGTTTATGGGAAATTCGCTGCCTTGTGTGTTTGGTCTTATTTCTCTACTCGCCCCCAATGAACCACAGGTTGCCTAGCATGATGGCATGCTGCCCCCCCCCCCCCAAGCAGCTGCGGGGGGCTTTAATGAAGTGGTTTGACTGCTAACTGCCCGCATAACCATGCAACAAAGCTGTTGCTGTGAGCGGCTGTCTGTGAAGAGCCTCAATTAAACCTGAATTTAAATTCTGAGAATTATGGCCTGGGGGGGGCTTCTGCAGTTTCTGCTGCACTCAACTTCACTGCTCTTTTTTTTTTTTTTTTTCCCTGTTTTTTTGCAACTGTCGCCATTAGTGTCACAAATCTGCCCCCCCCCCACCCCACTTCCCCCCCGACCGGCTAACCTGCTTCCCTGCTTGTCTTTCCACAGCCCCCCACCCCTACTGATCCAGACTCTTGAAATTACAGTGGGGTTATGCAATTATTTTTTTCCACCCCACCTCCACATAATCCACGTTGCTGAAGGGGGGGGGGGGCAGTGACGTCGCCATGCCGATAGGTACCCAGGCTCAACATTTTTATTTATTTTTTCCTTTTTCTTATTGTGATTCTCTGTACTGGCAGCCCTCGCATCATGGAAAATGCCTCAGGGGCCCGGAACGCATTTCCTAATAGCAAGCGGAGATGGTTTTATTAGTCTGCTCGATGCAGCCCAGTCTGGCTCTCACATGTTAATAACAATTTTGTCAGTATGTCAATATCAGTCACTAATATGGAGACTCTCTTTGGCAATAACCATGGAAACCAGCTGCACATCAACTCAAAGGGAAGATTATAGTGAACCGGGAAAAGGAGCTAACTGTAAATCTTCAGTAGTAGGGCATTGTAGCTCCCTTGTTGTATTGTCTTCCAAATAACAGGAAGACTCCCTGAGGTACAGGAGCCTTGGTGGGGAGGCCCCATTTAGCACCACTGTGGTGACCCGGTGTCATCCGAACCTGCCTTTATATGCTTCACAGTGGGAGTAGGGCCAGGCTCATGGCTGTCAGTGTGTCAGAGGCCAGCAGGGGGCAGAAGGGTCAAAAATGCACATTTATCATCTGTGTTAATGTTGTCATGGAACATGAAAGAAAAGTCAGCGCAGTGTCTGCAGTCCCGTGATGGCGAATTTTAAAGCGGTCACGTAGTAGAGCCGCAGGAATAGCAGCGGTGGCGGGAAGCCGATACGGTGGCATTAAGGAGTGTAGATCCCAAAACGAATGTTTCCCAGCAGCCCTGAGGTAGGCAGGCGTGTCTGTGCCAGTGGGCTCGCATAGCAGTGCATTACTGCCATTTGTGGGTCCCTGCCGTGCTGTGCCATACGGGGAGGGGTGACGGGGGCCACGTGCCCACCGTACCAAGCCTCCTGTCCACCTGGCACCAGAAATGGGGGGGGGGGGATTGAGGAGCCGCTGTGGTGTGTTAAGCAAAGTCAGAGAGTGCCCTTGTCTGACCCCTTATCGCCTCCACACGTCAGAGCTGATGCTGCCACAAAAAAAATAAAGGAAATGGTAATTTAATTAAAGGAAAACAAAGCGGGTGGGCTGCAGCCAGGTGCCACCGCCGATTAGGAGTGACTCATTCCTCCTGGTGGCTGGGGGGGGAGGGCTAATTGACCGTCCTCCCTGGCTGGTGATTAGGAAATGTAGATGAACCTGTTAAGGGTGCTCCCCCATCCTCTATCCTCCTGCTGTCTTTATCTATCTCTGTCACAAAACCAAAGGCTGTTGGGGGGGAGGGGAGTGCAGAGGAGACTAAGTTGAATGGAGTTAGTAGGTGGGTATTGGGGCGGGTGGGGGCTGGCCAGGACAGGGGGGTTTAACCAGTCCTATCCACAGCAGCTGAAATGAATCACAGCATGAAGCTGGCTGTCCAGGGAGTAGTGTGTGTCTTACAGGAGCACCGGTTTCTCTGTAATCAGTGCTCTGTGGTCAGTGCACACAGTGCCTCCTAGTGGCCTGGCCTCGCCCTGCACCGTGTCACCTGCCTTTCCTGGTCCTGGTGAACACTGATCTCCATTTGCTGGGAGTGCAGGGAGCATAACTGGCAATCTGAGCCATCTTTTTGTGGGGGGGGAGGGCAGAGTCTGCCACCTCAGTGTCAGGGTGAAGGGCGGCGCTTCCCATTGCGCTGTGCCTGCCTGGTCGGCGGTCGGGATATCGTGTCATAATTTAGCCAGTATAATGCTTACCAAGCATGCCGCGTGAATCGGCATTGTTTGTCTGAATGGGGTAAACGGGATCCGGTTTCGTGCCTCGCAGGTAGGGGGCGAGCTTTTCGCCTCCAGGGGAAGAACTTCTCTTGTCCACTCTCAAGGCAGCTTGTCAACAAACAGGGTGTAGAATAGGGGTTCCCAAGATCCAGGTTGACGCCTAGATCAAATGTTGGGCCAGATTTAATAAGTATCGCCATTTTAAAAGTGGGTGGAAATTTGGAAATTGACCATCCCCTCCCCCAAACCCCCAGTGTGCTGTGGCCTGGTGGCATACTGGTCGCCCCCGGTGCATAATGTCCACGTCCTGACCTGGTCTGCCGGTTTCTGACCTGTACACGGCTGCATTGAGTAGGGAGGTGTTGACGCTGAGAGAAGCCAAACCTAAATCACTGTTTGTGTGTGTTGGGTCACCCCAGCTGGCAGGAACACGACAAACGAGGAGCTGGAAAGCATGTTGGAGAGTGACAACCCTGCCATCTTCACTTCAGGGGTGAGTCCTCGCTCACTTGTTCGCTCCCTTCCCCTGTACACTCTTCCCCCCCGCCCTCTCTCTAGCACACCCATGCAACCAGCACCATGACACCCCCCCCCCCCCCCCCCCCCCCCC
>JAAGVU020000036.1:4362075-4389811 GCA_011763525.2 Mormyrus iriodes | reverse complement strand
ATTACGTATCGGGGTACATTGCGATGACAAATCTGATTGTCTTTGTCTTTGTGTATTCTGTTCATCACAAAGTGAAAGTAATGGAAGGGGCAGTACGGTGGTGCAGTGGTTAGCACTGTTGCTTCACACCTCTGGGCCCAGAGTTCCCTTCTCCGTGCGGGTTCCATGTGTATGGAGCTTGCATGTTCTTCCCATGTCGTCATGGGGTTTCCTCCGGTTTCCCCCCACAGTCCAAACACATGCTGAGGCTAATTGGAGTTGCCAAATTGCCCGTAGGTGCGCATATGTGTGAATGGTGTGTGAGTGTGCATTGTGATAGGTTGGCGCCCCATCCTGGGTTGTTCCTTTGCCTTACGCCACCAGCCTCTGGGATAGGCTCTGAGCTCCCCGTGACCCCGAATAGAATAAGCAAATACAGAAAATTGATGGATTAAAATAATGGAATTGTATGTATTAAATTCTCTTTATCTATATTATTCATTTAGACTTAACGCTAAAATAATGGTAATAAATGTTACCATGTTGGGTGGGGTGCGTAGGAGGGCCCCATGGAGTTTTTTGCCTAGTAGGGAGTTAAATGTTGATGAGTTAAATGTTAGGCTTGAATAAACTAATATACTGCGTGTAGGCCTAAGCGTAATGTGATTTGGGTTTCCTGTGCATTAGTGGTACTAGAAGAGCACAATTCGTTGTTGTACGCAACACCGCAAACTGGGGGCGTACGGGAACGGCGCGCGCTGTGGGGTGATGCCGTCCCCACCTTCATTGCATTACTGTGTGTGCGCGAAAAGGGCAGGGGATTACGTCATTATCCCGATCCTCTCATTAGATCAGCAGCGAAAGTAGACCGACCTGCTGTGTGTGCATGCAGCACAATGGACTTGGCGAGGGCTGCATCGGGGGGAGAGCGCTTGCTTGCAGAGCGATCGCGGCGCCTTCACGCTCCTCCGAAGGACGGCTGCTCCCACCGGACAGGCGGGCGGTCACGGAGCCCGGAGCATCCGCGGCGGCTGAGCCTGACGAGGCGTGCGACACAATGCCGACTTCCGATTGTGCGGCGGGCGACACCGGGAAGCTGTGTGCCCCCATGAAGGACATGAAGCTGGGGATGCAGCGTTCCTTCTTTAACGCGTCCCAGGAGGTGAGCTCTACCGTCTGGACAGGTTAACGACAAATCGCGGCAACTTTAGGACCAGTCATTTCAAAGTACGCAATGATTGCCGGTTATTAGCTGTTTTACACCGTTAATAATGAGTAGTGGCCATTACGTGTAGAGGTTGTTTTTTTATTCCCTTTTCTCTAAGCATTTTCATACCGACCAAATAAACTATGAGTATAAATCGAATTTCTCATTCTTATTTCAGTCATTTTGTGAGCACGTCGGCCTTAGCAATCGGGGATGAGCTTTCTCATTGGAGCGCGTGTTTGTCCGTGTGTCATATATTGTGATGAATAGGACTCAAAATTGTGAAAATAATAATTTCGATTTATCCAGGTGTAAGGCCCTACCAGACTAAAGGGCTTTTTGTCTTTGAGGTAAGAAACTGAACCAAGGGCAGTGAGGGCGTCTGGTGCCTGGGTCTGTAATACGGATTAGCTTGTGGTATTCCGGTTAAGGTAATGAATCTGGGTTGCCAGATAATGTCCCGAGAGGCAGAATGCTGAATCTTTTAGGAAGGTGTAGCAGACTGATTATTTTGTGTTGGTATATTACATAGAATGTGGTTCATATATGTAATTGGTGATTTGAATGGTCATTTTTAGGTTTAATGTGTCATTGTAATCTGCAGTTTCCGGAAGTTATCTCCCTTAATGTGGGGGGCAAATACTTTACCACGCGACTTTCTACCCTGCGTCGCTTTGAAGATGGCGTGCTGGCAGCCATGTTCAGCGGGCGACACCACCTTCCCCTGGATGCTGAGGGACGCTACTTCATCGACAGAGATGGGACATATTTTGGGTGAGCCTTCACCTGTGTTGTCCTGGGAGTGAGGATGGGTCCTTTGTGTGTAACGAGGCACATCCTTCATGTGTGACATTTTATGTAACTTGTGTTTGGGTTCAAGGGACATCCTGAACTTCCTGCGGTCAGGGGAGCTTCCTGAGAGGGAACGAGTGCTGGCGGTGTACAGGGAAGCCCAGTACTATGGCATCGGACCCTTACTGGAGAACCTGGAGGCCACGCAGCCCCTCACTGGGGAGAAAGTTCGGCAGGCATTTCTTGGGCTTCTGCCCTACTACAAAGGTGAGGTGTGTGGATGTAGGGGATGGGGGGTGTCCTGCTCAGACCTGGGGAGGTACCCCTGGTAGGTTCCTTCAATAAGGTCCTTATACGCTGTCAGAAAAGAAAGGTATAACCCTGGTACAGTTTTGTTCCTCATGGTACAAACAACAATAATATACCCCCAATGGTACAAAAATGTTCCTCGGAGTCCATTTCTGTACCTTAAAAGGTACTTTTACCTACAGATAAGGGTACAATTGGCAGAGCCTTGAGGGTACAGCCCCAGTGACAAGTAACTGTACCCTCAAAGGTACAAGAAACTTTTTTTTCTGACAGTGTATCTGTTATAGCATGAAGAATAGCAGTCAAGGGGTATATAACTGTGTAAGAGTTTTATACTAAGAGCCTGTATAGACATGGTCTTACATAAAGGTGTTTTGGTACTCTTTAAATGAGCCATTGACAAGTGACTGATCACAGTGTTGTCTGATGAATGATTTAGTGGTGCTGACTTTACACCCCCTGCCCTCCAGAGAATCTGAAGCGTATCATGGAGATCGCCAAGCTGAGGGCTGTACACAGGAAGGCCCGATTCGCCAAGCTCAAGATCTGTGTGTACAAGGAGGAGATGCCCATCACGCCGTACGAGCGCCCGCCCTTCAGCACGCTGCCCCTGGAGCGCTCTGAGAGCGAGGCCAAGCTGTTCAAGCACCAGTGCGAGGTGGACGTGTCCTTCGGGCCCTGGGAGGGCGTGGCCGACGTCTACGACCTGCTGCACTGCATTGTGGGAGACCTGGCGGAGCGTGGCGTGGCAGCTGAACAGCAGTGCATCGGCGTGTGCGACAAGCACCTCATCAGCCACTACTACTGCAAGAGGCCCATCTATGAGTTCAAGATTACATGGTGGTGAGGGGGTGGGGCTACATGTTTCCCACCTGTGAGCCACACCCCTGCTCTGAACCCTGGCAGGACAAGCTGAGGATGCTTCTTCACCCCTTTGAACAAACTTTATTTTGAAACAGGAGGTCTGTGTTGGGGGATTTTTTACAGCTGGCATCTTAGTGAGGCATGCAGCCAAGGTAAAACACTCTGCAAAAGAATGAAAGATTATTACTGGACTTTTGTCAAGCTCAAACTGTTAGCTTAAGTAACTTATGATCATGACTGTGCTAAAATACATCTGTCCACTTTGAAGAACCTCCTGTCCTGTTCGGTCTGTGGTCACAACTGTCTGGCTTATCCCGTGATGAACAAGATACCCACACGATGCAAAGCCTCCTGTTCTGCCCAGCAGGTACCTGGACTGGAAGGGGAATGGAACCACAAACAGAAACCCAGATGGGTGCCCAGGAGGAATGTGTGAACTTGGACAGAGTCTCGCTGAGGGTGTCTGTTACCGTCCACCCATATGGAAGTGTTTAAGCATATTAGCTCCGTGCTAATTCTGTGTTTACTGTGCCACTAAAAAAATTCTAAAACAATCAGCTTCATGTATGTGTGGACCATGCCAGTATTGGGCTTACAGATTAACAGTGGATTTATTCGAACTAAGACTATTTATTTAGGTTAACACTGGACCGAAACATTTTGAGAAAGTGCTACTTTTGTGTGTGCTGCGGTTCTCGTTTTCCAATTTACAAATTTTGAAATCTAACAACCACTAAAGTATCATTTAAGAAAAAGTCATACCATAGTTTTTTCGCTCTGTAATGTATACATTTATTAGTAAATTAGAATAAACGCTAATCTGTAAAGAGCTCGAAAACATTGCCATAAAAACGATTCACACCGCTGCTTTACTTTGTCAACGTGCCTCCGCGTTTATCGGAGTTTTAATATTATGTAACCGATGTTAAAGGTGCTGACGACGCTGCTGTTACATTTTAATCGTAAATCGACGTGAGAAATCGCGAAATTTTAGTGGGGCACTGTACTGAAATCGATAGAATCAGAATATATTTGAGTAGCTACGGTGTGTTTATTAAAATGAAGGTTCGACTCAGAACTGAAGTGTTTGAAATGTCGTCAAGATTTAGAAAGGAAAGGGGGCGGTGAGCGTGCGGTTATCCGGCCCAGCTGCGCGATGACGCGGGGAGGAGGAGGAGGAGGACGGCGCGGCGCAACGAGCTGTGAACCGACTGGGAAACTGCGGAAGAGGGTCTTCTGGAACGGCAGAAGGCTATCGGAGACCCCGGGGGTCCAGGTAGGGACGGGAAAAGCGCCGGACAGGCAGGTCGCCGTCGGAGTGTGTGTATGAGCCGCAGGGGTGGGTGTGCTTCCGTACTCCTTCAGTCGGGTGGAGCGGACTTGATCCTTAACTAGCTGTTATGTACTGTTTTCCCCAAATAAACTTAAAAAAACACCCACATTCCCGATACATGTGTAGTTGAGTATGTGTAAACGGCTGACTGAAATTTAGTTATTGCGAAACAGCATTTCAAAACACGGCAGAAGTCCCTATAGACGTCGCCCCTTTCGTTTCTCTTGCTTTTTCGGTTTGGACTGTTTACTCAGGAGCCTGGATCCCAGTATATCCCTTGTGTATTTTACTTCTTCCGTTCGAAATTCTAGATTCTATAGAATTTATATTCATTTTGAAAATGGACTGGGGTAACTTCAACCCCAAGAATAACACAGGGGATGTAGGAAGTGCCGGTCTGAGAGAGCGGGCAGATGCCCAGCGCCGGGGCTGCCAGTGTCTGTCACGGTCCGGCTGATAAGCGGCGATTTACTGGCTGCCTCTGAACTTGGTCGTACTACAGGTGGTACTGACTATCTTAAGCGCTTATAGATATTAAGTATAAGTACAACTATATGCGGTGACTGTAAGGAAGCGAAGTGCCTGGAATGTGAAATAAAAATACCGATGATCGATACTGAGTTACGGTTGCGTGTCCGTGCCTCCACCCATCCACGTAAGTAGTCACACCACAGGCGAACTCGGCTAACTGGCGAAAAGATGGAATCGATTGTAGATAAGTTTGTTTTTTCTTGCTCGGGATTGATCTGCAACGGAAAACATTGCACTGGACTCCCCTGAACTGAGCCCCCCCATCCCAACAAAAACTCCTTTCGCTCTCCCTCGTAAATCGAATATTTTATTGCTCTACACCAGCCATGCTCGTCACCTTGACATTTCGGGATGACTCGGGGATGCCTTGGTGTATGTATTGAGCTAACTTAATCTACCGCCCCGGAACCTCCCCCAATAAGGGGCATCAATTTGAATCGCGCCTCCCCAGACACATGGGGGACCTCTGACCACGTTAATGCATTTGTGCCTGTAGAGGGTGCACTTTTCACTTTTGTGTGTCTATGGAGCCAGACTACATTGGGTAACTCACTGTTTGGGTCATTCCCGAATATGGACTATAAAACCATCATCAGTTTGTCATCGCTGACAATTGGTAAACATTTGTCCGACTGATATTCCATAGAACAACTGCATTTTCTTTTTGTCGTTTAAAATCACTTTATTCTTTTGCATGCGTTTGGTCTACCTCATTCTGCTTCCCGCATCTTTGTTTGCTGTCCTGCTCTGATCCCTCCTCAGAAGAGATGAGTCAGAAGTCAAAGCGCAGGGGAATCCATGTGGACCAGTCCGAGCTGCTGTGCAAGAAAGGATGTGGTTACTATGGCAACACAGCCTGGAAGGGCTACTGCTCCAAATGCTGGAGAGAGGAGTACCACCATTCCCGGCAGAAACAGATCCAGGAGGACCGAGAGCTGGCTGAGAGGTGAGGAGGTCCACAGCTTTGATCATCTCATGATCCAGGTCATCACTGAATCCACAGATGTGCTCGTATCATGCTAATCAACTTGACTGTCGGCTCTTTTTCTTGTCATTATTTATCCCAATCTGGAGTTTTCTGAGCTGAGGCATGTCTGGTTAAAGTGAAGTAAAGTAGTTTCATGAAGTGGGGGGCAAATCCCCACCCATTCTCACACACCTGACTACATAATGGGTATTGGCCACCAGGTGGAGCAGTGACCAGCTAGCTGCCAGTTCTAGTCCCAGTAGGAATCTTGCTGCTATACCCTAGAAACCTGAAGCGCTTCCATGGAATGTCCATCTGTACCACTGGGCAAAGACATGTCTCTCCCACGAATGACTAACTTAAAGAGTAAATGTCACTTTGTTCTAAATTTAGGGCTTATCCTTCCCATAATATATTTCTTATGCAAATTATGTTTGTAGATGGATAATAATGAGGATAATAGTTCTGGTGAAGGGCCAGTCACACCCTTTGCTAGTGTGCAGGTGCTAATTAGTGCCTAATGAGTGTGACTCCCACCCAGGTTGCAGAAGGAAGAGGATGCCGCTGCTTACAGTGCGCCACGAGCGACACCCAAGCCGCCATCTCCAGCACACTTCTCAAAGTTTGAGGAGAAAAAGACCAATGAGAAGGCACGTAAAGTGAACACGGTGAAGAAGTTCTTCAGCCCATCATCTCGCGCTGCAGCCAAAAAAGGTACCGTGTGAATATGCCTTTGAAAAATGTGCAGTGGGAAATTATGTCTATAATTTATTTGCCTATTTTTTTGTACACACTATATTTTATGACAGTTGTGTTGTTTTTAAACATATATACGAGAAGTCTGGTTTTGCATGTAAACTGTAGAGTGTATGAGTGAGTTGCCATGCTTGTCAGCAGGGGGCAATGTTACACACCTACAGTGGTAGCTTGAGTCTGCACGCCACATTTCTGTCTAGTTGCAATGGACGATACAGTCTGGCAGCTCCGCAGCTGAGCAGACGCTTACTTTTTTGCAGCTGTTTGCGGTTCTGGGTCGACCACTCCCAGTGCGTTCGCAGTTTCTGTGTTAGTCTGTTTCCGCACAGAGCTTTTCACCCAGAGGTGAAAACATGTCTGGTGATATGTTCCAGGAATAGATCTCAGAATTGTGTCATTTGGGAATGGTCAGCCAGTACCACATAAGGTCTTAGTTCCGGTCTATACGTGGAGTCGTTAAAGCAAATGCCAGTTCAGATTTTCATTTCAATGAGTAAGATTATCTTACCTAACAGTACATAATACAGGTGGATTTGTATGTTGCATTTGACAATGAATTCACTCACAGGAGAATCATTGACAGTGGGAATGTGCGAGATGTTTACCTCTCTGTTCCTCCAATATGTCTTGCTTTCTCCCTCTTTAAAATGTTCGGTACAGCAGGCAGGTGTCCCGATGTGGAGACCTTAGTTAGCCCCGCTAAAAATCCCATCCCTGGGTCACACTTGACTTTCCCCCTCCTTGGATCCTGCTTTGCCGCAATGTTTATTGACGCAATTCTTGAAATTCCCGCTTAGTGTCGTCCTCTGAATCCACACTGACATTTAATGTCTGTCTCTTTAACTCCAGTCTACAAGGGAATGTCTCTTCTTTGATGTCTCTGTTAGCCAACTTACAATTTTGAAGCAGTTGTGCTTTGATGAGTCAGGAGATACCTTGTGAGGTTGGCATTATCAACTGGCACAGCTTCACTAATCAACAGCAATGTAGAAATAAACTCAAGGTCATCATCCTGACCAGGCTCTTTGCTGTTGCCTGTGTTGTCAGGGAGCCCAGAGGTCAGGACCCCGAGTCCCTCTCTGACCCGTAAGGTCAGCGTCGACACGGACCGCGTGTCGAGGGAGTTCATGGACTTCCTGAGGAAGCTCCCAAGACTGGGCCCAGAAATCTACAAGCAAAGCAAGACATTCACTGACAGCATGGCCAGTAAGGAGGTCAGTGAGGTACCAGAGGGGGGCGTTGTCACAGTGAATTTGTCAAGATGCAGCTTCAAAGCTCAGCTGATAATTAACTAGAATTAAATGAGCAGTTGATGTAGCTGGAGGAGGTGGCCGGTGACAGAGAGGTGTGGGCATCCTGGCTTAGACTGCTGCCCCCACAACCCAACCCCAGATAAGCAGCAGATGATGGATGGATGGATTTATAAAAAACTGCTTTTATTAAAATCACATTAAACCAAATGCATTAACTAAAAGCAAATTTTTCCTGTTGTCTCATATCAAATCATTGTAATGGTGGAATAGTGATTCTGAACATGTATATTTGTACCTTCAAATATATGTCTGTTACTGATTTTGTTTTCAAGGACCTGGGTGCGGATGAATCCTCCGAGTGCGTCCAGGACTTCTACCAGACCCTCTCAGATCGCCTGCTTACTTACTTCAAAGGTAGGGCACAAGATGTTCGTTTGTAGTGGGCACAGGGCTGGCCTGGGCTGCCCTCTCTGAGCACTTGGGCCCGCCTGTGTCTCTCAGGGTCCGCCGAGCGTGTGGAGAGGGTCATGGATCATGTGGAGAAGTACATAATGACTCGCCTCTATAAGAACGTCTTCTGCCCTGAAACTACAGATGATGAGAAGAGGGACTTGGCCATTCAGACGAGGATCAGGTGAGTGGCTTGTGGCTCGTGGTGATTTTTTAGGGCTCATATATGGAGCTGCTTTCCTGCTCCTTCTGCCTGCTGGCCTGCGTTTCATTTTCCTAATTTTTACGGATGTGTTTTTGCTGCAGGGCCCTTCACTGGGTCACCATACACATGCTCGGTGTCCCCATAGACGAGGAGATCCCTGAGGTCTCAGAAAACGTGCTCCAGGCCATCACAGGTGCGTAAGAAGTCATCCGCTGATCCACTCTCCTGAGGAGGCCCTTGTGCTGATTGTGTTTGGCCCTTCCCAGGGATTATCCAGATGGACTCCATGCGAGTGCCCCGGGACAAGCTGGGTTGCATCACTCGCTGCAGCAAGTGTATCTTCAGTGCCATCAAGATCAGCAAGCGGGAACCTGCCTCGGCTGACGACTTCCTGCCCGCCCTCATCTACGTGGTCCTAAAGGCAAACCCACCTCGCCTGCAGTCCAACATCCAGTACATCACCCGCTTCTGCAACCCCAGCCGGCTCATGAGTGGAGAAGACGGTTACTACTTTACCAACCTGGTAGGGGACATGAGAGAGAGACACACACACACACACACACACACACACACACACAGATACACACATTTGCATTTACATTTACGGCATTTAGCAGACGCTCTTATCCAGTGCGACGTACAGCAGTGCTCGGTAGTCCACTACTATTCTTCACTCTTGTAAAGTTAGCCTTAAATAACAACTGTCAGCCGACTAAGTTACTGCCAGCTCGGTTACGCACCTAAAAACCCTTTTAAAGTACATTAGTGCAGAGATCTGAAGAGTGTGTTAATGGGTTAGTAGGTTTTTTTACACATGGACATAGATACACACAGACAGACAGACACACACACAGACCTGTGGTGTTTATCTGCGGTTCATCCCCACAGTGCTGTGCGCTGGCCTTCATCGAGAAGCTAGATGCCCAGTCTCTGAATCTGAGCCCAGCTGAGTTTGAGCGCCACATGTCCGGCCAGGTGTGCCAGCCTGTGCCGGTCTCCGACAGCCTGGACCTGCTGTCGGGGCTCGGGGTGCGTCAGGAGCACGTGCTGGAGGGCGCCCAGCAGCTGGGGAGAGACCTCATCGACTGGCAGCAAGACGTGGAGCGCGAGGTCAAACAGGCTCTGGAGAAGTGCCCTCTGCAGGGACGGCAGTGCACCTCCACCATTGACTCGGAAAACGTGGACCAAGATTGCCTGCCCCCTCCACTCCAGCCTCAGGTCCTCACTGACTGACCCCCCACCCCACCACCCAGCTGACTGAATATCCCGCTTTATTTTACTGTCAAGACAAGGCATGTACATATATTTACATTTAGGGAACTACTTAGTTGATTACTTGCAAGGAAATAACCTATTTTACCAATCTTCATCTTCATATTTATAATACCTCCACACGTTTACATAAAAGTGGTGCCTTCCAGTTTCAGACCAACCATTTATCAAGACAGCATTAAAAAGTCGAACGCAATGGATACATCTAGAATTTTTTTCATGCTCAATGCAAATTGTTTTTTCTGCATTTGGCAAACCACTTGGGGTCTTTTTTGGTAATAAAAACAGACCCTACAGTTTGTGCTTACGAGTGCCTTGGATCCAGAAAAGTAAAACGCAGCAATATGGCTGTGTCATGACTGTTATCGTTCACTCCTTCGATCTTGTGTGTGATAAGCTGCGAATACATTTAGTCTTAAGATCACCTGTTTGTTTTCTTTGGCGGAACATTTTGATTTCAGTAATTCCCCGAAATATGACTGCAGCCAGTAAACTGACGTATAGCGCGAATTCGTTTTAACTTGACTCAGTCAGTTTGGGGTAGTGAAATTATGGTCGTTGGTGCAGATTTTATTTTTATTGAGACGATCTTCGTTTTGGTTCAGTACGTAAAAATGCTGTTTGCAGTCAGTAAACGCCAACTGATGCCTTAGTGGAGTGTAATTTACTGCTTGGGTTTGGACGGGTTCTCCTGGTATCTAGTACCTTGTAGCGTGTTACGATGTCTTTTATAAACCCATCGTTCTATTATTCGATCATCCATTCACCCATCTTCTGTAACCGCTTGTCCTATTCCGGATTCTGTGGGATCCGGAGCCGATCCCGGAGGCTACGGGCGCAAGGCAGGGAACACCCCAGGATGGGGCGTCAACCCATCGTATAATAGTATATTATTTTTATTTTATTATTATGTTCGTTCGATGCATTGTGTGAAAGTGCATGGGTGCTGGTGTTGATACTGTGCTGAATAAAATATTTCTTTTTAAAGACTTATAGAGAACTTTTGTCATGTTTAGGGGTCTTCATTATACTGAAGTTTTTGTGTCTTTGGGCTTTGAACCCTGAAAGGAAGGCTTCAGGGATAACACTCATCTATTTGTCCCTACGGTCCAAATTCCCTCAGCGACACGATCGAAGTTCCGCCGCCACCGCAGTATAGGCAGAATGGGGGGCTTATTGGGAGCGGCTGTAACGATCGCCTGATCCCGATTAAATTGCGTTTCGGTCCGCAGGCGCTAAATGTGTGTAAATGCTTGCTCTTCAGTCGCGTTTCTTTTCTCCAGAATCGATGAAATTATAGTTGTTGCACAATCAGTCATAGGACTCATTGTCGGGAAAAAAAATGCTTTTTGGGAAAGTGAAACTGCGGGGGACGTCTTCACGCCTTTCCCGGTACCGAATAAAAGGAACGTCTTTCACCGTCGACACTCATCCCAGCAAGATGATCGCAGTTCATCCGCTTACACTCTTTCTAAGTACGTCAAGGAGCAAATCGTGCATATGTCTCCCCCGTTTTCTTTATGCCTTTATTCTAATCACTTGTTTTTTTTCTGCTGTTTACGTGCAGTTATTTCAACTGTGATTGGTCGCTCGTCATCTCAAGGTAAGCAACGTCAACGTTATCCTTGTCAAAATAAGATTAACTTAATTTATTACTTAGATGGTGTATTATCACGTTCTGCGGTTTTGCTGCGATCCGGCGTCACTTTGACGTTACATTCATCCGGTTCTCACACAGATGAGCCGCTCAAACCTACCTTGACGTTGGTCTGGGGCAACCAGCAGCTGCTGGTCGGAGAGGCTGCTACCATGCTCTGCACAATACCTGGAAACAACCAGAGTGACTGGAAATACTGGTGGTTCAAAGACGGGCTGCCGATACACCAGTTCGGCTTGTACGATGAGAGTTACACGCTGGCACCCAGACTTCCTCAGGACGGAGGTCTTTACACGTGCCAAGGCAGGATCAACACGACGGAGACTGGCCTGCAGGATACACTGCAGAGCCATCCGCTCAAGATAGACGTGGCCGGTAAGCTTTACACATACTTGTGTAGTGTAGTGACATAGATAAAACTGCATGTATTCGTAATTTGTTGGAACTCCCAAGATAAAGTTCTTTGAACTAAGTTTATGCATGCTAGTTATTAGGTCTTATGTGCACTGTTAAAAAAAAAGTACCACTGTGTACCTTTGCTTGTCACTGGGGCTGTACCCTGAAGGGTCTGCCAATTGTACCTTACAGCTGTAGATAATTATACCTTTTAGCCTAATTTAAGGTACAGAAATGCATTCTGAGGAACATGTTTGTACCATTGGAGGTACATTAATGTTGTTTGTACCTTGGGGATGTTCCTCAGAGTCCATTTCTGTACCTTAAATTAGACTAAAATGGTACATTTACAAGGTACAAATTGGCACTCGTTATTTCTGATAGTGTGTATTAATATTAATTGGCACATGATAGAGTAGTCAGCAGGTCTTAGAACCTGCAAACTTTCACATATGAGCCCAAAAACTAACCTGGTCTGTCCTGTCTGGAAATATAAGCAATGTGCTACCAAGTGACTTCGAACGCTCATAATGCTCATTGTGAAATGTTAAAGGCTGACCGTTATTCCAAAATATGAAGCTGACCCCACTGGCAATCTCAATCGACAGGGACTGTCACCATTGTGTGGTGACCAGTATCTTTATATCTGTCTTACACAGACCTGTGTTTCTCCCTCTGTAGGTGGGTGGGTGATATTACAGGTCCCACCCGCACCCTCACTGACTGGTGATGACATCACTCTGACCTGCCATGTCAGGGGCAAGAAGAGAGTGACAGAAGTCGTTTTCTTCAAAGACGGCTTGGAGTTACAGAGACAGGCGAGGCCGAGCCTGCACTTGTCCCGCCTCACTAAGCAAGACCAAGGAGTCTATTGGTGCAGAGCTACCTGGTGGGCGGGCCTTCTGTGGCACTCATCCCAGTCATTGCCTGTTGAGGTGCCAGTCAGTGGTATGGCTCCTCTAATTTTATCATATGGGAAAAGTGTCTGCTTTGGTTCAAGTTGGTTTGGGGCTCATGTGTTTGCAACCCGTGATTCGCTGTGCATTATGGGAAAATGGTGTGTCTGTGTTCTTTCTCCCTAACCCCTCTGGACGTACTATTCTGCAGAGGTGTTGACCACGCCCCAACTGGTAGTGCTCCCCGGCACCTCCATCATGGAGGGGAAGCAGCTACACTTGTGGTGCCAGGTTCAGTTCAACAGCAGGAACCCAGAGCTACATCCACGCTACCACTTCTATAGAGGCCATCAGAAGCTGGGTGTGGCTACTGCAGCGGAGCACTTCATAATCACCAAGGCTGGAGTGCAGCATTCCGGGCTGTACCATTGCAGAGTAATTGTGAATGGGCTGGGATTGACCAAGCTGAGCAGGGAAGTGAAGGTGGAGGTGCTGAAAGGTGAGTGCCTGTCAACCCCTTTTTCTCTACATCCCACATGCTGTCCTCTTAACTTGCCTCCACTCTGCTGAGCAGCAGTCTGATTATCTTCTGTCATGTTAATGGTCACTTTTCATTTTCAGACCCGTCTGAGAGGAGCTCCCAGCCCCTGAGCACTGGGAGCATCCCGATGGATCTAGCCGGTCTGTCCTCACCAAAGACTGGATCTTGAGCAGGTCATTGTGGGTCAAGGACCCAGATGCATTTTCCCCTTGAAGTTTTGAGTGTTACATTGTAGTTACAATAATCATCTGTTGTTTTTCACTGGACTGCTCACCACAACCGAATGAGATTGTTCTGGGTGCATGACATCTCAAGAGAATCAGCTAGTTTTTATTCAGAGATGATTAACTGGCACTGTCTTCTGGCTGGGCCAGAGCTGGGAGGAAAACATCCAGGAAAAACACACTTACTGCTTTGTGCCACAGGATCTGAAATGGTAGAAGTGAGTCAGGACTTTGGCGCCAAAGGATTGTGGCCTCCTTGGTCCAGCGTTCCTCTCCGAACACTGCCTTCTTTCATTTTTTAGAGAAGAGCTCCCCCTGCTGCCGCCTGCTAATACAAACATGACTGCTTCACTCTATGGTGTCATGAGGGCCAGCTTGCCAGGGTTCCCCACAAGGGAGGGGGTTTAAAACAGCTTTGAATCTGACTTTGTATTTCAATTATATTTTTAATGAGGGGAAGTCCCATCATTAACTTATATAATATATAATATTACATCTTATAATAAACACATATGTAATATATAAATGTTTGCCATAATTTCAGCTGTACAGGGTCACATCTCATTTTGGTTATCGGTCATATACTTTGGGCTGAATATTGTACATTACAGTTGTATCTTTTAGCTGGAGGGATGTTTTAAACAGTTAAGGGATTAAATCCATGTTGTCCAAATAGATTTTATTTCATGTACAAATGATTAACAATATTTAAACAGTTTAACAATCACACAAATGTAACACTACAGACCATGTACAATTGTAAGCTTTTTAGTTCCTCCACCTTGGTTTTGCGTGATAAGACCCTTTACATGGTATCATCTTACCTTAAACATCTGGACAGGAAGGGCTGCATGTTTTCTGCAGCGTGATAAGGAGCATCGTCTTTGGAATGATGCTGCTCTCTAAAGCCATGCGGTATAGAGCAGAGAGGTCAGACCTTGTCAGGGTAGAGCAGGAATCCGGTGAAGATGCTGTCATCCTCACTGCTCGCGTAAACCCCATTCCAGTCCCTTAGCGTCTCCACCCACACCTGGTCGCCAGCTGCCAGTTGGAGCAACACCAGGCTGGAGGCCTGGTCGATGTCCTGCCCGTACAGCGAGTCCCTCGTTCGCACCTTCTTGACGCCGTTGACCACCAGGGCTGCGCGTAGGGGCCGGTTGCGTACAGTGATGTGGTAGGCAAAGACGTAGACGCCCGGGTAGGTGCAGTTGAACTTGCTGCTGGTGACGTCATAGTGCTCCTCGCCGTTGTAGAAGACCTTGTCGAACTTGACCGGGAACCCGGCCGGAGGAAAGGACTTGCTAGGGTACAGGCCCACGCTGAAGCCGGACCGTTTCAGAACCAGGTTTGCTCCACGGGCCCCCTTAAAACCCCGTGGCCCTCGCTCCCCCCTCAGCCCTGGGGAGCCCCTGTCTCCTTTTGGTCCAATGAACCCCCGAGCGCCAACGGGACCCGGAGGACCACGTGGACCCACTTCCCCTTTTTTTCCTGGTGCTCCTGGTTCCCCAGAAGGTCCTGGCTCACCAGGGGGGCCCTGCCCACCAGCCTTGCCAGGGAAGCCCCCAGTTCCATCTGGGCCCTGTAGCCCAGGGTCCCCTGGTTCACCCTTCTGTCCCTTTTCCCCGTAAGGCCCACACTGCCCTTTGTCCCCAGAGTCACCTTTCTCGCCCTTTTCTCCAGCCAGGCCCTGGGCTCCTGCTGGACCATCTTTCCCAGGGTCTCCTTTTTCACCCTTAGTTCCGTTTTCACAGGGGTCTCCCTTCTCACCTTGGTCCCCTTTGAATCCCGGAAAGCCGGCATCTCCTTTCTCGCCCTTGAAGCCAGTATCACCTGCACAGGTAAAGGGTAAATGTCCTGTCATGGCCGTGCAAGACTCTATTTATGTGTATGCAGGCTTTCACCCGATCATGGACAGTTGGTGCAAAGCAGTGAAGCTGGTTTTTGTGAATGTGTCATGGTAACAATGTTTTATTCAATTTATTCATTTTCACACACAGATACACAACTGGGAACAGACAGACACAACCACTAATAATTAGTCACCCAGCACAATCACAACATGGACAAACAAAAGCGAGCCAAATCCCTCGGTGATACCTTTCTCTCCTGGTTTCCCCGAGATTCCGGGAATGCCGGCCGGGCCATCGGTGCCTTGGTCCCCATTGTCACCTGGCAGGATCAAAGCGACACCCTGATTCCCATTTACATTTACGGCATTTAGCAGACGCTCTTATCCAGAGCGACGTACAGCAGTGCTCAGTAGTCCTTGACTATTCTTCGTTCTAGTAAAGTCAGACTTGGTAATGGTCAGCCGACTAAGTTACTGCCAGCTTGGTTACGCACCTAAAAACCCTGTTAAAGAAAAGGACATTAGTGCAGAGATAAGAAGAGTTTGTGTTAATGGGTTAGTAGGTTATTTTAATTTTTTATTATTTTTATTTAAGTAATATAAACATAAGTTTATATATAAGCTGGTTAGCCTCCAAGGTGTTCCTTGAAGAGGTGGGTCTTCAGACGGTGTTTGAAGACAGAAAAAGACTCTGCCATTCTGATGACAAGAAGTTGTTCGTTCCACCACTGGGGAGCCGTCAGCTGCCGCGCTCCATGTCTCACGAGCAGTTAGCGGACAGCGTATTTCCCTACTGCTGGTGCCATTCCATAATATCATCCAGTTTCCTTTCAGTACCTATCGATGGAACTGATTTTTTGTGCAACGTTTCTAGTGGGAATTTGAAGACATGCACAACCCGTGTGTTATGCTGCTGCCTGGCTTTGCTTGTGGTTTAGTCTGACTAACGCGCTGATGGAGATCATCCCTTACCCCTGTCTCCTTTCGGGCCGGCCACTCCAGCGGGGCCCTGGGGTCCAGGCGGCCCTCTGGGTCCAGTGTCTCCCTTCCCTCCAGGCGGTCCTGCAGCCCAACAACAGCATCACACACCTCCCTCAGAAACTCACTCCCTGCACTCTGTATCATTATATCTGGATTTTTGTAACATAAGATCACAAGAGAGGAAAATGGACATTGTCTTCTGTTTTTTACCGGATTCGAAGTGATCGGTAATTTAGAATTAACGACTAAATTTTGTACACACGATGGGTTTTCTGTTTATCTTATAGAAACACATTCAGTCAGACAACACAAAATACGCCCAGCTCCCCTGAAAATACCTATCTGACATCACAGCCTCCGTACATGTCCTCTTCCATACTTTTGCCAAATTCTTCCAAAATAAAATCATTGCAACAGCATTAAAATCCAGGCAACTGCAGGCCGACAGGTAACCACACTTTTCCCAAAGTATCCGTAATGGTGACTGTCCTCAAAGCTTTGTTAAGCTGTTTTCAAAATATCAAAAGTGTAACAGATGTATCTAAATGTAATATGGGCAGAATTGATTTCAGATGGCTAGAAAAATGGACAAATGGCACAACAGCCTGAGAGAACGGTTAATAGGAATGAGCACAGTGCTATAGAGGTATCATACTTTGCCTATTATGTCCAACTTGCCTGGAAAGGTACACAAGCATAGGATCAAATGCACATAAATATCCTTAGAAAGATCAATAAAAGCCTGTAGAAGCACCAGGACATGAGTGAAAATGAGAAATTATCTGCAGCCAGGATGCACCATGAAATAATGACCAATCAAACACCGGACCCTCAGTAAACAGCACTGCGTCAGAGACAGAATCTGATTAGAAGATCATTACTGCAGTGGCCCAATAGCAAGCATGACACGACCACTCTCTCTACCTGGTAAGCCTCTGTCCCCCTTCAGCCCTTGGGGCCCTTTTTCTGGGGGACAGCAGTCGCAGAAGTTGAAGTAGCATTCGTTGTAGTCCAGGGTGTAGTTCTCATTTCCAACATCGGGTGGCGCTGCGGTGTCGATATGGAACTCTGTGTAGAGAGGTGTCGTGCCGACTGTGGTTGTCAGGGCAGTTGTCGGCTGGGGGGTCGCTTTGGTCCACACCCCACTGATTCCTGTGGTGGTGGTCCGGAGCGGCTCCGGGACACTGGGAGGTTTCTTGGTGAACTGGTACTTGGGCCGCAGTGGGCCTTTGGCGAAGGCGCTGGCCGACAGGAGGACCAGCAGGAATGCCACGCAGGCGAGGAACACAAGCGGGCGAGCCAGCATCCTCATTCTGAGATCCTGAAGTACGGCACCAGAAATCAATGCAATTTCATAAAACATTCCATTTACATAAACATATATAAGAAATCATTGTTCTTATACATTCATAATTAAGATTATTATTCATTGGATTGGTTGCTAACTTGAAGGCTCTCTGCTTTACCCTCAGAAACCCTTCCACAGACAGCCTCACGGTTCAGCCACTTATTCTCGGCCATCAGTCCAAGCAATGATTCATTTCAGCAGCTTGCAGGTTTCTCCTGCCTGCGATTTTCTGTTCTCAAAAACCACAGGGTCACACCCTTTGTCTCTGCATGTGTGTCATTTATTTAGTGAAATGTACAGAAGGAGATATAATCTCTTACAACAAAGGCTTAATTTCCATGCAAAACCTTGAGTTCTTGAAAAAGTCAATTTACTTTGTAAGTATATAAATACATCAAAAGCAGTTAGGAAATCCATAAACAACGAAAAGCTTTCCATTAGAAGCTCAGACCTTGGATCTCGTTCCACATCGCACCAGCCGAGGTCTGGTGTGTCACTCCGTATCTGACTTGTTGCACTCCACCATCCAACACGGGTACGTTACGGAAACACAGCAAGATATTTACACACATTGCCACTTACCTCTGCGCTGAGCTATTTATCTCCTGTCCATCACGTAACGGCGCACTGAAGGGCAAAGATACCCCGAATCGACACTTTTGATGTCATGGTGTCCCCGTAGCGCCGTGCCACCTGGCCAATCGGGGGGCTGGCGTTGGAGATTTGGGTGGCTTGAAACCTGAGGAGATGCTAATGCATGGGGTCCTGTTGGACCCAGCTGAGGCAGCAGCCTCCTTCTGTGCCCCTCTTGTGCTCTGGGTCTTTGTGACATTGGATATGAGGCTCTCACCTACCCACCCCCGCCAGCACCGCCACCCTTAGGCTGCCCCCACTTCGCGCAACAAAACACCAGTAGGCAGCAGGGGCAGCAGGGGCAAGTCACCCAATACAGGAGAGGTTCATCCAGCAGGCACTGAGCCTTGTAGGGGGCTTAAAAGGGGACCAGTAAGCTCCTCTGTTATGGGGAGGGGGGGGCAGCGCTACACAAAGCCGAGCTAATCTGTGGTGGGAAGAAGGGAGGTGCCGCACCACACCTTAGCTGCTCCATGCCAGTAACAGGTGAATAAGTCGGCTGACTAGGGCTAATAATGGGACGCAACTATACACTTACTCTTATAAGGACGCCACCAACCCCAAATCAGGGCACTTAAAAATGAACTACATTAGTGTGAAGGACAAGAACGCTTTCATTTTCTTATATTTCAAAAGCTTTACTCTTTCAGATGAACTGTGGATTATTTTTTTAAGTGCAGTTGAAAATGTATCCCCCCAGCCCCCACCTGCTCAGTCCAGGCCCGCAAACACTGCCCTCCTTCACGCCTCACGAGTTCAAGAGGTAATGGGATGTCTTCAGATAGGGCAAGCCGAGGGTTAAGGGTTACAAAGGGTAGAACATTCCAGCACAGTGTGCAAGAAAGTACATGATACTACTTAGCTTGCATGCAGAGGACGTGCAAACGTTTAACCAATGACTGCAGCAAGGCTCGCCATTGCGCGGGGCTGGTGACTCTGACAGTGAACTAATCACACCATATTCAAAAAAAAACAAAAAAAACAACTAGGGTGCTGTGTTAGGTGAGCAGGTTGTCATGGATGTAACCAATGTCACACTTGAAGTCTCTACGGATAGTTTCCTTTTGCATGTGGCCCAGCTGTAAGGTATGATAACAAACCACCAAATTAATAATATTTTATAATTTAAAATTTCATTTAAAAAGAGAGGGTGCATGTTTGAGAAGTAAACCGATGTCGGTCTCTGAGTGTGAGTCATTCTGAGGGACCGAGGACCCTTAGTCAGCCTGGGACACAAATCCTAACCAAGACTTCATTAACAGCCCTTTTGGTGAACCTCGCTTGGACTGGCGAGGGTGGGGGTGTCACCTGAGACACCTGTAACTGCAGCCCGCCGATTTAACGCAGTCAGGCTGATGCATTAAGCTTCTAATGGAGTGTCCTCTGACCCCACAGATGGAGAGAGAGCCTGTGTACCCATTTACTGTCTTAAAACGTCCCCTGTTCTCTCCCTATCTCTCCCACTTAGTCTGTTTATATCTCTATGACTTATTTTATTTAGTTCCAGCGAAAAGTGCAATTAATACATTATTTATATATCTCTGTGCTCGTGGTGCAAGCTTTTCAAGATCGAGATTTCAATGATTTATTTCACCCGGGGATCTAATTGTGGCCACACGAGGGCGCGCTTACTCTCCAATTCGCGTGGCATCAGGTCATGGCGAATCCATGAGGCCGAACACAAACGAAAGACGGAAACAACCGACCTTGTCTCTCCGCCCAGCGCACGGATGAGAAAAGGAAAGAACGTTCTGGTTAATGTTACTGTGAAAAATTGAATTAAAAAAAGTGTGAGTGCTTTATAGTTTAATTAAAAAATTTCAAGGATGAGTAATCAACCTAGACTTACAATGTTGGATCCAACTGCATATACCTTCAAAAGGATTTTTCCCCCAGAGGCTAAATGATCAGAAAAAGGACATTAATTCTTCACCTGTGGGGTATCTCAGGCCTCAGGTTACCATACCGTTTGGACCGGAGGGTATCGTAAACAATAAGGGTCTGGCTCATTTGTGGCTGACCCCTCCCAACCTGGACATGGACTGGTCAAAGCACTACCCTCCGGCAAGACACCGAGGTCTAGCAAGACCAGAACCACGCACCCAAAAACAGTTCTCTCCCCTCAGCAGCTAAACTCATCAACAAGCCGCCTGGCCCCCAGTGACACAGTCCCTGCCCCCCATTCACTCTCCGCATACAAACACATTTTTGCACATTTGTTTCAACCCTCTCCTGCTTGGCACATCACATATATGACATTTCAATACTCAGCCTATCTCCTACCTCGTTAATATCGCTATATGTATTAATAGAATATTGCACAGCTTCTGCACTGTTTTTTGATCCCGTTTGTATCTTACTCCCTGTTGCTTTATTATTCATTGTGCTCAGTGCTGTTCTTGTATCGAGCACCACCAAGCCAAAGAAAGTTCCTTGTAGGGTCAACCTACTTAACGAAATAAATAAATAAATTCTGATTCTGATTTACTGCTGACCAAAATATGCCCCGTTTTGATGTCCAGGCAACAGGCTAAAACGCGATGATCGCAATATCGAGGTGAGGAACGCAAGACTCCACCAGCCTGGACATCATCACGATGGCCTTTTAAAACTGCTTAAGAAGTTCGGCTGTAGAGCCATTGGTCCCTGCCTCGAGAACACAGAAACACACGCATGGCTTTGCGTTTGTGGCCTTTTCACGCTTCACAGGGCTGTAAGTGTGAAGCCTATTTGCATGTCAGCAAACCGCAAACCTCGCAAGGATTTAAATTACGAATTTGGCAAGCACCGAGGCCCCCACCAACCAGGAAAAACATGTGACTAAAATGCAAACTCATCCAGGAAATCACCCCTCTGCTCTGATTAATGCGACCATTATGTAAAATCAAATTAAATCCCTGCGGCTTCGAAGGCCACACCTGGGTGGCGTCACTTCGCCTTTGCCAAGTCTTATCGGGCAGAGGCCCTCCTGTAAACAGCACTGCCCACAAACGCCCGATAGTCATGAGCACATAACTGCATGCCTACGTGCCTCCTGGGTGGCGGCCGGTCAAAAGCGCCCCATTAAATCCTTTGCAATGCCCGCAATGGTTTACTTCTCGTTCTGTCCCAATGTCTTCTTAATAATTCTTGGCATCGTCGACATATTAGATACTTTCAGATAATTCGAGACATATTGGACACTGTCAGATCGAGCCCCCGATCTGGCGGCCCGGAATATATTGTGTTATGCCCCCCACCGGGGGAGAATATTTAGTATCGCTGTTGTATAGGATAGAGCACAGACACGCCACCGTTAAGGAGTGTGAATATATCCATCTGCAGGCGTGATAAAAAAATAGGTGTCAAACTCGTAATTTGACACTGTGCGGGGAAAATATGGAATGATTTTATTATAAATGAAGATCTACAAATTCTGGTTCTTGTGTTCAAATCCCCAGACAACAACTGTATTGTTGTCCCTCTAGGAAAACCACTGAGAATCGTTGTAACGTAGCCTACTTCATGAAAAGGAGAAAAACTGCAGTAAATCTGCAAGTAATCTGTACTACAATCTGAGGTTTCTAATAAATGAAGACATGCTGAACGGAAAGGGCCTATAATGATTGGGGGAAGATCAGCAGATCTCTGCAGTGTCTCCCCGTGAAACGCATTTCCCAGCGCAGCAGAAGAAGGGAAGACGCTCCTGACTGCAGCCGACATCTCAGCGGCTGCACCCACAGGGGACTCCGCTCTGCAGAAACAGCCTGCTCTGCGTGGGCAGAAATACTATTTTTAGTCATGGCGAAGACCGGCTGATAGCAGCCATCTCCACGTAAGAAGCATCCGCATCCAAGTGTTGATGCCAGAAGTTAATTGCATCTTAAGGGAAAACACGAGGCGCATCTGACAAAATATAAACACCTATCAGCGGTGGGAGGATGGGCACTCGCCCTGCACCATCAGCGCGATCGCAGACAGAAAAGTTAACGTTAACGATCAAACGCAAACGGACATTTCAGATCACACCCTAACACACCCTGAAGCGTATGATTCCTAACCGATAACAGTGTATAAAACGCGTTGTACGTCTTCATGATGTTGATTTTGTGAATTTCCACAAAGCGGTATCACTGCAGTCTCACACTTGGTGAGCTGCGGCGTTTCATCGACTCAGACGGGCGATTTTCTTGCACAGCAAAATACCAGCAGAGTATCATCATGATGTAAATGCGGTATGGGCTGTATTTAGGCATTGACCAATTTCAGCATAAGAGCCAGTTGACGTTTCAGAGCCATACCCAAAACCTATAAACGTGATTTCACTATATTAATAGTGTTAATATTAATCAAGCCCGAGCCAGCCAAGAGCAGGGTAAAAGCGCAAAGCGATCCGTCCCCATCTACAACTGTACATCATCCTCATTGCTTTCTGCACCACTGCGCACCCTGTGAAGGAGATTTCTGGGTGGGGGGTGTGTTACGCAGGTTTCCCCCCTTCATGAATATATCTTGGTGCGAGCGCCCCTCCATCTCACGAAGCATGTGCGAGGCGCCCAACTGCGCCACCTGCCGGGCCATGGGCGTCACACACCGTTGTTGCGGCGCAGCATCACACAGATACAATGATCGACGCAAACCAAGACGCATGTCACGGCACAATGAACGCTGCTGGTATGCAACGGAGTTATGCGCAATCTGAAGCTCTGCGACAAAGCGTCGCTGCCATGTCGTAGCATTGCGGATGTCGCTAGCTCTGGAGCTGGATCAGCGGGTCTTTGCCTATGGAGCTGGGATACTGCGCTTAGCAGCCGTACCCGTTAACACTTCGGCGATCCATAATTGGATTGACATCTGTGACACGGGTAGGTGTAAACAGGAGTAGTGGGTGTGGCATAACACGGAAAAAAATAGACCTGATAAAATGACCTGGTTTTAAGCTAAACTGGTAGAACAGCTTTTCATTTACACAAAGCAACGGAACGGTAGTGGGACGCCCGTTATCGGCTCAGGGGTCCCGTAATAAACTTTGTCTAACGTAAGGGACATTGCGGAGGGAAAGCTCAGTTATCTATAGGTGAGTACTGCATTTTGTCATCTGTATCACTATTGCTCTCCAATTTCATTTGGCCGATTGCGAGTCAAAGATTGACAATATACGATCACGGGTAACATTATCCACCAGACAGCATCTAAGCAGCATTGTCATACGGCCGTAGCGAATAAGGAAGCCTCTGCGTATGATTGCACTTTAATGAAACGACTGTGTGGTATAATTTCTCTTTCTAGATGCACTGTGAATTTGTCATTGTTGCAGTATTACTATCCCACTCGTATTCAGTCGCTCTGTCATACGCCTTTAAAAGTCAGCAGGCGTTTTGGAAAGATGCGCAGTTTTGTCGGTCGCCGTATCGAAATTAACTCAGTCGGACACGTATGTCGGTAGATAAAACTTCTCCTTGGCGAGTCGCAGAGCTGGCTGTAAATAGCCAGCTGTCATGAAAGACTGACAGATTTGCAGACGCGTCAGCATGGAGCATCTCAGCGTCCCTCTGCACGCGCTATAATCGCAATGTGCATGTTGACCTTTGCACAATGTAGTACTTCTGTTTGATACTGAACATATGCATACAAATCGTTTATACCACCCTGCAGTCGGACGCTCGGAGAAATGGGAAAACGTTTTGATTCTGGTAGAGAGACATTTTGGTAACAGTGCTAGAGTCAGCTGTATCATGGTCCCACCTGCCGCGGTTCGCTGACTCAGCCTCTCCTGCGCGAAGAAATAGGTTATTTTTCTGTCATTACACGCGGACTAGCATTTAATGTATTACTCACTCCTCAGTGTCGCGAGTGCGTGTGCATTTCAGTACAGTGGAGGGATTTCAGTAAAAAAGTAGAAAACCAGACAGCAGCGTCCCTCATTCACAGAAGCTCTGACGTCAGAGCGGCGTTTCTGAAACCTCTGCGCGGGTTCGACGGCACCCTGGACCCATTAATCATTGCCTTTATATAAAGTCACTCCCTAAGAGCATCTATACTGGGGGGGGGGGCTTCCTGGCCCATAGAACATGGTTAGAATACTTGTTTGTTGGAGATGTTGCAGTATTTTATCCGCATACAGCAACCTCGGATTTGCAGGACAGTTTTGGATCTTACTGATACCCAAAAGACCAACATTAAGATTTGCATTGTAAGTACAGTTATATAGCAGCTTGAAGGTCACTAAAGGTCATTAGCAAACATGAGGGTCTTTTGGCTTGTAGCTGACCCCCCACCCCATTCACTGCTGCTTTATGATCGCCCAGAGCTATACTCACCTCACCCCCACAACATAAAAGCTACGCTGGGCTGAGTTACCCTGAGGCTATGGTTACTGAATGCATTTACACATAGTTACTTCTGTCCACAAACAGATACTTAACCGGTAGGACTGTGGCATGATGGTGCTAGTGGGGGGGGGTCATTAAACAGTTCTAACATGCTAAGGGCTAGGTGTGGTTTGATTGGGGGGGGGGGGGGCGCACTACAAGTATTTGGTCTTTCTAACGCTGGTGCTTCTGTGTGTCGCGTCCTGCCCTGCCCTGCCCATGTCTGTCCCCACATGCCATGTGAAGCAGTGCCGGAACTTTCCGTCATGGACGTGAAGAACCTGAAGGACTACCTACGCTGGCTGTACTATCAGTACCTGCTCATCACCAGCATCTACGTCCTGGAGCCCTGGGAGCAGACGCTCTTCAACACCGTGCTCTTCACCATGGTGGCCATGGTCATCTATACCTCCTATGTCTTTGTGCCCATCCACGTGCGCTTGGCGCTGGAGTTTTTCTCAGGGCTGTGTGGCGGACAGCAGGAGAGCACGGTCGCTCTGATCAGCTAGCGGCCTCCCGCTACAGGCCACGTTCACCGCCGAGGCTCCTTCAGACACCAGGTGGGTCGTGTGTCCAGAAACAGGGAAGTGCGTTAACACTCTGTACATTGTGCCGAGTAATACGTAAACATAAGGAGCACTTTTAGCAAACACCTAAGCAAAGGAATACCTGCTAATTTTATTTGACTCTGTTCAAGAGCGCAAAGGAGCTGCTCCTGATTGTGCTATATTCTACATGCTAACATACTCCCAGACGTGACTGGATGTACATTTAATGGTATGTACTCTGGCCAGCTCTTTGTCCTTGCCACATTGGTGATAAAGCAGCTTCCTGGAAACCTGAGCGTTCAGGGCTCCCCTGTGATGTAACACTGCGACGGGCCACGTATGGGAATGCTGGCCTGCAGCTTGACACATTAGCCAACTGCTCTGGTAGATGACTTTACCGTGCCTCCCGTATTAAAATGATTCAAGGATAACTTCTGAATGGTGCATAAGTGAATGATACCAGACAGTACCATAAATGGGGGCTGATTTTTATTTCCTCACGACAAAGGGCTGTGAAATTCATGAATACGCCGCTTTTATCCAGATGTTTACTGCTGATACACACTGACTGAATGATGAACACTGAATTTAACTGTTGTAAGCCAGGGAGGCCTCAATCTGGACAAATATTGACATTGTTTCTGTTTGAGATCTGGCCCGCCTGGCTTGCTAAGCGGAGAATGTATATAATAGCTTTTGTTAAGTGTGAATGGCGTCAAAGCCAGTGATGTCACAACTCACATGACATACGCAATAATTCCTCAATCACTTCCTGATTTTGTTAAATTAATATTAAACACAGAGGAGGAAATTTATGGGAAGTCAATCATGATTAAATATGCTTGTTACTTTTACATATGTCATTTAATCTTATTAAAATTTGTCATTGACAGTAGGTGGTGGTCTTCCAAGTACTGAAGTATTTTATTTGATATTTATAAACACTATGCTGGTAAAATTCGGCTGGCCTTTACCAATTGTTTTTTTTTTTTTTATTTATCCGGTGCTGAACATTTACTTGTTGCCATATATGTATGTAATGCGTCCTGATGTTGACTGAATTTGCTATGTGCACTATAATCATGCCAAGAAGTTGATTGATGTAAGCGTAAATTCACTGAATCCATACTTTCATACCATGTATGTCGTCCGTGTATAAAGTTATCAGTTTATGCCCCAACTTACCAGTTTGTAAACAGCCCCACTGTTTTTTTTTTTACCAATAAAGTTTGTTAATAGAGTCCTTTCATATGTACTGATTCATCATTCCTTCCAAAAAAAAAAAAAAAAAACCCCAGTGTTGGTCTCCAGGGACGCTGATCCACTGTGTTCACAGAAAGCTGAAGTCAAACAGAAAAATGATATGATACAGTACAGCTCCTGACCGGCAATTTGTAAGCGTGTGACGCCTGATAGTGACACACCCCTCTGACGAGGGCCACCCCCCGTCAGCTTGCATTGTCAGCAGACAAACGGCAAAATCACATAATCACATGACAAGGTTGGCCGGCTGACCTGCATCAAATTCCAGTACCCTCTTGGAAATGGCAGTTGGAGACGCTACATCCCCGCCTCCCTTTCCTGTGGTACCGTACCAGACTCCGTGTTAGGGGATGTCTTCCAGGCTGCCGTCCAGGTACCAGGGAGCATGAGGAATTCATCCCGTTTGCAGTGGAGAGTGGCTGGTGACTCCAACAAACTGGTTCCTTCAAGGATGCAATGATGCGTGCCCAGGAGCCTGTTTTAAATAGGAATCCAAAACATCTACCGTCAGTCCCTAAATAGCACTCAGGTCCCCACACTATGAAAGTGTGACCCCTCCCATTTTCCAACACTGGCCATGGAGAACATTTTCCATAAAAAATGCTCAACAAATGTCACCATGCTGTGCCATGCGCAGCGATTCCCTGGCCTGGCACTATGTCTGTCCTGTAAAAGGGGGTTTAGGGAATTACCTGGGCTCCCTGTCACACAGCCTGAGAGTAATGAAAAACATGCCAAAAAATATATAAATATCTAAAGCATTAAGTACAGCTTACAGTTACATTAATGCTCTGCCCATAAAGGATTACAGGGTATTAACATTGCTGCAACTTCTAGAAATACAGTACAGTATTCTAGAAATACTGTCCAGAAGTGACTTCTGAAGTGTCTGAACTTACAGACAACACGCATGACCTGGCTTCCCACACAGCGCCAGACACTGTTGCTAAACACGCGTGTCCCGCCGACTGCAGATATGTGGGATTCCGCATCCCTAACAGACCATGGCATGGGGGGGCGGGGGGAAGCTGGCTTTCAGACACCACCGGAGATACCCAGCATGGCACAAAGTGCGGATGGGGAAGCCCAGGATCACCCAGAGTATGGTTCTCAACCGGGGAAGGGGGGGGGG
>JAAGVU020000036.1:4337685-4353158 GCA_011763525.2 Mormyrus iriodes | reverse complement strand
GTGCGGGGAGTAAGGGGGGGGCTCCTTCAGAGGAGCTTCCGAAAAATTTCGGAGGTTTTAGGGATTCTAGTGTTAAAGGAATGCGACGAAAAGCCCCTGAATAATAACTGATGGCTGAACTTTGAAAGGACTTACCACATCTGGGACATGGTGGGGGTTCATCTTATTGAGAAACTCATCGTTGATGTTGGCATTGGCCAAGTCAAACCTTCAGGGTCAGGGGAAAAAAAAAAATCTTTGGAGAGCCTCAAGAACATTTAAAGAATGCACTACCCAAAATAAACCACGGTCAACAGTAATAAGATTGTCACCGAGGTAACGCCAGCCAAGAGTCTTAAAGCCCCATTTCTCTCGCCACTAATTCCACAGCAGGGCTTATTTCTCCATTCTATTCCAGTGTAACCAGTACAGAGGCTGACCCCAGATTCTTAGGTTCAACGGAACACCCAGTGGCCCTCAGCCGAGGTGCTTACCCCAGAACCAGGTCTCCGATGTTGAGCAGGTGGCCCAGGAACGTGCGGCAGTGGTACTGCTGGCTGGTGTTCAGCTCGGACGTCTTCTGCACCCACACCTCCGCCAGGGTATGCTGAAAACAGATGCGCACACAGGCTTTCAGAACGAGGAGGACGTGCTTGCAGACAAGGGCCATTATAGCTTTGGTTTGTTAATTGAGTTTTTATATTATTCCGATTTTCATTTGAAATTCAGTATAGATGAGTTAGTTCAGTGTAGTTTTCTTTTAGTTTTTAAAGATATTTCCATGTAGTCAATTTTCAGTAATTTTAAAGAACAGACTGAAAGTTGAGCAAGTAGAGTTGTTCTGTGTATCTGAGCTTCAGCAAATCCTACATGAATACAGAGAGCAGATTATGTACTGAAGCTCTGAATGGACAAACATGTTCCAGGTATCACTAATGCCAATCTTACTGTTTGGTGTGTTCTACTCTTCAGCTTCGGAGGCAAATTTATGGTTATTGCTTATTCGTTTATTCTCACATCTTGTTTAAGAAAATATTTTCTTCTAGTTTTCTCTGTAGCTCACTGTTACATTTATACAGAGAAGCAGTGCATCCTGGGTAAATCCAGAGGGTGATTAATAGACGCATCTGTCTTGATGTCTCACACCACTTTGTCGCCCACTTGTCTGGCTTTACCTTATTGGAGCGGAGGCCAGCTCCTGCCCCCAGCTTCTGATCCCTGATGATGCTGAGGTCCATGATGATAAACTCCTCCATTTGACGGGGTTCACACAGGCTGCTGAAGGGGTGTCTCCAGTAGGTACTCCCATCCACCTCAGCAACTGCGGCGTCGGCCAGGAAAAGGTGGGAGTTCAAACCTCACACAGGTGCACTGACACTCAGGGCGTTGGTTTCTACAGAACCCAGCTCTACTCGGAAGGCCTGGTTGATTTATGCTAAACCCAGAAGGATCCCCGCAAATTCTGAAGGGTCATCAAATGTGTATAGTGTCTTAAAAGCTCAGCCCTGAAAGCCTCAGATCAGCCAATAAATCAGAAGCTCCAGTTCTGGACAGCTGAGTCCCGGTTTGGCCCCAATATGCATTTGAACGCAAGATGTGAACAGCACCTTTCTCAAGCAAATGAAGGAAAAAAAATTAATTTTAAAACATGACAGAACATGTGGAGGCCAGATTTCAGCATGTAGAGATTAAAATAGTTTGGGAATAAGACAGTGCCTTCCTGGTGTGAGTGAGCCAACTGGGGGGGGGGGGGTTATAATTTTTAAATGGTAAACAGATGGATTCTCTCACGATTCCTCCTCATAGCAGCACTAACAGCAGCTGACACTGCCTTGTTAAATGTAAAAATACTCCGTGCATGCATGAAGGTCCCGTGACAGCATCATTCCTCCAGGCCGCTAGGGGATGTCACGCCCCGATCTACAGTGATCACTGAGCTGGAATATTGGTCACAGACTGCGAGCAGCTGAGCAGGGTGACTGTGTGCAGTGAGAGGGCAGGACACTCACTCTGCAGAGTGTTGGGGTCGATGAGCCGGACGGTGCTGGTGACCCGAATGCAGACACACACCTGTCCCATGTTTCCCAAGCTCTGGGCCAGGCGTGGGGACAGGCACACCAAGTTATCCTTGGGCAAAGAGTAAGCAAGGCCAAGGGTCAGAAATATGTGCGTTAGGCATCGGAAGCTTACCGATTTGTGTCAGTATGCCTGGATAAAAGGTCATGTGATGCCAACAGCAAATCAACAGGGGTTATGTCGCCCCCAGTAACCAGAGAGCAAGACCACACACACCTTACAGATGGGGACGATCTCCACAGAGAAGGTGCTTTTGTAGTTGTAGGTGTTGGAGTGGACGTCATGGGAGATAAGGCGCTGAGACGCTTTAGACCTAGGGAGTTTGAATGGTTCCCCAAAAGTTAATACATGTGAATATCAATCATAAAAATACTAATTAAAAAAAGTACAACTTTTACACAGAGTTCAGCTGACTGCCCATGTATCAGTCATGACACCAACATTAAATGTGCATCTTCAAAAGGAGGCCGATCTTCACCTGCAGGGGACAGTGCACTGCAGGAAGTCCAACATCTTCTGAGCATGCTGTTTGGAGCTGTAGTAAAAATCAATGCCCTCTGCAGACAGAAGTGAGAGATGCTTTTAGTTATGAGGCAGCGTAAAAAACAGGCTGCACACAGAGGACGAGCGGAACCAGAACTCCTGCCAACGTGGAGCAGAAACGATAACCATCTTAAGTGCGAAATGTGGTGACCACATGCTCAGCCACAATAAGATTTACCGCTTTGTACAGGGTTCACGACCCCACCGCTTGGCCACAAAAGCTGCTCTTCCCTGCACTTTCGGGGCAGAAATCCAGCTCGCGCAAACACGCAGATGTTGGAACAACATACCGTGGATCTCCTTGATACGAAGCGAGTTCTGGTGCAATTTGTGTTTTAGAATCAGCTGCTCCAGGTAGAAAAATGTCTTCTTGTGAACAGTCTGCAGGGAAAAAAAAAATCACAAACAAACAAACCTGAAAGATGCATTACAGGACAGCCGATTTATCACAGGCAGGGGAACCGATGTAACCTCAGCCGGCTGGGAGCTTTAATCACAGCGCACAAACCAGCAGAACCCAGCAACATGAGACGAATGCCACTGCTAAAAACTAGCGAAAAAAGAAAGAAACCTTGTAAAAATGTCACTTCAGGCAAATCAGCGATATCCAGCCTGTCGGATCGGCTCAGATGGCTAATTTGATCCTGATCAAGCATCGTGTCACTTCTCGTCCTCTTAGAGCGACAAGCACCGCTTGACTCGAGCCACCGTTACTGAAAGGAAAATGTACATTAAGACTCTTTTCAGCATTGACTCCCCAGTGGTGGAACGAACTTCCTCTTGCCATCAGAATGGCAGAAAGACAGGCCCTTCCTGTCTTCAAACGCCGTCTGAAGACCCACCTCTTCAAGGAACACCTTGGAGGCTAACCAGCGCTCACAATTGTTTATGTGTTTTGTTTATATTACTAAAAAAAAAAACTAACCCATTAACACACACTCTTCTTATCTCTGCACTGATGTCCTTTTCTTTAACAGGGATCTTAGGTGCGTTTTTAGGTGCGTACCCGAGCTGGCAGTAACTTAGTCGGCTGACAGTTGTCATTTAAGTCTAGCTTTACAAGAGTAAAGAATAGTTGTGGACTACCGAGCACTGCTGTACGTCGCTCTGGATAAGAGCGTCTGCTAAATGCCGTAAATGTAATTTTGTTCTTAGACTGAATTGTATGGTTATTCATTAAGTAGACATTAGGAATTCCACAATATACCTGAAGACAAGTCTGACCAGGCAATCAGCAGCTGCAGGTTAAACCCCACAGAATCATCTTCATGACGTGACCCACCTTCTGCCTCACTTGCACTACTGCCTTCCAGAAGTCCTTGGCCTCAACTCGGTGACAGTCATCGCACATCTGGGACTGGATTATGAACTCCACCACAAACACTTGCTGGAGAATGGCACCATTCAGGACCTGGAGGCACATGAAAGGTTTCAGAGACATCTCCTTGCAGTCTCTGTGGAGAGCAACAGGTCCCTCGATTATTCTGGGCTAGAGCTGACATGTACAGACAGATGCAGGATTGATACATCAACAGCCTGAAGTTACTTTGACATGAGACTGCATTTACGTTATATTTATTTATCTAGATGCTTTGACCTGAAGTGAGGTACAACTGAGGATATCTTAGGGTCAGAGAGCAGGATCAGCCAGATTCCCTGGTGCAGGTGGGGTTAAGGGCCTGGTTCAAAAGCCCAATGGTAATATGATTACTCTACATGCCACAGGATTCGAACCCATGACCTTCCAGACTTGGACACAAACCCCAAACCAACCGAGTCAAGTACCACCCAATCTACAAGTAGACTGTGCATGAGTGAGGGAGCCCAGGGCACCTCCCATCAGTCATGCTGAACATGTTATTTTAAGAATGACTAGAGGCGTCTGACTTCGCAGGCTGCAGTCCCACAGCACCATACCCTAGCTCACCTCTTTCTGGATGGTCAGCTTCATCTTAATCCTCTTAGAATGCGGCTCAGTCCACAGGAAGCCAGCATCTATCAAACGAACCTGGATCACCCAGGAGAACTGGTCAGTTAGCGCACTTGCCTAGTTACACAGCTTCCCTCTCCTGCACACGGATTCCGCAGGACATGCTGCAATGCCCCATCGCTAGGAAAACTCGCCTTCGACATTGACGACTTCAGCTTTTTAAGGCAGAGGGCAAGCAGCTCGCGGGACTCCAGGGCACACTGCACCCAGGTGCCAGGGGGCTGTAAGTACCTGCATAAAAGAGCCAAACAGCAGTTAGTCCACTGAGAAATATAAAGTTCATATAAACATTTCTGCTTCCTGCCAGCTCTCAGTAGACCAAAAACGTGGGCTGTCTGCAGGTACCCGAGGACCAGATTAGAAAGCACTGTTCTTGTGAGTTTATATGCTGCCTCTGAAGCACCGGTAATACCTTTCACATTGCTTGCAGAAATGCACCGAGACCTGCTTGGGAATCCCTTCGGAGATATCCACCTGCGACCTCAGGCAGGACACGCACATGTTGGCTGGATTGGGAGGTATAGGAACGCCGCAGGTACAGCACAGGCTGAGGGAAGCACAGCATCACAGCCGGATTAGCGTCAGTGCTTCCCAGGAGAACAGATGGCTGAGAAACCGCACCAGCTCTTTACAACGACAACGAATCAACGGGATGACGAGTACTACTGAACAAAATCACTTACATATTTCCCTGTTGGCTTGTGGCGGGTGTTCGGATGTACTCCATAACTGCCAACTCACTGAAAAACATCCAAGAGACATAAGATATGACAGCCTACCAGACACACAAAAAACTCATTCGTGATAAACCCACCTGTCAATTAACTAATATTAACTAAATAACCAATAAAAACTAAAACCCACTTCAAAATAACCTTTTAATAAAACTGACTGTGTCTGAAGTTTATGGCTGTATCCAAGGGCTGCCAGCTCTCACGCATCTGGCGTGACTCAAGCTGACTCTCACACTCACGCAAGAAATCTTACAGAAAATCCATATTATCACAGTATTAACCTAAAATTAGCAACATCAGAAGCATAGGGCTAGTTTACAAACCCTACTGAGTATTTCCAAGGTAATAAACTGCTGTTGCTCAAACTTAAAATCTCACTCTAGCCAGCTGATGAAAGTCGACAACCCTGCTATCAGTTCGTATAAATATGGGTCGATAGCTGTTTGACAGGCAGTTATATTGCTAGCTATACTGCTAGCTGTATAACAGCATAAATATACATAATTTCCGATTCCTGCTAAAAGGACTAGAAAATAAAGAATTACCGTCCCAAACCGATTGCCTATCCACGCCACAGCAACACGCGAAAGACGCAGTCTGATGACGAATAATGCCGCCCAGAGTGAAAGGACCCCGAGCACTGTCTTATAGTAGTCCTCGTTTCGCCTGTGCATTATACACAAAAAACAAGCATTTTAGATATTCAGAATAAATATGTAAATATAAGAAATATCAAGGAAAATTTAACAAAAACTGATAATTGACAGGTGAACTACTTCATTCATTGCTTTAAAAGTCAAGTATGACATAAAATGGTGTTGTTCAGTATTAAAAATATTCCTATATTATTAAAACTGTTATTGACGTATCAACACAACAATATAATAATTTCTTGTTTGAATAATTTTCTCAGGTGACTGTCTGCGATTTTAGAAAGAATGGATATATTTATATACAAATTAGAAACATTAAATTGTTTTTGCGATTATTTTTCTGGATCTTTATTCTGATCTGAATCAAAAGTCATACGAAATTCCCCTTTTGCAATTGATCGATGAGTGCAGATGATAAAACCATTTCAACTGACAAAATTATGCGGCATTTCATTCAGTTGCGTCCAGTTTTAAAACTCTAAAAATGTAAAGCCGATATAATGTCTTTCAGATCTCAGACTCATCGTTCCGGGTCGAAAAATATGGCAAATAAAAAAAATAAATGGGCGTGTTAATGTAAACAGCCATGTCAACATTGTCGCCTTTATGTGATCGTTACATTTGTGGAAATCGCATGTTACATTGCAATGCTACAAAATGACACGTCTGCACCTCAGAGCGGGTAACTTCACAGATACCGGCCCGTAATGATAATAAATCAGCGATCCGCCCGCTCTGCCCACGGTGTACCGCATCGGCGCCCTGATTGGGCCGCCCTGGGCCACCGCTGGTGCGGCCCGTGAATGAGGAGGAGCGGCGGCGGGGGGAGCGGCTCCACTGCGGCTCAGCCGGGGCATTCATTCGCTGTCAGGTGATAGAGAGGCGGCGGCCGGGAGCGGGCCGGGTCCGGGCTTATTCATAGTCAGTCAGACGGAGAGTCTCTCCCCATCCGCGCACCGCACCTGCCGGGATCGCATCTCCCCAGTCGCCGTGACATGGCAGTCGGACACGCTCGGCCACCCTTCCGGGCGCTCTGCGGCTGAACGCCGGCGGCGGCTCTGCGGCGTCCCGCTGCCCCGCTAGTCAGACTGATCCCCGTGCGTCTCCGCTGCGGCGGCTTCGCTCCGTCTGTGAGAAGCGGCTCGCGTCTGGCGGCCGTCTGGCAGGAGACTCGGTTTTCTGCAGGCGGATGATGGACTGAGTCGCGCCGGGTGCCGTAAGAAAGAGCTGCGATTTCTTGCGTGTATAAATGATAGAAGATACCATGACACTGCTGTCTCTTTTGGGTCGGATCATGCGTTACTTTTTACTCAGACCAGAGACCTTGTTCCTGCTGTGCATAAGCCTGGCTTTGTGGAGCTATTTCTTCCACACCGACGAGGTGAAGACCATCGTCAAGTCCAGCCGGGATGCGGTGAAGATGGTCAAGGGGAAAGTGGCGGAGATCATGCAGAATGACAAGCTAGGCGGCCTTGACGTGCTGGACGCCGAGTTCTCCAAGACGTGGGAGTACAAAAGCAACAACGTAGCGGTCTACTCCATCCAGGGCCGGCGAGACCACATGGAGGACCGCTTCGAGGTGCTCACCGACATCGTCAACAAGAGCCACCCGTCCATATTCGGGATTTTCGACGGCCACGGCGGCGAAGTGAGTGCCAGCGTGTAAACGCGCGCTCCGACCCGCACCGGGGGGCACGGGCATGGGCATCGCGGTGCCCAGGAGCAACCTGCCCCCCACCATGTGCCTCTATGCCCTTTTATTGTCTGCGTTTCAAGTTGCTTTTTCACCTTCTGTATAGTGTGTTACAAGCATAACGATGCTTGCTGTTTAAATTGAAATGCACTGTAAAGTGATTATGGGACTATTTACGACTGGTAAAGGAGATGAGAGAACTGAGTGAAAAAGCCTTTGTTCGGGCATTTCCCATAATACCGGTCAGCGAGATGCCTGGTAGCGCGGCTGTGGCTCTGACTTGATCTCTCTGGATGAAAAGTCCCTGGAGGGAGGAGGGGGACGCTTTCCTCCTGTTTGTGTGGCAAACAAGTATAGTCACCAAAGTAATTTTCTTGGGGTTACAGTCACTGTAAACAGATGGGTTAGTGTCTGGATAGAGCGGTTTTCTTTGTTTAGCTCTCTTAGTAAATGCATGACATGCTGCGGTTGTAAGAAATGCCCCGTCTTTGTCCCTGTGTAAATGCCACCTTCTGGTCTTTGCCTTTCGGATGCCATCTTGCAGACCATCTTGTGCTCAGCCTCAGTTTTATCTGGTTTTCATTTTAAAGTAGAAACAAACAGTCTTAAACTTGAGGTTTTTCTGAGTTCTATTTCCTGATCATTTTCCCAGTCATTTTGAAGCGTGGAAAATGATACGGCAAACCTGTAGATAAGCCTCAAGGTTAGAGGAAAATTTTGATATATTTTTAAAATCATTACTACTTTAAACATTCACTTGGTCTTGTGAATGTTCCCCGGCCACTTTTTTCCACCCCCCCATCTTCCATCTGGGCAAGCAGACAAACTCTGGCTTAAGTAAACAAGCTTTCTGGGAGGTTCCTCAGGCAGAGTTTTATCTGTCGGTCCTGACTTTAGGAATCCATGGCCTTGCTTTTAAAGGTGAGTCTTGGGTCACAGTTTCTCTGCTTATTTTTGCCAGTTTAACAGCATACTTGGACAGAAAGCGCCTGTTAGTAAGATTGTAAGGCACCCTAGGATTGTAAGTCCTATGATTTGGCACTTGTGGCATGGAAGATTCCAGGCTCTCATTTCTCAGATTTCATCCCTGCATCCGGCCCCCACTTAGCCATTAAACTGCCTGAAAATTAATACACGTTTTGCCCCAAGAACATTTCTGCTCCCTCCTGGCCCCTTCTGCCTGTTTTCTGGGCTCTGGCTTGGCACTTGACTGTTTCTCTCAATTTCTGCTAAAGGTCACTTGCAGTTAGGTCTGTTTCCAGTGTCATAGCATCCCCGTCGTGTGTCAGGCAGTATCTGTGCTTGCTTTTGACACAGGGGGCGGGCGGGCAATGTCTATGTAGTTCAGGCCTAAATTCTGATTCTTGTTTTCACAAAACAAGGACACGTCCTGCCTTGGTTCTTGTGTGAGATGGAATGGAGGCACCTTAAGTCTCTGAACGGAACAGGAGATGCTCCAGTAGATGTGGTCTGCAGCTGGAGACGCCATTGATGCCGTTTATCTCGGATCATTTCAGTTTTCATGCTCAGTTCCCCTCCATGTATCTTAATTCACGGGGAAGATCAGCGGTCGCCTATGATGCGATTTGTACGTTTCTGGCCCTTTAAATCTTTGCAGCCAGATTACTATGGTGCACGGCGGTTTTGAGACAGAGGCTCAGTGGGAGTCACTCCTGCCTCGTACCTCCAGGCCTGGGCTTTGGGCTCTCTGTTCCCTGGGAGACTCTCCAGGTGCTCCCTCCACCCTGAACTGGATAAGCAGTTAGGAAATGGATGGATGCTTTTGAAATAAAGGCCGTATAAATATCTGGTTTCAGTGTAATGACCTCCCTTAAATCCCACAACGTTCCCTTCTCCTGAAGGTCATGGTTGCATATCAGTTTCGGATCCCGTGTCTTTTCAGAGAATCAATTTTTAAAAATATTTCATTTGGGCCGTCCCCTTGATGATGTTCAAACTACCGTCCAAAGAGAAGAGAACCATCTTGTTTAACTTATCGAGTTGGACTGTTTACTTCATTGGTGAAGATTACAGATTGGAAGCATTTCCCAAGAAAAACACTCTGAGTGGGCCTGTCTGCTCTCCTGCTGGCTTTGACCTGTTCGGAGAGATTTTGGTTTGGAGTAAAGCAAACTGTCTCCTTCCTTTAGCCCTACTTGAACAAGAAAAATATTTCACATTCCTGTATGTATCACTTGGGGTTGACTGTTGGTTTTTCTGTCCTCTCTGGGAGGGGAGTATTGGTGGGGGATTTTCTGGAGTAAGAACATGGGGACTTCTCCCGCGGTGAATCTCACCTGATGCCATGACCTCACTAGCTCCCCAGCAATGGTGTCAGCTGATGTCACTGCGGTCCCGTGACTGCTGTGTGTGTAAAAACTACCCCGTTAATATAAGTACCCCTGCTTGTCCTGGCCTTCGCCTCATGGTCAACTGCCTAGGGCCCAATTAGCAAAATCAGCAAAACCTACTGAAGGGGAAACCACTCTCCAATTCGGCGAAATTTGTTGAGGGGAACTCCCTAATTTATTTCTGGCTAAGGGGCCGTCCAGGGCCACTGAAAACGTAGATCCTGCCCTGCCCAATCTGAGATTGTGGTGTCAAAGATGGCTGACGTGTTCGGTCTGCTCCCGTTGCCCCGGTGTGCATGTTTATGGTCTGTCCTTCTCCTGAACCGCTTGCCTGCTATGGGCATCACTGGGATCTCGTCATGCGTTTCCCCCATAAGCTGAGTTTCAGCTGTGTTTCCTCAGAAAGTGCATTTCCATATTGTCTCATATCAGCCCCAAGCGAGCAGGTCTGCTCAGACTGATGGGAAAACAGACCCCCCCCCCCACACACACTACATTATGACCAAAGGCAACAATATAATTTGTTTCCAAATTCTTTCGAAGCGTATGAAGCTTTTACTGGATACCTGGTTTTTAAATTAAATGTCTCTGCAAACTGTGTGTTTCTGTGTAGCTGATGGCCAGTAAAGTTACATCTTCTCAGCTGGAGTTGCTCTAATCTCGGTCTGTGCTGTGCTGTATTTTTCCGAAAATGTGTGTATGTTTGTAATTATTACATCATGGGGACCAGATTTCCCCACATTGTGATAAAGATCTGCAACTTTTATTCTTTGTGTGGATATTTTTTTCAGTTCCCTCAAAGATATCCTCAATTTTTTTCAAAGTCTGTGTATGCAATCAAAAAACTAAAAATGCCAAAAGTCTAGTATTTTGTTTGGTTGCTTATGGTTAAGGTTAGGGTTGTGTAGGGGTTAAGGTTGTCATGGTTAGTATTAGGTTTATGCCCATAGATATGAATGGAGAGTCAACATAAATATATGATTGTGTGTGTGTGTGTGTGTGTGTGTGTGTGTGTGTGTGTGTGTATATAACTGCTGCAGTGTTTTTTTTTTTTTACTCAATCTCAGTGTTTCCAATCTGTGCACCCAGACTGCGTTCGTCCCAAATGCGGACCTCGTGCACAGTTAGACTCATCTGGGAGCATCGCTAACGGTTAATTGTAATGAGCGGTGTTTTTTTTGGTAGGTCACATGGTCCTGAGTGCATTTGGGGTCTTGGCTTGACACATCGCCCCATCCTGCCTTTCCAAACCCCTCTGTGCCACTGGGTTTGCTAACGGTTCTAGGTCATGGCCGCACTGCTAAAACTGATAGGGTATGGCGTATGGCTGTCCCTCGTGCCGCCTGTGAGCTGCGTGTTTGGCGTGGTGTATGGCTGTCCCTCGTGCCGCCTGTGAGCTGCGTGTTTGGCGTGGCGTGTGGCTGTCCCTCGTGCCGCATGTGAGCTGCGTGTTTGGCGTGGCGTGTGGCTGTCCCTCGTGCCGCCTGTGAGCTGCGTGTTTGGCGTGGCGTGTGGCTGTCCCTCGTGCCGCCTGTGAGCTGCGTGTTTGGCGTGGCGTGTGGCTGTCCCTTGTACCGCCTGTGAGCTGCGTGTTTGGTGTGGCGTGTGGCTGTCCCTTGTGCCGCCTGTGAGCTGCGTGTTTGGCGTGGCGTGTGGCTGTCCCTTGTACCGCCTGTGAGCTGCGTGTTTGGCGTGGCGTGTGGCTGTCCCTTGTGCCGCCTGTGAGCTGCGTGTTTGGTGTGGCGTCTTAAACTTGTGTTACTGGGCGTGTGCTACAGGGCGTGGCTTCATTTGCATATAAATGACTCTGTTTACTTTGGGCTGCATGTATGCTGACAGGGACATCATTTTGGCAGGGGGTCTACTTGTCAATTGCTGGTCCTCCTTGCCTGCAGAGCGGATTAGTGCCCCCCTTCCCCCCCCAGCATATGCCCCCCGTGCATGAGGTTTGGCAGAAGGCCCGCAGGGGCTGCAATGGGGCTCTGCTGCTCCCTGGTCTCCAGCTGGACATTTTTTTTCAGGCTGAAGGTGGTACGCTGGTGCTTGTGGCAGGTGGTGTTTTCAGGGCTTTTGGGTGGTGACGCATTTCAGGAAGTTCAGGTCCACCCTGGTGGGTACCATAGTGTTTGGTGGTGGGGGGGTCAACTGCAGGGTTGTTTACAAGTTGGGTCATACCTAGGACTTGTATCCATTTCCTGCACCTGTTTCATAAGTATGCAAGCCCCCCCCCCCCCCCATTGACATGGAGGTGTATCGCTGCACCAGTCTTGCTCGCTGGCCCCCGGGATGATAACGGATAATTTAACCTTCTTTACCTGCAGAAAGCAAATGGAGATCTCACCAGACTCTCCCTCCCTAACTGGGACGGGCCGAGCCGAGCTGCGCTTACTAAAGCCCCTCGTTTGCGCTCTGTTGCCGACATCGTTAAAGGCTTATGGACTGATTAGTCACACAGGGACATGATATTAATATGGCCCACTGGAGTCCTACTGAAAAAGCTGCGATGTGTCCAATTACTCAGGCTTTCCACTGATTTCCTCTCCTCTAATTGTCTTTGCTGTTTTTAATCTTTAGTCAAATGGAAACACTTTTAGGTACCTGGCTGAATTTTTCTAATTTCAGATGAGTTTGCTGTTGCCTCACGCCCGCAGATTAGGGGTTCGAATGTTGACGTCGGTCACTGTGTGTCAGCTTGCATGTTTTCCCTGTCACATGGGTTCCTCCCACAGTCCAAAGACCTGCAGTTAACTGCATTTGGCATCTTGGTGTGTTTTTGTGTGTGTCTGTGCCCTGCCTGATGTCTCGTCCAGGGTGAACCCCAGCCCTGTGACCTGTCCTGTATGGGATAGGCTCCAGTCCCTCCAAGACCCTGACCAGGAACAGATGGATGATGGATAGATGGCTTTATTCAAAATTAAATTTGGAATATTGTGTATAACAGTTTAATGTTTAAGCATACATACCGGGCTGGGCAGGGTGGGTTGTGTGTAGAGGATCTGAAAGGTTGTGGGGTCAGATGCCGTGAGCCTCCTGCACTGGGGCCTCTGGGAGCTGGCTGACCTGCTCCCTGACCCCCAGCTCTCCTGGCACCTATGTGTTGGTCCCTGCCAGGCCGGTGATCACGTTTCACTGACCTTCCTTTGGGAAGTTCTTCAGTCCCTTGGGGCAGCTGTGGGATCGGAACCGGATTAAAATAAACCTCGTTGACGGGTAACTGGGAGGAACACGCTGCACCCTTCCAGGCCCTGTGAGGTCACAGGACGGGAAAGCCTGCGTCAAGAATCACCCTGTGCTCTCTGTATTCTGATTGGCCAGTATAAACACCCCAGTCAGCCAGAGAACAGGCTCTGAAAGGGAAAAAGTGAGGATCTCTGTCTGCCTGCCTGTCTGTCGGTTGCTTAACACCCAGTGTTGGAGCTGCCTGGGTTGAAGATACCGTTCTTTGAACCGTAATGCACATTTTGATGGGTGAAGGTGCTAAATAATTATCGGATAGCAAGGTGTCCGTAATAATGCCAGTTTCACTCAGCTTCTTCTGAATACCTGAATCTGATGTAAAACCACCAGTTCCCAAACACTGGTTCCTTTGGCATTAGTATTTTCCAAAAGGCCTGTGGTGTTTGAGTTTGAAAATGCATTCTTAAATGCTGGTGATTCTGGGGACGCACTTTGCTGCTGTTTAGGGAAGGTGGTGGGGAGTTTCAGAGCCCGCTTAGCATGCTTTTGTGATTAAAATGCCTTTTTCATAGTTCGTGGAAAGCGACTGGCTTCATTCTCCCCATAAGCGGTAAAAATAAACTTTGAGCAGTTTGTTTGAAGGGTCACGGTTTATTTAGAAATGTTCCGGCGGGGGGGCTGGCTCTTTCAAAGACTTCAGTGTGAATCCGTTCTGTTCCTCTAAGGATAGATGTGACGGTCAGAGCCGCAGACTGACGGGGCGGCCTACTGATCGGGCTCCCCGGGGCCCCTGCCAGCAGCAGGATTGGTGCCTTACAGCCAGCACCACCGGCACCCCCTAAGCCTTCCACTGCTCTCGCTCTGGTGAACTCACCTGTGTAGGTCGGAACCCCGGCTCCAGCTGTTAACCCACAGGTGCCCCCCCTTTGGGGTCTGTCACAGCTCAGTGCAGCAAGAATCAGGTACCAGTCTGTGCCCCCACCCCAGCCAGGTTGGTAAACATGTGGTGAGTGTGTTGGGGGCGGTTCGTAGCTGTTTTCTCAGCTGGCACCTCTTGGCACCTCTCAGCTCGACAATGCTGAGAGATTTTGCTGTGGCTAGACAGTGGGCTGGGCCAGGATGGCACACGGTTGCCGGGTCCTTACAGTACCCCTGGAACTCCCTATGGGTCAGAGGTAATGTCAGGGAGGGCGGTGTTGCCTAGGCCACCACAGTCTGTGGGGATGTGGTTTTGGACGCTGGGAATCCACAGGAATTTGCCGCTTGCCTTGCGCATTCCCATGTGGAAGTGAGAGTATTATGGGATTTTTTCGTGGCTGGTAAGGAGACAGTATGCTTTTTTTGGGATTGATCAAAGGGAATCGCTTAGAGGGATCATGGAGATGTGCCTTGACTGGCACTGTTCCGCTTTCCGTAGGGGCAGCTCAGTCCATTTTGGTCGTGCTGGATGGGAGAGGAATGGGATGCTGTGGAGGTACTGCCCCTGGCGTTCCTGTCCCACATGCCGGGCTTTTCCCTGCTGCCCCTGGCTGATCCTGCCAGCTGCCGATCGTTGCTGCCCACTTCCTCTTTAAGGTTTTCGGAGGGGGGCGGCCTCTCGGAGCCAGGGAGCGTGCGGGCCTGCGGGCCAGTGTCTCACAGCCCTCCCCCTGTCGGCCATTCCGTAGCCAGGTCTTTCTCTTCCGTGGGCCAGCGTGTGACCAAGAATCCAGGATACACAGTGGGATGCAGAATTCTATCCCGTGCCGAAAACGGACATTCTGCCCCAGGGGATGAGGATGGTGGGTGGGGGGGGTGGGGTGTTCCATGTTTGTTCCAGAGTCACATGGCGTCTATGTCGCCCTGGAGCCCCCGGCTGTTTATGCTATAAAAAGCAGGCAGTGTTTGTGCAGTACAGGAGGGTAGCAGGAAAATTCCCTATTTAGGAAAGAGGGTCACTGTTGCACACAGACCTCTGAGGCGTTTGCTAAAGAAAGCTGCACATTCATGTGGTGATGGACCCCCCCCCCCCAACACGCTGAGGACTCACATGGGTTCAGTAAGCAATGACCCTCCAGGACTCTTTGAGTCACAGGTTCCCTTCTAGTGTCCATGGTGAACCGCACCCACCCTACCCGAACTACCACTAGGGGGCGCCACTGTGTCTGCAGTATCCTGGCCCATCTGTCTGAGGTCTGAGGACCCCCCCCCCCCCCCCCCCCCCCCACCCCCCCCCCCCCCCCGGGCCCGCACGCGCCCCCCCCCCCCCCCACGGCGTGGCTTTTCCTCCCCCCCCCC
>JAAGVU020000036.1:4327579-4337585 GCA_011763525.2 Mormyrus iriodes | reverse complement strand
GGGTCTGGGGCCCCCCCCCCCCCCCCCAAGCCTCACCGCTCCCTCCCCAGTGGCACTGTCACTGCACCCCGCCCCCAGCATGGGTTTGATTTACGCTACCCATCCCCAGCCATACTTTCCCACCTGCTTTTGCACTTTGACAGGGTTCCGTCCCAAAACACATCTGGAATCACATGCCAGCAGTTTTTCAATCCTGTTTCATAATTCTGTATATTCCGAGTGATTTAAGACTGAATCGTTGTGTATTTCCAGGCTGGCGTCGTGTCGCGGCTTGGCAGGTTCATGGCTCCTCCCTCACCCTCCCACCCCCGGTGCTGGATTCTCCTTAGCATCATGGTGCTCCGGGCAAATTCCTAATTCATGATCTTGATCTCCTGCCGACCCTGAAATCTCAATCTGCCCATTGTCCTGTAGATCGTGGGGGTTCAGGGGGCGGGGTTTATCCACACATCTTATCAGACTCCGTGTCAGCTCAAATCTGACATCAGCATATTGTTGCTCCTTCCTGTCATAAGCCTCCTCAGCACCCCCCCCCCCGCCCCACCATATCCCAGCATCCTCTGCTGCCATCAGTGTCCGCCTCCGCTGCAGTGGACCCTGTGATTTATAGCAGCTGTTGTCTTGTCAACAAATCAGGGATTGTGGTAGCGAGCGAGGGAGCAGTAAGTAAACTCTGCTCTCCGCAGGGGGGTCTGGGGTCACCGAGTAAGAATCAGGCCACACAATGTCCCTCCCTGTTAAAATATTAACCTGCCGTGTAAATCTCAGCTGCTGTGATTAAAATGCTGCTTTTTGCTGCCTTCTGCCGGGTGAGCGGCCAGTCAGGAAGATTTCACTCATTCTTCTGGCCCCTCTAATCTACTCTTCTGTAGGCTGAACCCAGTATTTCAGCTCCCTGTCAGGGTTCAGAACCAACCCCTCTCTGGCGCATCGCTGCCTGTCATGTTGGGTCTGGATCCCTCCTTCGATCCCAGACGTGTAGCTCTGTCTGAGCAGTCACACACATTTTAACTCATTTCATGTTGTCCCGCCACCCCACACTCCTGTCCTGACAGTCTCACCCCTTTGTTACGCAGATGGGATGTAGCCTATGCCCAGCCCCCCAACCATACCAGGCGGCAGACATGGAGTGACCCCCCCCCCCCGCTCCCGGCTAATTTGTTAGCGCTGATGTGTTAGATGAGCATTTTCCTCTCTCTGACTGCCATGTGACTTGGCCCTAATTTTCAATAACCCCGCCCCCGCACCCACTTCTGTTGGACCTGATTGCGTTTTCCCCCGGCATTCCCACACTGGCGGTGGGCAGCTACACTGGCAGAGACCCCCATTGGGCCCAGCGTCCGGCCGGATGCCCCAGCTGGGCCGTGCAGCTGCATGGGGGCCATCAATGGTGCCTTTCATGGGTGGCACCGATCGGATGTTTATCCTTGAATCACCCGTTTTCCTGGTCCACAGAAGAGGTATTGATTGGGCCTTTTTTAAATGGAGGTATGTTAATGCCGTCCTGAATCGATACTGCTGCTCCGAGTTAATAAGAGAGACGGCTGGGTGGAGTCTGCTTTGTGAGAGGCAGATTTAAGGGTGTTTGTGACAGCAGAGTGCTCTGCCTTTCCACAGCGCGATGGGGAGGGAGTGGGAGGAGGCAAAGAGAGGTGCAGGAGGAGGAGGGTGAGAAGAGCATGAGCTGGAAGAGGAGCAGGAAGAGGAGAAACAGGAGGGAGAAGAGAGGAGGCGTAGGAAATGGTGACGAGAGGATGAGCTGGCGGGGTGTCTGGCGGTGGATGGGTGGAGTCACCCCTCCCCTCCAGCTGAGGGCATCTGCTGCTGCTTAAATATTTGCAGTGGAAGCAGCAGCCGTGGACACCCCCCATGTCAGCCTGGCGGGGGCACCATGATGCTGGGACCCTGCATTCCCCAAATGGCTAGCTGGTGACAGGGGTGCCAGAGCACGGTGCTGATGTTGGGGGGGGGGTCTGTTTATGCTGCACTGCATGCTGTACTTTGTGATTTTGCTTCGGCTTGGGAGGAACGCAAAGACAGACGTGCATTTTTAGAGTAAGCTCCTTACCAGGGCTGGCCCCCACTGCACCCCCTCACCTACCCCCACGACACAGGCTGACACAGGCTGACTCCCACGGGAAAGACCAAGGCCCCACCTGCCTCTGTGGGGGGTGGGCCGGGCGCATGTGGGGTTAATGATGCAGCTGCTCTCCAATTCTCCAAATTGGGGGGGACAGCTGATAAATTGAGACCTTCTCCCACCTTTAAAATCACCCCCAGTTCTTTTTGTTATACAATGAAGCAGAAGGAAGCTCGGGGGGGTGAAGAAGGGATGTTAAAAACAAAGGAGGGGCTTGTAGCTGGGGCAGATGGGGCTTCTGAGCCTGGCCAAATCCCCCTCAGTGGGAAGCGCAGGGTGACCTCGTTACCCACCCTCACCGTGTGTGTGTGTGGGGGGAGGGGCAGGTCCTGGGAACAGGACCTGCTGGAGCTGGAATGGGGGGGGGGCTGCCAGCACACCCGCCTGACAGGGACGGTGAAGCTCAAGGATCAAAGGGCAACTGGTGGCAGATGGGGGTATCTCGGGGATAGATCTGGGGGTTTTCCAGAGACCCACCCAGAACCTTCCGGCTGACGTTGCCCGGCGCCATGCAGGCGTCCAGTTCTGCCAGGACGTGGTGGCACCAAAGCAAACATGTGCTCTTCATGTAAATATTTACATGGCTGCAGGCTCCACCGCATGCAGCTGGCTGACCCTGTGTCGAGTTTGGAGGGGGTGCGAGGGGGCACCTGGGTGGAAAATATCAGAGCTTTCAGTGTAGGATTAAGATCTCTGGAACATATTCTGTCGAGTGAGAGCCTCCCCGCTAGGAGCCTGTGCTGTTCTGAGCAGAGCTTCTTCCCACAGACATGCTGACCTCATTCCATATCCCCACCTCAATCCCCCCCCCCCCCCCCATGTGCCTTTAAATAGACTTGATATGTTTGACAGGCGAGGTGGGGAACAGTGACAGTGAAGAGGACACGAGAAATTGCCGTTTAAACTGGTTCCCTGTCAGCCACCAGTTTGTGACCCATTTTGCTGTGCAGGGTTCTGGTTCTGCTTAGCAGGTGCCTGTCTCTGTGTGATAGGTACTGGTGCCGGGCTGCCAGCAAGCCGGGTCAGTGAGGCATGTCGCCCGGGTGTCCTTAAATAGCAACTGAGGTCAGCCGGCGCTGGGGAATTGTTGTGAATTTTTAATGCATGGCCGCCCAGCGCCAGACGGACGTACGTTTTGCACAAACCCGTGCGCTGAAGGCGTGTGCCTCTGGCTGGATGCCAGGCTGGGCACAGGAGAAGGGGGCTGTGTGGCAGAACCTATGTGTCTCTTCTTTAGAGGTCAGGGGTGAAATGGGCTCTGTATTATGATCTCCGCAGATTAGACAGAAACACGATTTGCTTGTTTGTGCAGTGCAATTTGGCATCAAACCTGGGCATGTGGTCCTCGCTTCCCGCAAGCAGACTGTTCGAAAATCTCCTCATAGGAGGATCTATGATGAGCAGCCCAGTCAAGACCTGGATCCTTTAGGGTGTTTGAGAGTTTGTCCCCATGTGGTAGGATCAGCATTTTGCCCTTGTCTATGTAGGAAAGGCCCAGAGCATGTGTCACGACCCCGAGGATGGTGACACGATGCAGCAGGCCGGCGTTGCAGTGAGCAAGCCCAGCTCTGCTTTGCTTCTGTTTAATGCATCAGCTAGAGCTGAAAATAACATCGCATACGAGGTGAGTGACAGGGAGGTGGCACAGCCCAGTGGGACGAGTCTGTGTGACAGTGTCACCCATGGCCATAGCAGCACATGCTGCTGTGATTAATGTGAGTGAGGCGCCGGCCTCGTTCCCTGACCTGCAGCCTGGGGTGATTCAGCACCTGCTGGGAGTGAGTGCCCCCCCCCCCCAGCCTCCCAGTTCCTCCGCAGCATGAATCACCGTGATGTAAGCTGCCCTTCCCCGTCCCTCATTTCTCTCTGAACATTGAAACGCCCGTGTGTGCCCGCTGCAGCAGGATGCGAGACGTGCCTGTTATCGGTGCTCGACAGGACCGGCCCCCCAGTCTAACTCCCACGGGCACTCCCTCCCTCCCAGATGCCTCAGCCGTGTAGCTAAAGCCGTCGGGGGCTTCCTTTGCACCCGGGAAGTGTCCCTTGTCCCCGACATGCACTGCCTGATTCCCGATCCTCTCCACCCTCGGATTTTGCAGCCAGCGAATCAAAAGCTTGCTGAGTTAATTGGTATGTCAGGCACAGTCTTCCCTTGACCTCCAAATTGCAGGCTGTCCAGGTGGGTGGGGGGTTTGTCCCTGCTGGTTTTTGGCAGAAAGGCGGGAGAGGTGGGGGGGTCATGCCTTTGTCAGGGCTGGAGGCTCCTAAAAGCGGGAGTCACCATTGTTGGCTGTTATGTCTGTTCATGGTAATAGTGTGGGTGTTGGTCCCTGCTGGGTCACCCTGGTCTCAAAGGTGACCCCCCCCCCCCACAGCGCGTGATTTTGTATGCGCGCTATCAGCTCTGCTCTGCCCCACCACCCTCAGGAGCTGACAGCTGTGTACGCGTCGATTTCTTTCAGCAAGTCTCTGTGAGGACGGCTGGGTGTGAGGAAGGAGCTTCCGGGTGCCAAAGCTCCCCCGATGCTGGTTACTCACCGTTCCGCTCAAGCCTGGTCGGGTCGCTCCTACCGCGGTTCATTGTGGTGCCATTTCACTTCCTCTGTTTCTTGAGGATTTCATGCCAGCGAGGCACTATTTAGCCGCTGATGGATGCACTGCTCAGTTGCCGTGGCAATTGTCAAGATAAGCATTTGAGCATCTCCCTCCCTGCAAATGGGCTGCAGGTGATTAAATCTCACTTCCTGGTAACAGGGTCTGCAGCTCCACCGCACCCACCCCCCAAGGCTGTCAACCACTGAGCTGTGCATTATGGTTAGTATGGGGGTCTGAGTGGCATGGTTAGGGAAACGGCCGTAACAGGTGTCTGATCCTTGCATCAAAGGTGCGTCGAAAATGCATTTTTTTTTCTGCCTGTTGAGGACCCGTTGGCACAGCTGAAAGCAGAGATCCGGGTCTGGAGTCGTTTGATGTGCAGATCAAAAGGCAAATTTGCTAAAGAGGATAACACGTGTACCCACGCGCGCACACGCACAGCGAGCGGTCGCTTGAGAGCCACCGTCACCGTGGCAACCCAGCAAAGTCCAAAATGTCCTCAGTCCAGCAAGAGCACAGCCTTCGCTTCTCCCCCCTCGTTTCACGGGGGGTGCTGTTAAAGCGGCCATGTTTAGTGCAGGAGAGCATGGATCCATGTACAATCTGCTAAAGTCACTTTAACAAAGGGACAGGTGGCTAGTCTAGTACAAATGCATCCAGAATCGCGTTGGTGCTGCTGCTTGCACCTGACGGTGTCTGCGCTCCTGAGGGGGCCTTTCCGGCTTTACACTTCCTTTCCCGCGTGAGCCTTCTCTAATTTGCTGAATTCCCGCCTTTTGGTGTTTTTTGCAGCGTTTGGGTGCTTTTGCACAAAAAAGGGCGGTGCCCTGTGGCTTCATCTTCCAACCGGTTCTAAGAAGTGCTGCGTGTTTAGAAATGGCCTGCATTGTTCCCTTTAAAGGTCGAGTCCAGTTACCGTGGGCCCCGGGCTTGGATTTCTCTAGGTCAGCTTGTACCTGAGACGGCAGGTAAAGTGTTTTGCTTACGGTGTAAGTTTTCATTTCCCGCACTCTGTTTGCTGTACCCTTATTTTGCTTTCAGCAGGGTGTGTGTGTGTGTGTGTGTGTGTGTGTGTGTGTGTGTGTGTGTGTGTGTGTGTGTGTGTGTGTCCTTTTGGCCTCACTGGGATGATGAGAGCCACACTTGAAGAGAGAAAAGCCAAAACGTTTCTGGACATAAGATGGCAGGTTGAGTCAGTAACACAAACGGGCAAACTGGCGCGTAACAAACTGTCGGGTGCTGAGCTGTATCTTCTCTGTGTGGGTGGGGTCCCTGCGACCCCGCCCTCACTGGCCTCACCTCCTGTGCCCCCAGGCCGCCGCCGAGTATGTGAAGACCCACCTGCCGGAGCTTCTGAAGCAGCACCTGCAGGCCTATGAGAGGGAGAAGGAGAACAGCGTGCTCTCCTACCCCAGCATCCTGGAGCAGCACATCCTGGCCATTGATAAGGAGATGCTGGAGAAGCTCTCAGCCTCCTACGACGAAGCGGGTGAGGGGTCTTCTCGGGACAGAGCCCTCTGCTGTATGATGTCCTATGAAACCCCCCCCTCCCCAATTGAGGCACTCCACAGTGACCTTGCAAGCATTTATAAGCGTGCGAGGAGCATGCCATGAGTACAGGCTGTGCCCAATTTCCCACCTGTATTGCTCTCCCCACCCACTCCCAAATGGCCATGTCAGAAGGATGACCTGGATCCTATGATTATCTAACACAGTGATGCAGAAATGGGGGGTTGTGAAGGTGAGAGTGACCCCTAACATGATGTTGTGGATCATCGTCTCCCCCCCGCCCCCATTAAACCTCATACCCTGGAGGTGACTGTACACTATGGCCGGCCTTTCTACTTTCCTCTGGCCCTGAGAGGAATATAGCGGATACCTGGCAGTGTATTTTAAGGGCGCTAACAAAGCCAGTGTGTTCCCAGGGAGTGCCGTGCCCAATCGGATTCACACCCCTCTCCTCTGATGAAATGTTTTATTAATACAGGCCACTCCTGCGAAAGGCTGGTGATTTATTTAGAACAAATGATGGGGGGTGGGGCAAAACTATTCATGGCAAGCCATGGGCAATGACTTTGGGTTTATTTTGCTCTCAGAACGAGCTTCAGAGAATGTCTCCCTGGCCCTGCTTCCATCACCTTACCTTGTCACCCTGGGTGGGGGTGGGAATTGATCCCTTATTTCAGTCTGATATTAATGGGATTGGTGGACATTAGCCAAAGGCTGTTAGTGCATGCTAACTAGATGAGCCAGGCAGAATGTTAAACAGCTCCGTCTGCCCCAGGATTGGCAGCGTAGTCCAGCAAATCTGCCTCTTCACAATGGCTCTTTGCACTGGTCTCCTGGGAGTGGTGCCTGCAGGCTCCACCCCTTCTGGGAAGCAGGGGTGGGGCTTAGCAACCATGTAACCCTGCAGAAGAGTGGCAGAAAAGCTGGAGAGGTCCTCATTGGGCTCTGTTGCTTCTAGTTTACCTGTAGCCCACCTTCAGAGATTATGTATGAGGCAGGAATCATGATATGATATGGGGGGGGCTCTGGACCATTGTGGTTGGTCTTAGACCTTGATGTGGTTACAGTGTGCAGAATCCAGCAGAGACACGGGCAGCAGTGTGGAGAGGGGGGTGGGTTCCAGCAGCCATGGAGTGGCGTTATGCTGCGGGCCTCGCGGCTGGGGCTCCTCTGGTAACAAGCAGGTACCACGGTCGGCCTGCGTTTATGAATCTGTCTTTACACGTAAAAATGAACTGGTAAGCAATCAGAATCATGTCTGATCAAGTCAGAATCATGTCTGGTTTATGCGTTGTGGTCTGTCCCACGCTCTGTGTGGAGGACGTCTCCCTCGCCCAGTGTCGCTCCCCCCGTCCTCCTGTTACACTGTATTTCAAATTGTTATCCAAATGCCTTATAAGTCCATGTATAGCTTCTGCCTGTATGTCATCTGAGGACATCAGCATTGCCACCCAGAGCTTCTGCTCTGAGCTGTATTGCTGCCCACCCTCATAGATCTTCCTGGTAAGGATGTTCCACAGGTTCTCAGTAGGGTTGAAGTCAGGGGATGATGGTGGCCACACCCTAATATTTTCTTGCTTTATCCCCATAGCAACCAAAGAATTGTTGGTGTTTTTCCCAGCATGCAATGGTGCATTGTCCTGCATGAAAATCATTTTTTCCCCTGAATTCTTGGTTCTTCTTTCTGTACCATGGCAGGAAATGGTCACTAAGGAACTCCACATAATATTTGCAGAAGTGAGTTTTACACCTTCAGGCACCCTACAGGGACATACCATCTTATTTCCCCATATTCCGGCCCGAATCATCACTCCTTGCTGACGTCGCAGGCTAATTGGTACAGGGTGGCCATTCATCCACCACCCTCAACTCCATCCGTCTGGACCATCCAGTCTTGCATGACATTCAACTGTGAATAAAACTGTTTGGAAATTTGTCTTAACATATTTTTTAGCCCAATCCAAGTGTTCCTCCTTGTGAGCTTTTCTTAGGGGTGGTCAAAATACAGCTTTTTGCAGTACTACAAACCTTTGCAGGATCCTGCATCCAGAGCTTTGTGGGACTGCAGAGACCCCTGCAGCTTCAGATACCTGTTGGCCGCTTTTTTTTTTTAGAGCCGCCCTTTTTAAAGCCTTCATTTGTCTGGCTGAAACTTTCCTCAACTTGCCTTTATCTGACCAACTTCATTTGTGTTCTGAATCACTGACAAATCTTTTAACAGCTCGATGATCTCCCATCAGTTTTTTGAAAGATCACTTCTTATCCTGCCTTCTGCAAGGCTTTGCACTAGTTCACGCTTTTCAGCTTCAGAAAGGTCTGTCGTCTTGCCCGTACTATATGAAACCTGTGGTCTGCTTGATAACCTGGAGCGCTGTCTTTAAGTATATTTCCCTTTAATGAAGATTGACACCTGATGAACTAATTGACAGACCTCTCTGAGCTTGAAAGACAGACAAAAACTCAGATTTACAAACTAAAAATTAAATGATTATTTTGATGAAATCCTACTGATATGTCATTTGCATAATAAATTGGATTCAGTGTAGTGACAGCACAGAAATGCTAATGAGAGCCCTGACCCCAGGGGCCCAGAGCAGGATACAGTGCCCACCCCCCAAATGTAATAATCCCTTTGTGTTGTGGCACTGTTAGAGATGTTTTATAATTAACCATGTATTTGTTATATATAATGAAATACATGTTTATTATTGAGATATGGGTTTGTGGTTCCTTGGGGATGACAGACTGACCCTCTGGGGACGTCCCTATGTGGGAAAGGTGCTTTGCAGTCTCATTTTTTTTCCCTACTTTTAGCTCTGCTTTAAATTCTGTTGGAAGAGAATTGTGTTTCTTTAAAGTAAAAGGAAAGTTAATCTTGCAGTGATGGTCAGCTGTGGCTGTGTGGATGCGCACACTCCCCTGTGAATAAGGCAGCGGGTCCCTCCTCTTGTTGATGGTTTTCAGTTAAACCGCTTGAGTGTACAGTCCGCCTCACTGTCTGGGCCAACAGCTCCCTACCTGTTGTGGTTAGACTATTCCCCTGCCCCCCCCCCATAATTTGATCATTTGCTGGTTTAACAGTCACAGAAGAGTTCTCCTTTTGTCTCACCTGTTTCCCCTGAGAATAAGGCCTTTTATTTACACAGGCACACAATCTGTAAGGCCCTGAGTGCCATTTAAAGAGCAGGCTGGTTTGATTACCAGATTCTTACGAAGGCCCAACACCTGAGTTGCATCGCTTTTTACTGGGATGCCTGTGGGGCTCCCCGGGGGCTGAAGCCAGTGAAGCTAACACCCGTCTAGGACCCCCCCCTTCCTACAGTGTCAGTGCTGGCATATTATCCCAATGCGTTTAGCCTGCCTTCCCTCTTGAGTATGAAGGGCGTTCACAGAGAGCCATAAGTGCACGGGTTGCCCCTCCTGGCCCGTAGCGGGGTGCCACCCCCTGCGACCCGCTCCTGCCCCTGGGCCTGGCAGATGGTGCAGCAGACGGGCTTCTATTTAAGCTACCGGGCCCCAGTCGCTGTCTTTCCTAGGGGAGAGGGGATGGTCGACCCAGAGCCCCAGAGGCTTAACTATGAGGGTTGCAAAACGGGGGGGGTGCTCGTGTTCAGAGAATTTCTCATTATTACAGCAGCAGCTGTGAGATGGACAGCATCTAACGAGGAGTCTGTCTGCCTGTGTCTCTGTCTGCCTGTGTCTCTGTCTGCCTGTGTCTCTGTCTGCCTGTGTCTCTGTCTGCCTGTGTCTCTGTCTGCCTGT
>JAAGVU020000036.1:4274950-4298214 GCA_011763525.2 Mormyrus iriodes | reverse complement strand
ACCAGAAATAAACAGACCCATCGTCCGCAGAAATCCGCGAACCAGCGAAAAATCCACGATATATATTTAGATATGCTGGGGAAATAAACGCGTTAAATTTTGTGATTAATTTGGACATCTTGACGCGTTAAAAAAAATTGACGTGACTGACGCATTACCCTTTTGTTATTTCCTGTGACGTACCAAGAATTTGCTCATTTGGCCAATTTTGCTATTAAGCATTTGCTTATGCTAGTTATGGAGACAAGGAAACTTTTAGGTGGAAAGTTCTACTTTGAAACGTTGCCAGACGGCACTTTAGAAAAAACTAAAGTAATATGTTCAATTTACAAAGCTGAATTTAGTTATCGTAGTAATTCATCACTGGATTATCACCTGAGAGCGAAACACCAGAGTGAAGTTTCCGAGATATCAGGCACTCTTCGTCAGTCCACTTTGTTTGAGTGCGCTACTCGAAGCGGACATTTGGCGAAAGAAACTAATGATAAAGTATGAGAGGCTTTAGCTAAATGGATAGCTAGAAAGTGTCGCCCCGTTAACACAGTAGAAGACGAGGGACTGAAAGAAGTAATTCGAGTTGCATCAGGAGATTCATTTTATAATCTGCCATCCAGAAGAAGCATTATGTCTGGAATAGTCACTCTATATGAGAAGGAGAGGGCCCTGAAAGTGAGCGTGTTAGAGAGAGCTCAGTACGTTACCCTAACTGGGGATTATTGGACATCTGTAAGTAATGACAACTACCTTGGTGTCACTGTGCACTTTATTGATGGACAGTGGAATCTATTCTCATTTGCATTAACTGTGAGCAAAACTACAGAACGGCATTACGTGGAGGCGTATTGGAGTATTGCAAAGGAATGGAATATTGATGAAAAACATGACAGCAGCTGTGAGACTACCTCCATACGAACATCTGCCTTGCTCCGCGCACAGTTTGCAAAGATCCGTTATGGTTCCTCTATGCGAGAGTGGATTTGATAGTATTTTGTCAAAATGTCGCAAAATTGTTGGTCATTTTAAACACAGTTCGTCAAACGCTCGGGAAATACAACAGCAGCAAGCTGCACTCAGATTGATACTTGTTTGCAACAAGTGTAAGTAAAGAATTTTAGTTTTTTCACAGGTTAATTCATTAAAATGTAAAATCGAAAATATGACGCTCCTGGGTTTATGTTACAGAAAATGTATACATTATTCAATTGTTATTGTGTAAGATTACATTTGTAAATGTCAAGAATTTTGTGCAATTAATCACGATTAAATACAGAAAACTCTGTGATTAATTAGTTCAATCTTTTTAATCAACCCACAGCCCTAATATTTAGATATGCTCGTATATAAAATCTGCGATAGAGTGAAGCCGCGAAAGTCGAAGCGCGATATAGTGAGGGATCACTGTATTACTTATTTTTGTATATGTAATCCCTTTGTCCTGTCAGTTATGAGCAATCTCTTTACACCAACTGACCGAAGCCTGAGTGAATGATGATAGTATATCAAATGGGGACCCGTTCGTCAAATACGTGGTGCAGGACGTAGCCTGGTGATGTTGCTGACAGCACATCATAGACCCTCACCCCATATCAAAGCAAAGGATTATGCAGACCAAGCAGGAGGTAAATTAAGTTCTTTATGCAGTCAACAAGCATTCCTATCGTATGAAGAGTAGGGGTGGTACCCTGATGTCGTGGTTAAAATTTGCTCACTGTGGTCCATTCAAATCTGGCCCCCTAATCATTCCCTATATGTAATTGTCTGCAACCCCTTCACCACCTCAGCTACTGTGTGGTGAGCATATTGGTACAGAATGGCTGCTATCACATCATCCAGGTGGGGCTACACAGTGGTGGTGGGTGGAGTGGTTCCCCATTGGTTCTGTAAAGTGCTATATAAATGTAACATGCTTTCATTCATTCATTCATTCATTCATTCATTCATAGTGAAGAACCATCCACTACAAAAAAAATAAAATCTTCAATGCACACCTCATCTCCTTCCTAGACCTTCAACAATCTGAGTTCTTTAAGAGGAAAACCATCGGAGACCCATGCACCTATACTCAGGTTTCTGGATGTGCGTCGTGCAAGAAGATGATCTGCCAATTATAGTTTGTTGTGTGGAAGTTTAAGATGTAGACAAACATCTTTCTTCTCATGCTTGTCAGCAGATGATAATTTTGATATCTTGCCAGAGGTTAATCCATGAGCAGGAGATTGCATTTATTGCAGATTAAGATGTTTCTGTTTATAATGTAATTACTGGTTGTAAATAAGCCCAAGAAACCTTTTGGTCCTGGCATGATATGGGGCAAATGTGGGAGCCCCAGAATGAGCTGTTTGGACAATTTAAGGATGTCAGTGCATCACTGACTCGCAGGATGAAGCGAGCCCAAAGAGCCGTCCACATCTTCTGATCCAGCTCTCAGAAATGTATGTTACTTTGGATAAATGTGTCTACTAAATAAATAAAATGTAAATGTATTCAGCTAAGAACTGCTGACACGATCCTCCTTAAATCGTGACCGAGCCCAGATTCACTGCAGCCCTCCTGAAATGTCCAACATCAATACCTTCAGCCTATTCTGTGACTGCCATTAAATATTAAAACATTTAAAGACATTAAAGGTTAAGCTGTTGAGTATGATAATGGTATCCAATGAATGTTATTGCATATGGTGAACTCATGGAAGGCTCTGCCTTTTCAGGGGCCTCATGCAAAGCTTTCCTTGGGAGTTCTCCTACCAAGGAAACTGATGATTTCACTTCCTCTTCAACGCAGGTAATTCTGGGGCCCTTGGCAACTGTCTATTCTGCCTATAGCTAAAGCTGGTCCTGGGTGAACTACTGAGAAAAAGCAAGGAAATGAGAAAGGAGTACGTTACGGCTTACAGTGGCATCTAATGTGGATGCTCAGCAGTGACATATTCATTGGGGATTCTTCCTTATCCAGACATTAGTGACAAGCTCAACAAACAGAAAAACACAAGATTCAAGGAAGGGATCTTGAGAAGCAAGATGTGAACCTTTCCTGTCTTGTGCTGAAATTGTCACTGGGATCCCAGGTTACAAGGGCCAAAAGAGAAACACACAAATATATACAAACGGCAAGGAACAAGGTGGAGGTGAATAAATTAGGAAAAGAAATGCCTTGAAAATCCACTGTAGTTCCTGACCAGTGCTGGTCAGAATGTGGCAGAACTGGAAGCTAGCTGAAAGCATGTTCTTGCAGCTCTTCATGCAAGCTAGCTTATAACAACCTGGAGAAGCACAGTTCAGATCCATCCCTCTTACGTTCCCGATCATCCATGTGTGACATCACAACAACAGTAAGGCCAGAGGCAAGGAAGTCTAGGGGGTGCATCAGTGTCCCAGACCCAAGCCAGCTTTTCTAATGCAGATTCCCATGGAAACCTGATAATCAGATACGAAGTGCCATGTCCAGTCACAAACAGGAGAAGTTAGACAAGCCCACTGGGACAAACTCTTCTGCTGGCTCACTTCCTTTGCTTTTAGGAGACACTGAAGGCACAGCTTCCGGGATTTTAGCAGCACACTTAATGGGTGTGGAGCTGGTGCTGAGCGCCAAGGTTGCAAATGCAAGTCTACCTTTGAATTTTTGTATTAAGATTTTTTTCAACCATCACACAAAGCTTTTAGTTCAAACTCAATCGAATAATAGTAAAGCAGTTATAGGTCAATGCCCTGCTTTACGCATAAAATAACAGATCTTTGGTAGAGTTAATTATGCATAAACTAAGATTTCCAGCATTTCTTCTTGGCAGTAAATGTTTACTACACCTATCTTTCCAGTAAATGCTAAAAAAAATCACAGTAAGAAACTGAAAGACACAGCAAAGCACAAAGTGAGGAATATTGTATACAGAAGTGCAGCATAGTAACCTAGCTGGAAAAAAACACCCTGATGTCATCTAATGAACATATCCTTGGAAGGAAAATTGGAGAGGAAATGCGGTCAAGAATGAAGAGAGACAGGAGGTGAGAAGAAAAAGGGGATGTGGGAATGAGGGGTAGCAGAGTTAAGGGTCCCTGAACAGAGGGAAGGGCTGCCAGCACCACACCCGACCACGCTCGCACGTCACACGTGCCTCATCTTCTTCCTGCATCCCAGACTCCTCACAGCTCGTAAAAACGGGCACATGCCCACGCAGTGACCAGCAATCAAAGTCTGACCCAATCAGTTTCAGCATTTCCTTTGGTGTCATGGTTTGGAAACCTTTCCCTAAAGAACAAAAGTTCAGTTAACCAACTAGTTAAGTGGTTCAGTGGACTGATTGGTGAGACAAGTTAATCTGGAGGTCCTGTATATGAGACAGCTAAAGCCAATAACTGCCCCCCCGTTTGCACACTGCGTTTCAGCTCTTCCCTCCGGTCGCACGCTTACAGTCCCAAGGTGGAAAGCAAATCGATACAAAAACATTTTTGGTCCAGCAGCCATGACGCAAATGAAGTTTCAGTTATAGTCAAACAGTATTTTATTTATTATTATTTATTTTATTGTAATTTAACTATATTTATTGTGTTATATTTTTATAGTTAATTTCTTAAGTTGCCCGTGTTGTAAGATGAATGATGTATGATAAGTGTCTGTTTGTAACGTGTCTACAGATGAGGACTATTCACTGCAAACCAAATGTACCTACTGGTGGAAATAAAGTAACCTGGCCTGAATTTGCTGAGGGCACGTACTGGCACCCATCTCAGCGGACTCAAATCAGATGGCGAAAAAAGTCACTCGCTTTGTATAAATTAGACGACCAGAGATCAGCGTTCATTGCAGTTAAGTATAAATATATACTGTAACCGCGTACAGAAACAAGATTAGTGCCCCAAATTTACAGACCTGTCTCGGCGTTTTGCATCCCACTGAAAGCAGCCATAGTGAGTCAAAATGCACGAGATCGTATTTAACAAGCATCTCAGTTGGGTCTATGCGACGTAAAAAATACATGACCAAAATGTTCAGTTATTCCTCCTATACTGTTTGTAAGAGTTAATACGCAGGCAATTGGCAGGATTCTCGTTTGAAGGAATAAAATGTAGATTTGAATGCAACATTATGGAGACACAGATCAATTATAATAAATATCATCTAAATGGAAAACTAATTACATTTAAATATATTAACGATCTGGGAGTGATCGAGTTACCCTACCATCCGATAACCTTTTTACTGGGAACACATGTATTAAAGTGAAAAGTATATGTAGACGTGCTCTGGAGTGACAAGCTCCGAGTCCCTTTTAATATAGTCGAACAACCTGTGCGATCGGACGCCGCACATATCTAACCATGGGCAAATAAATAAGTCAGAAATATTTTACGTTAGGCATAAATTGCGTGAAATTGTTTAAAGCTTTCAACACACACACACACACATCCGTATGCTTTATTCCAAATCTACTACCCATTAAAATAAAGTGTAAGATTAGGTTTGATGCCCTCCTCAGCATATCAAGTTGTTCCATAGGCGTTTCTTAAGCTTTTACACCACGCAGGAGCGCTTCAGTGTAAATCCAGATATGCTTTTGCTGAAAGCCTTGAACCCTGAACAGGTGTTGAGTTTCCCAGCATAAGCCGGCCTTGCCTGTGTGACAGGCGCAGTAACTCAGAAAGACCGCCTATCGATTCATGTGCGCTTACCTTGCAAAGTCAAGAGGACGACCTGAAGTACTGCGGAGTAAAGTGCACTCTTTACGGCGGCCATCCTCAAACCGCTTCTGATCCCGTCTGAAGAGCGAATGAAGGCTCTGAGACGCGGACCCTAAGTAGATCCAATGAAAGCAGGGCAGAGAGAATGGGCGGGGAATAAAGCCAGATAGTAAGAGGCGTCTGCAGGCTACTGTTCTATCAATAGAAGGGCATGTAGGGAGGATAAATCCACAACGCACATATTGTTACATGACATCTCTGCATTGGGAGCACCTGTTTCAGCTAATCATTTTTTTCTGAACAAGAACAATACACGCCAGCCCACAGTAATATCCCGTGTTTATTAAATACTATCAGCCAGTTTGCTTCCTGGAAGGGAAAAACTGTGATAGACCTGCCAGGAGCAAAGCAGTTACGAGGGAGCTCACTGTCGAGGATTACATTTCAAGAGGTGAGTAGGTTTACTGAACGGGCACAAGGAAGGATTGTCTTTGAAAGCAACAACATACATGGTCAATGTTCTAATGTATGGCTATAAATGATACTGAAAATGCTATTGATTGTAATGCTAAGCAACTGGTTAGCGGCATCATTTCTCTGCAGTCAAAGCATCCTGAGAGGCAAGTCATACCTGTAATAGGGGGCCGTACAGAGGAACATTTTGTTTTCCACCACCCTGCCACATTCCATGTGTACATCAGATGGACATCCTCATTGTAAGCACCAAAGGTTTCTTTTCAGGCTGTGCTTCCTTTACATTTTTTATGTCTGCTTTTTTGGTACACTTTCAGAGATTGGGGGGTCGTGAGAAAGCTCTTGAGAAGTAGGCTTTGGGACTCTATGACAACGCAAGGGTATCAAGGGCTCACTCACACATGGAGTCAGGGACTGTATAATGCACAACATTGTCCGAGGCTCTAACATAGAAGCATGTCAGGGATCCACTCACGCAAAGAGTCAGGGAATGTATAATGCAAATCATTGTTAGGGACTGACACACACAGACTCAGTATCTATACATGACAGATGTTAATCAAGACCTCTTTTTTATGGACTGGATACATTGTATCCTCAATGTTTTGTCATAGGGGAGCTGCTAAGGAGGCACACAGGCTAGGCTGCTATGCTTAGGCAGGTGACCTTGGACCCCCAGAGGTTTTTTTTCTCTCCCTACTTGGAAGTTTTTGGTTCCTCTACTCTGTCACCGGGCTTTCCTTCTTTCATTTCTTTGTCTTCACTTTTCTGTGTTTTTGAATTATTCTGTATAGATAATGCAGCAATGTATCAAAGCAAACCCATGAAAAGCGCCTTGGGGCAACATTGTTGTGCACGGTGATATGTATTAAAACTTGAATTAAGGTTCACGTAATTGTTTTTTAACTTGCACTGCTTTAATTGTTTTGATATTTTTGTTTTTACGCTTGCTTCTGTGTTTGTTTCTGTTGTTGAGATGCCATTTTGGCCAGGGTCCATTTTTAAAGGAGATCTTGATCTCAAACGGGTTAAATAAAGGTAAATAAATATAAAAATAGCACATAAAACATTTAGAAATAGGGGTTAAGAATGCAAGAGACATATTTACTATCAGTCATGGTGGTTAAAATAATAAATGATGGTAAATAGAACATTTAAGATCAATCAATGGCTATTAAAAAAGTAGTAAGACTGAGACAGAAACGTATCAGGCAGCTGTAGCCATTTCTCTGATCACAGCAGACTGATCCGACCGGTGCCTTTCCCAGGAAGCATGGCTGGCGGGATCGACAGCCCTCTCGGAGCCTCTGCCAGCAGCATCACATATCAAACCCGCACTTTTGTACAAGTGCAGACCTCCTCTTTCAATTCACAAATTTAGGATTTGGGTGGAACATTGCAACTGCTTTTGTGATAACATTTTTCAACCAAGGTTTATAGTTTTTCTTGACAGCTTCTCAGAATGAACAAGTAAAACTGATCTGGATCATCGGGACATGAATGTCACCGCTGGCTTGTGTGATAGAAAAATTCATGGCTATGCAAATACAATGCACATATATACTTAAATCAGTAATTAACAATGAAACTCATAATGGTGCTGTTGATTTACCTGTAATGATTACAACAATATAACCTCGAATCAGTCACATGTATCAAGCACAATGAACTAATGCAAGTTTGCTTAAGTAATGGATTCCTATTTTCAGTTGAGGAACTAACATGTTTTGCTATAATAAAGCTCGTTCCACAAAGGGCCCGGGTTAAGGCAAAGGCATGACCCGAGAAGTAAAGCTGCTGCAGAAGATATCATAAATGCATGTATGTTATTGGATAATGTAGAAAGGAGAACAAGGGGCACATGGGGAAGGGAAATGAAGTAACTGGATAAAGTTAACTCTTCGAGCAGGAGAATGAAAAAATGATTACAAATAGGTTGCCCTGTTCTGAACAGATAAGTGAGTCTCAGTAAGCAGAAGCAACCGGTGTCTACAGATATCCGAAATCTCCTTGAACTGTCTGTAAACTGGTGCGTTTTTGGCTATAAAAGATGTATGACCCTGTTACTCGGGGAACAGAGCGCAAGACGCACAACTGAGTGCTGAGTGTCTGTTCCCCCTGAGCTCAGTGGCTAATAAAGATTGTCAAACTCTTAAATGTTGACTCAGAGAAATTTCTTCCACACTTGGATGGTCTTCTGCACACCCCGGGCAGGACTCCTGCAGGTCCTTGTGATGATCCAGTGAAGAATACTGGGCAGATAACAGGCATTATGATACACCCATCCACTGCATTATTACCCATTAAGGTAAGGCTGGGAATGCTGCTGCACAGCTAATCAAGCTGCGGAATCATTTCCAGGACCGGATCCCACAATATGTTCATGAGGCCATGGGCCTCTTGCTGGAGATCGGCAGGCCACTGTGGGGCTTAGCAGAGTGATGGCTTCAGGGGTTGGCAGTGACCATGTTGTACTTTGGGCTGAAGTTGTCTCAGGACTGGGCAAGCCCCAGTGGCTGAGTAAAGGTTAGAGAACCTGGCTGCCTTGTTGTCATATTAATGCTGGTGTAGAGAATAGGTAAATGTTGTTTCACAACGTGGAGGGCTTTAATATACATTTAACGTGGTGACATATGTACAAACCTACTCTGGTCGCATTGGTTATTACAGCCAGAGGTGGATCTCAGTGCTGCCTTCTTGCTATCAGAAAAAAGACCTGAATTTTCTTCATGTATCCTCTAATGTCATCCTGACACAATAGAGATGTTGAAATATGGATGAGGTTGCCCAGAGCCTCCCTCGCCACCCGTGTAGTGCCCATGTGGAGCTCAGCAGAGTGATGGCTTCAGGAGCTGGGGACCCCCTTGCATTCCTGACTGAGTGACGGCTGGAGACGCTGGCTGCACGGACGCCACATTAGAGCCGTGGCTGAGAGGAGGTGGAGCGGACTCAATGTTCTTTCACAGATCAGCAGTTATACGGCAGTTATGGGGCTCCTGTGAAACCCTCTTAAGACCAGCCGGCTGTTATATCTCCAAACAAAGGGCTAGCTTGAGGGGGGGCTCTGTGATTGACTGAGAACATTATTTTGGGGGGTGGCTTGGCAGAGGTTGTGTCACAACCTCAGCCAGCTGTTACGTTCCCCTCCAGCGGTGTGTGCGATAAGGGTTCTTCTAGCTTACCTCAGAACTGGATTTTTGAGGAGGAGAAAGGAAGAGCAAGATCTGCGAATGGGAAGCGGGTTTATAGAGGCACACAAGGCGTTCAATGAGAGAATTGCAAAATGTTACTCAGAAAAATCTTGGAATGAGATCATGTCAAATCCTTAATCCAATTCACTAGTTACCTGCCGCTGTCATGGTTGTTCCCCACAGCTCCCCCCACCTATAGATTATCCTCATGAATAATCAGTCACTTCTGTAATGTGTTTAGTTCAGTCTGATTAATGGTCTCCTTGTTCAGTCTTGCTTTTTCCTACTGAGTCTTGATGGTCTGACTTTCTGAGCCAGTGTCTGAACTCTTGTTTTGTTTGGTCTGTTTTGGTGACTCGGGTTTGTTAGAGTGGTTTTTCTGGTTGATTCTCTGGTTTCTGGTTTAGTTCTGCCTTGGATCTTTTTTGCTGGTTGCCCAGACTGGTTTAGTTTCTTGACCCTGTCATAAGTGATCACCATCGTGACACTGTGTTGGAGTACGTCCTGGACACCTCACCGTCGTGACACTGTGTTGGAATACGTCCTGGACACCTCAGATACATCTCTTGTAATCAGTCATGTCAGCATAGGGTATCTGGAGGCCCGCCAGCTGAAAATGAAAATAACGACAGAACACCTGACAATGGGCGTGACTGTTGTTTGGGGAGTGCCCTTTGACCGCTGACCATGTACTTTTTCCATGAACTTGTAAATTAACTTTGGTTTCAGTTTTTGTTTTTAACTGTTGCTGCAATAGAGAGTAGTGGTTCGATGAAACCCTAGGTGAGCTGTTGTCAAATTTCCTTCAATTGACATTAGAGCGTTTATGGGGAAGTTGCCAAAGAAAACATTTTTAAGCCATTTTAAGACAATATGGCCAGTCATGCTACTGTAATTTCCTGTGATTCTCAGTGTCTTTGTCTACCAATATGGTTCCATAACATTTTTTAAGCATTCAGCTGCAGGTCCATCCATCCATCTCTCCATGACTTCATCCATCCTTTTGGAAATTGCTTGTCCTGGCCAGGGTCATGGTGGGCCTGAAATCTAACCAAGGCAGCATTGGGACCAAGGCTGGGGAACACCCTGGTTGGGGTGCCAGTCTATCACAGGGACCAAGGCTGGGGAACACCCTGGTTGGGGTGCCAGTCTATCACAGAGACCAAGGCTGGGGTACACCCTGGTTGGGGTGCCAGTCTATCACAGGGACCAATGCTGAGGGACACTCTGGATGGGATGCTAGTCCAACAATAGGTACGGGGCTGGGGGACACCGTGGATGGGATGTCAGTTCACCACAGGGCACAAGGCTGGGGGACACCCTGGATGGGATGCCAGTCCAACACAGTGCATAAGGCTAGAGGACACCCGAGATGGGATGCCAGTCCATCACAGGGCACAAGGCTGGGGGACACCCGAGATGGGATGCCAGTCCATCACAGGGCACAAGGCTGGGGGACACCCGAGACGGGATGCCAGTCCATCACAGGGCACATACAAACACACATACTGACACATTCTATGGACAATTGTGGACCCATAATGATCAGCGCGGGAGTTTTAAGGTCTTCCCAGAGGCTGCTGTACACTGTAAGTGGTGCTGCCTCCCCCACCAACGGACATGCAGCATGGGGGGCCAACGCTTTGTGTTTTCATCCCACTTCAGCCTTGTCACTGGACCATGACACACGTTTTTCAACATGAGAAATCAGAACCATACTTAGGGCCATTGGTTGTAGGTCTGCTTGTTTTCTCTGATTAAAAAAATTCCAAATAAGGTGTGTTTTAGACGCAGTGATGTCATGGTGAATAGTGGGTGGGGTCCGAGGGGTTGGCATTCTTGTTCTCTCTGTTTCTAATGCTGGAGGGGCTCCAGCCTGAGGCTGTAGGGGGGAGGGGGCTGAAAGCCAGCATTCTTCTCTGCCTTTGCTCAAGTGGCCATTATGCTGCACTTTGCTGCTTGAGTAGGGGGTTAATATGAGGATGGGGGGTGCGAGCTGTATGCTAGTGGCAATATGGTGGGAGAATGGGCACCATTTTAGGGGTCTAGGGACGTTCACAAAGGCAAGGATTGTGTCCAAGGGGTCTCCACTGCAAGATCGGCCATCTTCTAATAACTAAGCTGTTAATCATCATGGACACAGAGGAAAAATGCTCATGTATGGTGGCATGGGAAGGCATCACCCGAGACTCAGTGACAAAGTTAGAAAGGCCTCCAGTTGGCCGAGCAGAACTCCAGCATCACCCAGAAACTGGCAAGGCCAGTTTGTGGTCTCCTTTTCTCCGCCATTATATCACCAAATATCAATTTAGTGACAGGGACAACACCAGAAGGGCCAGTTCTGCACAACTAAAGTGCCACTAGGCACATTTCAGAATTAAGTATGTATTTGTCCATGGGTTTATCTGATAATGCATCACTAAACAGACACTAACCCTCATTGGACATACGTGACCACATTATTTATGCGTGGACTGGATGATAACATTTGTAATTTTATAGCTCGATCCAGTTGAGTCAAAGAGTTTCCTTCAAGTAACCGCACATGGTAAAAGTATTTTTGAAGCTTTATCCAGATAAAGTTTACAACTTCCTGCAAATTCTATCTATCCAGACAGAAATGTTAATGGAAATTTTACAATTCAGTAGGTAAGCCCCTCCAGCCACTAATATCCAGTCTCATTCCAGTCTCATTCCACTCTCATTCCTGTTCCTCAATGATTTTGCCACCTGCTGGCCAGTTGTGCTCTCTCTCTCTCTTTTACTCACTCTCTCTCTCTCCCTCCCTCAGCTCAGCCCTGTGGGCCACTGTGGAATGTGAGGGTGTGCTCAGGTCAGGTCAGGTCCACCATGCACCAGTGACCCCAACAATCCACAATTTCAGTTTTCCCACAGAAGCTTCTTCTGCTGAGTTCCCCTGCCTCTCTGCTTGTCATTCCTCCGCTGCATATTAATAGAAATTTCTCCAGTTATGTTGGCAGGAACCCAAAGACAATATGGTCCCAGAAGGAACCCCTGGTAAGACATCTAGAACCAAATCCTGCCACTTAAATCAATAAACACAGTAATAAACATAGTGACATATTTTCTCCAGTATATTAATTGTTTTCACACAGCGTTTTGATATTTAATTGCTTTGGTTTATTAGGAATTTTAATGAAATATAACTGTATGGGGCACACCCTGCCGGGCCTGAGCCAGCAAGCCAAAGGGTTAGGGTCTTCAAGCTCTGTGAGGTTAAACAGAACACCTTAAAGTAGGCAGATGGCCAGACAGGATTCTGAAAAACCATTAACAATGCCCCAAGTTCCCATCCTCTTCCTTCTTTTGTAGGAAACCTATGTCCTTTTTTGTCCTGGGGGTTGTTAAGATGGGGGTTTCCTTGAGAATGCTGAGTCTGTTTTCCCACAGGAGGGTGTGGGGTTGTTGGTCTGTGCAAAAAGACTGTGGCAGATGCCATCATGAGCATGTGTCTGACGTTAAGAATGACTTCATTACGGTATGGCTGACCTCTGCAGCCTCCCCTCAGCTTAGCTGCTCAGTACAAATCAGCTAAGAGGAACGAAAGGCCATTACGCAGACCCACGTCCATCAGATTGCATAGGTCAGCAGAGGTAATTAGCACACGGCTGTGTTTTCAAGTTGGAGCCCACAACCTTCAGGACCATGGCTCTGAAGAGTGAGTCTGGTGTGAGACTCATGGCAAAAGCCGGAAGTGTGAGAGTGAGAGAAAGTCAGAGGGATTTCACACTTGGGTGCTGTGGACCAGTGTGATATATAGTTGGAGAGCTGGGAGGGGTCGGCTGGGCATGAGAAAGGGCAGAGCTGAGCTGAAGAGCAAACCTGAAGGTTTTTCTGGACGTACAGAGTGAATTTTACCATTTCCGCTGCTGATAGTGACGTGTCCCCAAGGTAACTATATGACTACAGGATCCGAGGTCACAGTGCTACTGTTTATAAGGCTGTTGTTCGTGTTTTCATTACAGCCATCTCTGGTTAAAGTCATCCTGCCCAGCACCCAAAAGTCATTGATTTCATTTATTTTGGTAGAAATATTCGATGAGTGAAAATAAGGCATTGCATACTGAACACCCATTACCGGTAGAGGTGAATGAATTTATTTTTTCAATAGAATAGAATAGAATGGAATAGAATAGAGTGCATTTATTGTCATTGTACAGGTAGAAAGCACAATGAAATGCAATCTATGCATATCCCATCTGGCTCTCCTGAGACACAGAATGAGACAAACACAACCCTGAAAGATAAATGCCCTAATCCTAACCCCAACCCTAATCCTAACCCTAACTCTAATAAATCCATTCCCATAGAAGTGCTCATGCCACTTGTCTTCAGAAGACAGGAGTGCCATGTTCTCCTTGTGGCACAAACTCGGCATGGAGGAAACAGGTTATGATATTATTTTGAAGATCAGTATTTGTTTCTTCAGCGTGAGGCTATGCACAGGCAGGCTGGTCTCTTAGTGAGATGCACTATTTCTCAGTATATAGATATAGTGCATATATATATAGCTCAGTCGTAGAGCACTTGCATGCAGATCAAGATCCAGGTGCCCCCTTTTTGGTGTGGCATGGCTAAGCAGGTTCAGACTCTGTGCTTTGATTGGAAGGTCACCGGTTCAAATCCCAGGGCTGCCAGACTGAGGCTGCCATTGGGCCCCTGAGCAAAGCCCTTAATGCCCAGGTCCAGGGGTCCTGCACGGTGGGTAATCCAAAGCTTGCTCCCACTTGTATGTGTGTCTCATGGAGAAGTATCTCTATTCTATTGGATACGTGGCATGAAGATGGATATATGGCATCTGACATATGGCAACATTTGTCCTTAAATTAACTATGGAACAATCCTCTCTACCACATAAATGCTTTCACGCCAATTTCATCCAGTTATTGTGCCCGATTAAATTATTTTCATCTTTTAAGTCTTTCAGAGAATAAAATTCCATCTCAGATGGAACAGCAGTAAATAAGAATGGGAAGAGGTACCATGCAGTGTTATGGACAATATGCCAACGGTTAGATCGCAACACATCGATATCCATAAAAGGAAGACATCTGCCAAGATAAACGTGAAAAACCTAACAATGGTTTACTCCATAGTTTATTTTCGTTGAAGCATGAATCCAAACCCATTACACCAACTTCCCGTTTGCGTAATGGACATCTTCGGTTTTTTTGTGAAGTTCAGGAAGACACAACGTGCAAGCTGTTGTTTGCTCAGAGAGTTCAATGGGTCATTAATCAACAAGAAGGGCAGGACTTATGGTAGACAAAACATGTTAAAACAATAGACCATCCACAGTGTGAAGCGAATGGACAGCAGTGGAGGAAGCCATGGCTGGAAATTCTTGGCCCCCTAACAAAGTGTCACCTTGGGCCCTGAAGAAGCCGATATATACAATAATATATGTAATAATATGCATATATGCCAATACATGTAATATGCAATATATGAAATGTAATAACTACGAATAAGGTAGTAGCACCCAATAACGTAATAATTTTTCCACCCTTAATGTAATTAAGGTCCATAATGTAATAACTGGGCAATAATGTAATACTTTTCTGAATCGATAAGTTATTATATTACTGACTTTAATTACATTAAGAATGGAAAAATTATTACGTTATTGGGTGCTATTACATTATTGGATAATAATTGTGATAGTATTGATTATTATTATCATAACAGTTACTACATTATTGGCTACTATTGGCGCTTTCATTTTGGGGTTCCCCCCAGTAAATTTAGTCATATGGGCGCAGTTTAGTATTAAACACAAATCGATACCATACTGCTGCAACTAACTAGCTAAACTCTGCTACAGGTAAGGCGTGTGTAAGAACCCGGAAATAACTTAATATTTTAATGCATTTTAACGGGGGACATTACGAATAAATAAGAATTGTTACTTGTAAACCATACTGACACATTTTTAAGTTTTATTTATATCTTATTATTTTTTTATTCAAGTACTATTTCACCACACGATACGTACAATACAATACAATACAATATCAAATAAAAATGACTCTTTGATGACAATTTGGTTAATTTTGTATTGCTTTAAAGTGGTAAAACATAACGGCAATCTTTAAGATCATTAATGCACATAATAGCTAATAAACTAGCGTGCAGAACGGCTTATTCCAGACTCTGTACCTGACAGGGATGCTCTCTGGTTTGATTTCCCCCCTGGGCTCGGTTCTTCCGAAGGAATGTGATTGGATTTCGCATATCAGATCGGATCAAATCTAGATTTTTTTTATTATTATTAAAGGATGCTGAAGTCGGATTTGATCACGTAATCCAGTCTTGGTTTTGATCTGGATCAAACCTTCAGTACATGTTGTTCAAAAGCATCCGTAGGATTGTCGTACCTCGCTTTGATCCAAAAAATCAGGATTACCCTGATCCCAGCAGAAGGGTGGATTCGTGGTGGATTTCAAGGATAAAATGTATAAAATTTGAATCAATATTTGTCTCATGTGGTATATAAACATTTATTTACATTTTGCATTTAATTTGTTCAGCCATCACAGTGATAAGGTAGATAACGTAGTAATTAGGCAGCCAATAAAGCCTTTCTGTACATTACAGCATTTTAACTGCTTGGTTTTGGGCTGGGGGGGGGGACCAGAGTACCCGGGGGGGGGCTCAGGATGACACGCGGAAAACATGCAAACTGCCCCCCCCCTTTCAGTACAGTAAGGTAAAGTGAAGTAAAATGTCTCCTTAAAATAATCCCCCAAACAGCTTTCACTAAAAAACAAAAACGTTATATTTGATTGTAACTGTCATTCATCACTGAATATTAATTAATGTCACACAATCATCAGAGACGAACCAATCAAAATGAGTTTATAACGATTACATCCGTCATTATTGTTAACTATTGGACGTTTAGATTTTTGTGATATAAAACATATGTTCAATATATCTACAATGTATTTGTGATTAATACATTTGTTTGTTTTTATTTATTTGTTGTGGGTCAGATGAGGGGCCTGATTGATCAGAAGAAACTGAACAAAGAGGCTGGTGCTTGTATTGTTTTATTGTGCTGTTTTCCGTCTCTTCAAATAAAACACTTAAACCCAACGCTGCTATTCAACCTCTTATTCTTTGCACAGCTAGTAAACTACACTGTGATTTGTAGTCCCGTTTAGAACACTGATAATCCGAATTTGGTAATATGGAGACGTTTGTAACTGGATCAGGGTGATCTAACCCAATATTGCTTTGAAAACCGGCACAAGGGTAAAACGGATTACCTGATCCTGCATAGCGAAACACGGGATTCTCAAATCAGGATCATTTTGATCCAGATTAAACGTTTTGAAAGAGCGGCTCCTGATTTTACCCCCGCGACACCGGCGAGAGCAGCGGCTGGAAAAATTGACATCTGTGCTCATTTGCTTATGCCTGGCTATGATTTGGTTATGCCTGGCCTGCAATCGATTGATAGGCGATCGACCGTCAGACCTTAGAGGTTCACAGAATCCGACGGAAATAGTACGGCTTAATGGCGTGCTGAATTCACAGATAAAGTCTTTTATAAAGTTTCAGCAAGCTCACATGACGCCTGAAAATTGTGCGCTTGCATGAAATGCGGTTTAATGAACAGCGACATTTGATCTATGTGATTTTGTGCTACTTTCCTGCTTCGAACGACTGAACAGGTTGAAAGATGCGCTGCATTTCAAACGTAAACATGCCGTCCGCCTGAGCAGCTTCGGGTCGCCCTTCGTCAGACTCGCTGCTTTTTCTCCTGTGAAACATAACGTGACTGGTCGGAATTTGCATTTTCTTCTCACTTGGCCGGGACGCGGTCCGTCTTGGTAAGTTGGGGAACTTTTAGATGAGTTATTGTGGGGCGGCCCGTGGGAATGCTAAGCATGTGCTGCTCGTAGAAATGGCCGAGGGGGGAAGTGAAGCGATCTGAGCTCCTTGCATGTTGTTTTCCGATGTAGATGGTGTGAGGCCGCTGCATGCGGGCCAGGACCCAAGTCATCCAGGGCTGCCGCGCACCCCGAACTAGTCTGCGGGGTCACCGGCCCCGAAATGGGCCTCTTGTACTGCGTCTTCTGCGCCATTGGGAAGAGTATTGACATTTTATGCTTCTTGCTGGATCTGAACTTCTGGACGGTCCACTCACTGATCCGACTGCTGGTGGCTGTGCTGTCCTTCGTGAAGGACCTGCCGGCACTGCTGAGCAGTGCACTGGCGGAGTGCTGGAGCACAGCCCTCCTGTGTGCGCTTGGCACGGTCCACGGGCTGTCGGAGGGCGTCAGGATGGCGGGACATTTGCTGGAGGATAGTGTTCTGCGGGCCAAAGAGGTGCTGCAGCGAGCCGTGCTGTCTGGCCACTTGGTGCTGCAGCGGGTTTGCGAGGCCTGCGTACTCGTGCACAGCCTATTTCTGTATGTGCTAAACAGCGCCACCAGTGGGTTGATGTTTGGGGCACAGGGTGTCTGCTCCGCAGCTGTGGGCCTGTGGGATGTGGCAGGGGGGGCTCTGCTTCGAGCCATTGAGCTGATTGTGGCAGTGCCAGCTCTGATTTGGAGCGGCCTGGCCGGTGCAGCTACCCTGTTGTGGACACTCTGCCGCCTTGCGCTGGAGTTCCTGGGCTCCCTGAGCCGTGTCTTCATCAGTGTCTTCCTGCTGGATCTTTGCGGCCTGGTGCTCACGGTAATCGTGGTGGCTGCTGCTCTCCTCTACCTGAGCCCCAGCCTAGCCCGCCGCATTCTGTGGGACACCAGCGCCTCCCCTATTGCGGGGCGTCTGCGAGGGGCACTACGGCGCTTGCATATGCTGGCGCTGGAGAGCACGCAGGTGGTCGCGGAGTTGCAGACGCGGCTTCGTGCGGCATGGGGTGGAAGCTACATCCAGCGGAGGGGGGCGGGGAGCCTGGATGCTTCTGGCCGTCTGGTGACAGCTAATGACAGAGCTCCGGGTGGCCAGGCGACAGGAGGCACGACTGTCCTGCGCTCCAGCACGGAGGGACCCCTGCAAAGACTCTCAGAAGAGGATCCCCCCACTGACAGCCTACTGGACCTCCTGAAGGAGCAGGAGGAGAGAAAGCGCTGCGTAATCTGTCAGGACAGTGCCAAGAGTGTGCTGCTCCTGCCCTGCCGCCACCTGTGTCTGTGCCGTGGCTGCACCCAGGTGCTGCTGCGCCTGCCTGTGCACCAGCACAACTGCCCCCTGTGCCGCCACATGATCCTGCAGACCATGGATGTCTATCTCTGAGGAGTGCGGCTTCTGCTGGCTTGAGGCTCAGTCGTATAGGTGCCCTCTCTCCCAGGTCCTGTTGGCTTCCTGTTCCAGGATCTCGCTGAACATTCCGCTCCCCTTTTGTGTACGTGTGTGCGTGAGTTGGGTGTCAGTGTTCTGTGCGGTCAGGCGATGCTGCAGGCTGTGAGGTTTTTTTTTTGTTTTAAACTACTCACTTTCAAGCTGCAATAAAAGCACTGGAAATAATGTTTTTGCATGAGAAGATGGCAATGTCAGGAAATTGAGTCTGTGAACATACACCACAGGGACAGTGGGAGTCGTTTATACACAGTTTGGAGTGTGGATCACCCTTCAGTAGTATTAAGTGAAAAGATTTTATATCAATGTGGATATTAAAGAATTGTCTGATACTTTAAAATTGTCTTAATGTTGGTGATATTTGTTGAAAACGGGTGCAATACAGGTATTTTTATTAGAATAAATTTTTCTAATATTTTTGATGGAGGTATATTATTTCTGAGTAATTTTTCCATGTCTTGGGATTGCCAGCTCTACGTGGATTTAAAATGCCAAATTCACAGTGTATATGTATGCTGGTTATCTATTCGATTTTGACTGATTCGTACACTTTGTCTTGGACCATTGCAATAATTTGTTTTTTAATAAAGGGTTATATTCATCATGGCTGAGTTTCTGCTTGTATCCTGTGCTTGTATCCAGCCTGGGACCGGATATTGACCTGTTGCTAGGATTGCCATTAGTCTGTCGGCAAACAGCATTCCTCACCTTTTATGTTTACACTGAAATGGTATCGATTTGGACGTCTCTGAAACCTAAAGCCTACAGTTTCGCTGGAGAGAGCCTCCCTGGTTTTGTGGTGCTGGGACAGTAATTGAATCAGAGGGCTGTTTTTCTGTCCAAAGGCATAATCCAGTATGAGTTTTCTGGTCTTCAGCGCTGCTGTTCTCGGAAACTGTCTGCAGCTCTGATACGCTGTATGCCTGGCAGCATCCTCCACGCTGTTGGCATCGGATAAGATGCCATGTGACTCTCTTGATCTTACTTCTTCAGGAACCTTAAATATCATTACCAGGATGTTCTCTCGTTTTGCAGTGTTTGATTGAATTTTAGCCCTGCGCTCCAGTAGTGTGACAACCATTAACTTGAGTTAAAGTTGCTGTTATGTAACTCGCTATAGCTTAAAAGTGTGAAGTACTTTAACTTCAGTGGGTATGGTCCTCTGTGATTTAGTATTCCTTAGGCTTGCATGTCAATGATCACAGCTTCTATAGAGTCACAAGCGGTGATCTTGTATGACCTGGGTTTCTTCTTTAAGCTGAGTCATGTCTCTGTAGTTTATTATCCTGTCAGTGATATTGCCACTGAACTGGTGGTTTGTCATTGACTTTGGATCTCCATCGCAGAGTGGCGTGGCTTGTGTGGCAGTCAGGAACTGTGTCTATAACCAATTTGATATTTTCTTTTTGTGCGTGATCACTAAAATAGCCAGAGACTAGGGACACAAACGTGTCGGTTCTTCTCGTACAGATGTTTGAGGTGCCACACTGGGCTTTTGAACATCAGCCATTCTTGTAATAATACAACGAAACTTTCAATGGAAGGAAAGCAAAACCATGAATGCATGACAGCAGCTTGTAAGCTGTTGGTTCATAACATGCATTAAATGCCCCCAAAGTGTGAATGGTCCTGCCGCTTATCTTTAGTGTGAGTGTGCAAGTTGCATGGTTGGGGCTTAGCTGATGAAGTTTCATAATGTTGGTTAACTTCAAGTCTAACTTCAGGTTCATAACATTTGGCTAGTGAGGCTAACTTGGTGTTACTGTGGTTTTTTTTAATGGTCTGGCAGAATACTTTGATAACGCTTTGTATTTTTTGTGGAAAATGTGCAAAACAGATCTGCCAAAGGAATGACGGCAATAGCAACGACTGACGTAACACTGATCGTTCTTTGCCTTGCCACACTCTTTGATCCTTTTGATTCATGCAGGTTTCTCTCATGTTTAATATCCCTGCCCTAGGGTTCAGCTTTGCTCAGATTCTGTCCCAGAAGGAGCGTTTCGTAAGCCCCCCCCAGAAGCTGTGCTGTCTTGAGCCATTTGCAGGTTAAACCCAAGAGAAAATGTGTTGAGCCCCTGCCTGCAGTATACACGTGATGACCGACCCCGCCCTTACCGCACTCTCCTGCAGTATACACGTGATGCCCCACCCTCTCCTCACCGCACACTCCTGCAGTATACATGTGATGCCCCACCCTGCCCTCACCATGCACTCCTGCAGTATTCATATAATGCCTGTGCCCTACCCCCACCGCACACTCCTAGTTATGATGACCTGCCTCGGCCTTAACTTCCGAAGAGCGGGGCATGGGAATGGGCCAGGACTCAGGGAGGGGGTGTTATCTCAGCATGCTGTCAGGGGGTGCAAGAGGAAGTGTGGGGGGTGCTTGAGAGACGGCTGGCCTCCTCTGGGGCTGCGGGTGGAATTCGCTGCATCTCTGCAACTTTTCGTTGTTGCTCTCCGTTCCCAAAGCCCATGCTAAAAATATCCCAGCCCCAAGCGGCGACCATGACACTCAGCAAGGGCTGGAGGGGAATGCCTGTAAATAATTTTTTGCTTGATCACTAAAAGTTTGCAGTCCTTTACTAAATATGAACTCTGTGGGACTGGAAATTGAGAAATCCACATAGAGTTAATAGACTGTCTGTAATGGCATCTTGCAGATAGTAGCTTAAATTCAAACCCAAAGAGTTATTGCTGTACAGCTGACAAGGTGTTACTAGAGGGGTATGATGCAGGTCGGGTCCCAGTGCCTTTCAAAATAACCTTGATGTAGTGGTACAGGTGTGTCCCAATTAAAGCCACTTAAATCCTATTACAATCTTTCCTAATTAAGGAATTGTTGAAGAAGCCTCTGATGCTGTCTGTGACGTTTTGCTCAGAGGTGACCTGTCACATTGCTGGCCCCCAGAAGGCTCCTGAAGCCTCTGATGCTGTGAGTGACGTGCTGCTCTGAGGTGACCTGTCACATTGTTAGCCCCAATTTTCTCCTCGTGCTACGGACACTTTGCCCACATCTGTTATGTTACACACCACTGGGACCTACTCAGCATTCTTGAATGATTTTGCTGGACTCCTTTTTACCGTAATATTACATGATTTTAGCACTGATACAATAGATTTGAAAATCTTGTACTAGGTGGTAATGGCACCATTGCTAATGCATTGTCAGCATTTAACAGTTTTTGGGTTTCACATTATCAGTTCATAAGCTTGGTATTGTTTTACATGCAGACCAATTTCTTGATTACCATGAGCTCCCAGACAGTGGTAACACTCTGCTCCTGGGCTGCACGTATTCTGTGCCATCACCTTTACAGCACATTCTAAATTCAGCAACAAGCGTAAATATGACCATATTAAAGCTATTCTTTTGTCTCTGGCTTCTGGTTACTGAAGCGTGAGGCCCCAGCTTGTCTAACTGAACTGATGACAGTTTACAGTCCTGAGTGTGCAGGGATCACAATGCACTTCCTTACATAAGTAAGGAACACTGTTGCCGTTCAAGCACTGGGATTTTCATCTGTGGGACGTTCTGTGCTCCTGGTCAGCAGAGGACTGAAGAGAGCCGCATCATGGTGACGTGACAGAGGTTAGCACTACACCAGAGCACCTGCTGCCTTCTGGCCTGCTTAGTAAGCCCAGGTGCTCGGGCAGCATCCAGCTTTGAGCTCCCAGGGCTTTTCTTTCTTCAATCAAACTTTGGACTTTAGTGTGCTCTCCTCAGATGTCTCCTGGTTCTTATTCACATTCCATTTGGACTATTGTTACCATAAACTGATATGACAGGTTAGGTGATGGCTTATGATGTCACTGGGGCCTATGCTGAAAAATTGTAGTAAATTAGCAGAATGTTGCAATCAAGCTGGAAATACCATCCATTGTACACCTACAGCTGCTCGTCTGATCTGAGAGTCTTGCAACTGTAAGAAGTAACTTCTTCAGCCATGATCAGAGGAGAATCCTCACAGATGATCTTCGGTCATCTTCCCCCAAACTTTTTTTTTTTAGTCATTGCTTTGCCCCCATGGGGATAAATCCTTCTTCTGAAGTTTGTTTTATTGTCTGAGAATCTGTTGTTCTTCCTGCTTACAAATAAGTAACTAAGCAGTGGCATCTGGATACAAAGATATAAGTTTTTGGCAATTTCTCTTTTCAAAGAAAAGACCCTCTGAGCAGAATGAGACCAAGCGACAGCATGTCCTTTGGCTCTTCCAAAGCATTCCTGCTTCAGATCATTTCTCCAGGTCGTAGCTCTGCCCCCAACCCAGGAGGAGTGAAGACCATCCAGACTGCTTCTGTGCCCTTGCAGGAGCACACCCCCTCAGAACCTGGCCGTTTAACCCAGCTCAAACCCAAGCTGGCCCTCCTCTCTTCACAGAGAAGCCTTGTCTCCAGGGGCACCATTAGAGATTTTGGGCCCCAGACAAATCCAATTATAAATTTTTTGGGCCTTTTGAATCGTCCTAACTCCCCCCCCGACGGTGCCCCTGCTTGTCTCTGTTATCCAGATATAATGCTATATACACTCACCTAAAGGATTATTAGGAACACCATACTAATACGGTGTTTGACCCCCTTTCGCCTTCAGAAC
>JAAGVU020000036.1:4172897-4187855 GCA_011763525.2 Mormyrus iriodes | reverse complement strand
CAGTGATGGTGGTGTGATAATAGTCCAGTGGTGGGCCAATGGTCAGTGATGGTGGTGTGATAATAGTCCAGTGGTGGGCAAATGGTCAGTGATGGTGGTGTGATAATAGTCCAGTGGTGGTCTAATGGTCAGTGATGGTGGTGTGATAATAGTCCAGTGGTGGGCCAATGGTCAGTGATGGTGGTGTGATAATAGTCCAGTGGTGGGCAAATGGTCAGTGATGGTGGTGTGATAATAGTCCAGTGGTGGTCTAATGGTCAGTGATGGTGGTGTGATAGATTGTGACTATGGTCAGTGCTTGTGGTCAAAAGTCAGCATTAATAGTCTAATGGTTTGTAATGCTAATGTTAATGCTAATGCTACTGTTCATTCTAGCAGTAGTGCTAATGCTAATGTAAATAGTCGTAGTTAGGGTTGCCATCATCGTCCCGCGTAAGACGGGATGCAGCAAGTTCCAGTACGGGATCGTCCCGTATTTTAAGGGATGAGTGGCTACCTTAGTCATAGTAGCAGTACTGCTAATGCAAATGTTAATGCTAATGCTACCGTTCATGCTAACAATAGTGCTAAAACTAATGTTAATGCTAGTATTAGTGCCAATATTAACGGTCATGGTAGTGTTAATGCTAACCTCCCTACTATCATCTATTTCACCTATTTATTCTTTCATTTATCCCTCCATCCTTCCATATACATCTATATACATCAAACATTTATTACTTTCGTGGTTTAAAAGCTACAACAATCAAACTTTGTATATAGACTCAACAGCTGATTAAAAGCATTAAACAAGCTCTCAGCTACTTAAGCAAAAGACCAAGTATTTGTCATTCCTTCATCTTATCTTTCTCAGTGTCTTTCTACTTTTATGCGCACAGCAATTCACACGTTTTCTTCAGGAAATGCCCTTTCTAATCAATATACAAATTTCCTTGTAAAGCTGTAAAACAGGGCTGCAGAACAATAAGTGGAAAACTCACATTAAATCTGCCACGTTTTGCAAGGCCAGCAGTTAAAATTAATCTGGGAGTATAATGAACGTATTACACACCCTCTGGGGGGAGATGATGGCCCAGATATAAACCTCCCAGCTCGCTTCTAGGATCGCTAATTGACATTATTTCCAAAATAGCCCACATCATAAGGCGCAGGTCATCTTAGGGCCAGCCTGACTTTTAAGGCTTCTAATTTGCATAGTTCAGTTTGACGCAAAGCAGTCCTTTTCCCTAACTCGCTTCCATAAGTCATAGACGTCTCCTCTTTGTCAGGATTCCAGAGCCCCTGCACATCGTACAAGAACAGAAATATAGCTTCGCAAGCTGGGCTTCCTAGAAACATGCTTTTCATTGGGGATGAACAGCTACACTCTATGCTGCCAAAGTGTTTTCTATCCCAGCGTATGTTGAACATTTCCTTCAAACAGGATCCAAGCGTCTTTTTGGGAAGTTAAGTTACAGTCCCTCTGCGGAGGGAATTTCTTACAGACAGAGACGCCATGGGGCCAGTCCAACTGTCACTGCCACATCTCATAGAGCGGGACGTCTTTCCCCCGCGATCATCACGCCCATGTGAGGTCACCTTTGAATGTGACGTCTTGGACTACAGAAGAAATTTGGCTAACGTTGCATTTATATTATTCTGGATATGTAGATGTCATGTTAGTGCTAAGCTGTGTTTTTGAAGAACACGACTACATCTCTATGGACTAAAGCATACATTCTGCTGCTGTGCCATGTGCTTAACTGTTATTAAATAATTTTTTTAACTCTATATAGCCTATTTTTAGTTTTTGTAAGCTATTAGCTTATGGGTGTATCAGAGAGTGCAGACTCAAAAGCAGCTCCCTGAATTCCAGTCTGTTGCTCAGCCCCTCCAGGCTCCAGTTTACTAAGGTCTGCCCATTTCACCTATTTTATTAATTTAATTTTTTTATGGGAGAGAATTCTGAAACTTGGCACCGGTTATTATTCTTAGTGTGGATCTCTTCAGGTCAATGATAGTGATTATGAAAATGTAGGCCTAGCAATTACTCCGTAACCAAGTCCCTTTTTGTTGCTTGGATTCAGACGCACCTATTTGAAGTAGCCTATTTTCATTCGAAGTCCCTTATTTCATGAGAGACAAATTTCAACTATTTCAAACTCTGAGACAGGGAACCATTTTTACTGAAACATTTATTTTGTAATGATCTAACACAATAATGTTCCATTTTGAGTTACTCTTCTGTTAAGTTTTAGTAAGTTTCATGGAAATCTAAAAGCAGATTGTTACTCTACAGCAAGCACTGATCAAAGCAGGAAATATCTGACTAGTATTACTCTACTGCTTGAATATTTAACAAAAACTGTTTTCCTCTGACATTCATAATTCCTTAATGGCACGTCACACTTTTCTGGGTGCATATAGAGATTTCAGCAAAGGCGAAATGAACAATTAGGCAAGATAGGCAACTGACTGCGGCCCCTTGAAGACAGAATTTCCAGAAGTTACATTTTATGATGTAACATGATACGGTAATTTAAATGATAGCAACATGTCTGTTATTTGCATTTTTACTGACAGCTTTCAAGATAGACAAAGTTGCCCCCGTCCGTAATGGTAACGGACTCTTCTACTCTGGGACTTGGCGCTGCCCAGCTTACTTTTAGTCACAGTCACGCGAATTGGCACAAAGATACGGACTAACGTTACATCTCCCGTGTCTGATACTGTCCCGCTCAGTGGCAGTCAGGTTAAACCATTAAACGATCGTACGCAAAAATTCAAGTCTAACCTTAGCAAAAGAGGGAATGATTAAACTTATTAAATGTGGGTCCTCCGGTGCGATACAATCCCCCACCCTAATCGGCGAATTTCACCGACAGCACCTCCTTCCCAAACTAATCAGTACATTTTACCGCTGCCACCCCGCGCTTTCGTTGTCATATTATTAATGTTACATTGTTTTTAATTCTGTCTCCTTTATCTTTCTGCTCCAAAAAATAGTTGAAATGTCACCTATCACTGACTAAGGGGTAAATTGTAACATTTCACTCCATGTGTTTGCGGCTAAACCATTCATTGTCTGTTTGTGATACAGAGATCAAACCTGTGTCGATGACAGAAGACACATGCGGGTAGTTTGTATCAAATTTTGAACGCGATTCCATAAAAAAGCTCCGAGGTGCAGGCAAAAGTGTGAAAGATAGTTACAGCTATCCCCGGTCTCCCCCACATTAACCCGGGCGCTGTACATAGTAGACACAAAGAGGACGGAAATACTTTCTGAGAGACCAACAAATTGGTGTTTCTGAACCCTTTTTTTAATCTCCTTTCAGTCTTAAGCGAAGTTGCGGGCTGGACAGCTCACCGAGCAGCGGGATGGCTTTTCACCCTGTTACGGAATGATCTGGAAATGACTTCCCCCGGGCTTTTTAATACTGCAAGAGCAGTAGAAACAGATGCCTATGGGGCGCACAGAATAGCGCTAAGAACAGCTGGCGGCCGAAGTAGATTAGCGCCGTGACCAGGCAGCCCGCTAGGGCGTCTCTGCGCGTCTGGGGCTCGCAGGGAGCAGCCGCATGTTCGCTTATACTGCCGCAAACACAATTCCCATTGGCACCATTGCTATTTGAGTTTTTGGAACACAATTCACCAGGGTCAAGAACGCGGTGCTTGAATGCTGGGTGAAGTTTCAAGTCGGACACGTGCTTTCTTTCTTTTAGAGCGGGAATTGCGGAGGACGCCGGAGACCGCCGGACGGAACCGGACTTGGTGCGCTTTGGTTTGGTTTCTTCGCCGTGGCCGTTTCCCTCGTCTTGCGATCTCCGCGTCTGAAGAGGAGTTACGGCTCGTGTTAAAACACGCCGGCTGATTTAGGTGTGTGCTTTAACTGTTACCAGGAAAATCGCGGACAGATAATACGTGCCTTTCTTTTTTCCTTGCGTATTGTTTTGTATTTAAGGAAACCCGATGGACCAGATGTTTTGGTCACTTTTGTGTAACAAATATTATGTGCAGAATAATGCGTTTTTCAGCTCTGACGTATCAGTTCTTGCTTATTTGCACTCACTTATTTTAGAGGGACTCGGGGCTGGCATAATTTCGTATTTTTTGCCAAATCTAATAGATGTAGAGCTGAGTTTCTAATATGACCAGTGCATAACCCGCTTTAAAACAGCTGCCTGGTGCTTGTACACTGATTTACAGTGGTACTCAAGAAATTAAACGCCTGACTTAGTTCTTTCCCTGGCAGACCTAATTTTTCCTCCTTTCTCGGCACCGAAGTTGTCAGCTTACTAAAGACAGCTGGAAATGGTGCATATCAAGTAGTTAATTAGTACTAAGCTAGTAATCCAGGGTAGCATAGCGATACCATAAGGAAGGCTTGCAGATGTATTACTAGGTAACCCGAACATGCCTTGGCGTATGAGTCTCAGACGTAACGTAAATGCTGCGCTGTCATCAGATGACTCACTGCTCTCCGCCTTGTACACACATCTCCACAGAATCTGGGAGGTGATTGAGCTGCTGGAGTCGATCTGGGAGAGGCCTTGTCATGGTACTGCTGGGATAGGTATTTAAGCTCCCTGCTGGAAAGATACTGCTGTATAAATGGAGAAAGTGTCCTTCTGCGAGCTGTGATGTTAAGGTTGAGAGGGAGCTTGTCATTGGTCCAGCAGGGGCCTGCCCCTCCATGTCAGCCCCCAGCTGAACTGCTTTCAAGCAGCTGGTAGGAAATGAAGCTCTGATCTCTGATTAGATGAACTTCTAAACTCTCAGCAGAGATGTACAAAAATATTCAGAAGACCAGTTGCGCTCATGACACCTCTATTGTCCAGGCCCATGTCTCTTTCTAAACGTACAGAACTGATGTGAGTCAGGATTTCCTGTGTGACGCGACGGACTTGATAGCCTGAATATGGCCCTTCGCCTCATCTTGGCCTGCCAACATGTGCTCTGGCTTCTACGGTTTCTCTGGGTTCATTTTAACTTGACCTTTGTGATCTGAAACTGTGCAGCGTCAGTGTGTTTGATGACCTGTCAGGTGTGCGTTCCCCATAGCGCTGCCTGTACACAGCGTGTCATTGTGTTTGATGACCTGTCAGGTGCGTGTTCCCCGTAGCGCTGCCTGTGTACAACGTGTCGGTGTGTTTGATGACCTGTCAGGCGCACGTTCACTGTAGCACTGCCTGTACACAGCGTTTAGGTGTGTTTGATGACCTGTCAGGCGCGCGTTCCCCGTAGCGCTGCCTGTACACAGCGTGTCGGTGTGTTTGATGACCTGTCAGCTTCGCGTTCTCCGTAGCGCTGCCTGTGTACAACGTGTCGGTGTGTTTGATGATTTGTCAGGCGCACGTTCGCTGTAGCACTGCCTGTGTACAGCGTGTCGGTGTGTTTGATGACCTGTCTGGTGCACGTTCGCTGTAGCGCTGCCTGTACACAGCGTGTCAGCGGGTGTGTAATGCAGATCTGTGTGCTGGCAGGGTCTCACCTCCCAGTAATAGCCTGGATAGATGCTTGGAATGAGGGTGTGGGAGGCTCTGGCTTGGCCTGCTTGACGTTGTATACAGAAAACGAGAAGAGTCAACTATACCCAGGTGCTGTCCATGTGTTTCAATAGCCAGTGGCATTTTCTATGATGTCATTTGCTTTCCCCCTCCTGCCATGAAGTTCATCATAAATCGTAACCCCACCTGGCTGGTGGTGGATATTTTCCTACTTGCCAGGTTGGCTGGATCACAGGGCTCCTCCATGATGCCAGTGCTGGCTTGTTTTGCCATATTTTTACTGCACTGAATGCTGTGTGTTTTTCCGGGACCTGGGGGTTAGAGAGCTGGGCCAGCAGTACATGGCTTCAGCGCTCTGCCTTGAAATGCATGTTGCAGATAAACTAAAATGGTTATAAAGTAAGAGTAAATAAAATGAGTGAAATGAGACGCTTTTATGGAGGGCCGCCAGTCGGCTTCTTCCCCTTTGCTCTCCGAATTCCTGTGGCTGTGCTCAGGTGCTGAAGGGCTGTTGGAATGTGAAAGGCTCTCTTCCGGGCTTTGCGGTATCACTCTTTCAGTAAATAGAAGTTTTCTGTATTATTGCCCCCCTCCCCACCAGTTCTGTTTCTAAAAAGCAGCTGGGGGAATAATGGGTGGCTGGATGCTTCCCTCTCGGATGTCAGTTGTGAATGTAGTTTAGTGCAGCGGCAGGATTCTCCGGGTAACACTGCGTAAGCAAAGCGATATTGGAAACACAAGAAGGTATTGAATGTCACTTTAAGTATGTCACTCAGTTTGGCTTTATTATACCTGAATCACACCTGCTGTTGGTCTAGATCTGGGCAAAAATAAGTAGTCTTTTCTCTTCACTGTAAATTACCTTGTAAAGACACCATTTTGATTCGATTTTTTCGGTTAACTGTATCATTCCTAAACGGCTTTGCTGGGTCTCGCAGTATTTGGGTGGGAGCGCTGTATAACTGTCTCGGAGCATTTTGGATCCAAGCCCATGATGCTGACCTCCGTGGCTCCCTGTGAGGGGCAGACCCTTTCCCCACTCCTCTGCAGGGGCTGAGGAGTTACCCAAGCTGAAAGGCCTTCATTGTGTGGGCCAGGCTGGAAACCCTGTGAAACTCTGAGTGTCTGGGTTGCAAACGGCGAAAAGTCGTTGGAACATTACAGCAGACCTGCGGTGGGAGATCATGTTCACGGTGGTCCCCGTGTACCCCCCGTCCCCCCAAACATGCTCACTGGCACCTGGACAGTTCCCCTTATTGCCGGCATGAGGACATTTTGAGGCCACAGAAAGAGTGAGTCATCGCTCAGTATGAGATCCAAGCAGAGGTTCTCAGAGTGACAGGAGCTGCTCGTTTGGCTTTTCTTTGAGGGTTGGTGCTGCATTAGTAATAGTCTGTGGGAATCCTATCGATTATTCCTGAATATGAAGAGAGTGATGTCTCCTTCACCTGCCAGCTGTTGGCAGTAGGGTTCAGTGCACTCATATTCTGTACTTTGAAATGACCTCCTGTATCTTGCCCGAAAAAAATGTCTATGAAACATTTGTGTCATGCTTCTCTGTATCTTTAGGCCGCTTGATTATGGGGCATAGAAAGAGGCCGCTTCCTGTATCAGTGCAACTTAATTTGTCTGCGTCTGACCATATTAAATATCTTTCATGTGGACCTCCTTCTAAAGGAATAGAAGTAGAGGTGCACGGATCCCACTTGTCCAGTGCCGGTACCCTCTGTTCAGGTATTGAGGTGGTACCAGCCGGAACCCTCTGTTCAGGCATCGAGGTGGTATAGGCCGGAACCCCCTATTCAGGCATCGAGGTGGTATTGGCCGGTACTCTCTGTTCAGGTTTCGAGGTGGTATCGGTCGATATGAGTACCGATATGATAACAATCTGATAACTTTTTTTTTTCAACAAGTAAATACAAATGAAAAAATGTATTCCGAAAAACCTTTAATTAGGCTACTAGAAAGATGCATAACATACTGTTCCACCTCATTTCGTACATCTTGTTTTAAGCGTTTTTGAGGCATTTGCAGTTCAGTCTGAATATCTTCCAGGACAGTAACGCAAGTGGGGAATGCGTAAAATGCCCCACAGTGTTTCTCCCCCTGGCCACATCCTCACTGACACTTCACTGCTATCGCAGCCCCTCCTGTATCACAAGCTGCACTGAGCGCGCAGATCAGCCCCAGCCAGCGACTCCCAAACCATCCGCTACTTTTCTATATTACTCACGTTGTCTCGTGCAATCGCCTGCGCTTTTAGGGGGATTTTCCACTAAACACCGCTTCCACCTCTTAAAACTTTGTTTTTACAAAGATTGCAAATCACTGTGCTACTAGTTGTTGTTAAAAGAGTAAAATACTTCCAGACCGTCACCCTCGTATCTGCTGTTCTTATGCCCCTCCCACTGCAAAGGGTATGACATCACAGGGGGCGGAGTCACTGCGCTCAGACCCACTGAGTGGCAGCTTTAGTGTTCAGCTTGAATGCCACAAAAACACATCTAATATGGGAGAGAGCTGACGTGTGATTGACAGTACAAATCGAATTAACAAGAAATGGGAGCAATTTTTTTACAGACTGCCGAAAACTAAATAAGTATCGGACGTGGATCGGTCACAAATGGCTGATACCCGATCCATCTCATAGGTATGGATCGGTGCCGAAACCGATCCCAAATATGGGATTGGCGCATCTCTAAATAGTTGTACTATCAATTATACCAAGTGTAATAAAAATGCTTGGTAGGCTTCTTCTGGCCGTCCGCTGCTCGCCTCTTCCGCTCTGAGATACTGCGGAAGTGCATCTAGTGCCGTACGGACAGCTGCGATCCACCCGTGTCTCTAGAAGCTTATCTGAGGCAGGCCTAAGCCCACAGATAGCAGCCTCACAGGAAGTCAGCCCTGCTGCTGCCTTGGCCGATATGATTATGGCTGTCTTCAGCTCCTTGGATGATCGCCACCATTCTGCCTGGTAGCTCCATGGATGAAGGCCCCTGGACGTCCTCCAGGTTGTATAGCCCATCTCAATAATGGCTGGAGCATCCATGTTGCCCACTGATGTCTTCAGTGTTCAGCCTACCACCCCCTGTGTTGAAAGACTGTCTGGGTGGCTGTTCTGCCTACCTCCCCCTGTGCTGAAAAACTGTCTGGTTGGCTGTTCTGCCTACCTCCCCCTGTGCTGGTAGACCATCTGGTGGCTGTTCTGCCTACCCCCCCCGTGCTGGTAGACTGTCTGGGTGGCTGTTCTGCCTACCACCCCCTGTGTTGAAAGACAGTATGGGTGGCTGTTCTACCTACCACCCCCTGTGTTGAAAGACCGTCTGGGTGGCTGTTCTGCCAACCACCCCCTGTGTTGAAAGACCATATGGGTGGCTGTTCTGCCTACCACCCCATGTGTTGAAAGACCGTCTGGGTGGCTGTTCTGCCTACCTCCCCCTGTGCTGAATGGCCGTCTGGGGCGACTGTTTTGCCTCCCTCCCCCTGTGCTCGTTGCACATTCATGGCTCTGAAATGTCCATGTAACCCTTTGAACTGTTGCTTTGGCGCAACCTGGCCAGTCTGTCCGTACGTCCAAAGGGCAGGTGGCTTCGAGCCTGATGACTGCACCCCTTCGCCCCCCCAAGCATGTCACACCCAGTTTAATTCCTGACCCCCCCACCTCCCCGGTCAAGGCCCTTTGTGGCATTAAGAGGCTGGGGGCTGGTGACACCAAAGACCAGCTCAGTGGAATGACCTATTACACCTGGGGAGTGGGGGGGGGGGGTCAGGAATTAAACTGGGCGTGACCTGCTTGGCGTGGTTTCCATAGGTGAGGATTTTATACTTTAATGTGGTTTTTTGGGGTGTGTGAAGCTTTTGTTTGAAGTTGGATCTTAAGAGGAAGTCGAGCTGGTTATAGGCGGGAGGCAGTGAGTGGAGATTACTGCTGGCAGAGTGGGAACGTGAGCTTAGCTGGCTCCTGAATTCGTCCCTGCCGCTAGGTTTCCTCTCCTTGGTTTGATTAATTTAGCTGCAGTGAGGTTCTAGGAAGAATAAAACAATCTTGCCCTGACTGTCGCTTTACATAAAAGCATAAAAAATGTGAATAGTCACAAGTCTGTGGTTCAACTAATAATTGATGGAACATGGCACCTTTACCCCCCCCAAGGGAAATTACTGACAAAATTCAGCCCTGCTTTCATGTTTAATGTGCTTACATAACAAAATCTTCGCGATCAAAAATGAATTTGAAGAATAATGGAAAATGATAGATAAAATTAGGGACAATTATGACATTATTAGAAATAAAAGTTCAATGTACAAAACAGAGAAAGAAATGGCAGGATTTTATAAATGAAACCACGTATATGTTAATTATCACAGAATTGTGCCATAAGCCAGCGCTTCTCAGCTTTTCATAAACCAGGGGCCCCAATGCTTGGGACCCCCTGATACTGACCTGTAAACAAGGCCTGGGTTTACTGACGTTTATGGTTTCTTCCTGTGGTATTTTGTCAGGGGGCTAACCGCTACGCACTCTGCGGTGACGCCCCCCGGCCGGAGCTAACCGCTACGCGCTCTGAGGTGACGCCGCCCGGCCGAAGCTAACCGCTACGCGCTCTGAGGTGACGCCGCCCGGCCGGAGCTAACCGCTACGCGCTCTGAGGTGACGCCGCCCGGCCGGAGCTAACCGCTACGCACTCTGCGGTGACGCCGCCCGGCCGGAGCTAACTGCTACGCGCTCTGAGGTGACGCTGCTCTTGACGGCCCTCCAGCAGCACTTTCTGGGTGACCTTCTGAAATTGTTAATGGCCCGGGGAAGCAGGGGGCCTGGGCCTGGTGGAGAGGGGCTGAGCTGCGCCTAGGCCTCTGCTGCCTTCCCACGCTCTGGCAGTGTCTGTTCACCTTCCCCCAGTAATGAGCCGAATGCCCAGCAGCTGCAGTTTATGGCCCGACTGATTCTCCTGCAGTCAGGATTTCCGATCTGGGACGCTCTCCCAGGCCAGGCTTCAGCTACTCTGCCATTTGGTTGATGGGTGTGGAAGACATCTGGTTTCTTATTGCCGCAGGTTAATTTAGGGACCTCCTTCAAAACAACGAGGGGAGTGTCAGGAGGGTGTCTGGCTAGGCAGGTAACACTCCCGATGTGCAGCAGGGGTATGCTTCCGGCCTGCAAACAGCCCCAGCCTTTTCACGTTCTGTCCATCATCTGGAACACAAGTATTTCAGCTTGCGATATTCCAGGCCAGTTCTGGGATTTGGAGACTGATCACACCCCCTGCACAATGGCAAGTCACTGGATCTCTGTGGGTGGCTTACATCTGAAGAGGTCCAATCCACGAGCTCAGATTTTAATCTGTTTCTAATTTTACCCTATTTCTGTCTCACTCTCCCTACCCTACAGGCCTGCACCTCCGTGTCTCCTTCTCTCTCCTCTCCCCTCCTCTCTCCTCCTCCTTTTCCTCCTAGTCGCAGGCTGCTTATCTGAGTGCTGACTGGAGGGTAGGAATGTAGGGCTTAGCCTTCTTAAGCAAGCGCGGACAAGTTTGCCCCTTGAATTGAAGCAGGCATTCAGAGAGAGCAAGAAACAGACAGACCGACAGACAGAGGGTTGTTATGAGTCTGTGTGGAGCCTCCAGCAGGCTGTAGAGTCAGAACGAGAGCACAGCTTTGTGATAAAACCCTTGAAAATGGAGACCTTGTCACCTTTGCAAAACTGGCCAAAGGTAATGTTTCTTGGTATCTCGATTCAGTGCACTTAACTCCCGCTTTTCATTGCTATGTGTCGTATAGAAGAGCTATTTGTTTAGTCTTGATGTTTCCTTCACCTTGGATCTGTCTTTGTTTTAATAATATGGTGTAAATAACGGTGGTGAAATGTTCCTCTCTGCTCCCATGGGATGTAAACAGACAGGATTGATGGCAACGGTAACCAGAGACTCTGATATCAAATGCTAAGAAAGCGTTTGATTGTACAGCGGTTCTGAAATGCTCCGTTATGATGCTGTAACGTAGCGATCGCGTTTGCTCACAAGGTACACTTGGATTTTCCTGTCTGCATCCGGCGGTCTCCCCTTGGGCTTGCTCTGACACGAGCTGTTCTCCTTTGCCAGACCACATTACGTACTGTCTGTGCAGCCTGTGCCATCTGCCTAAACTCGCCAGAACTTTTCTTCAGCCTGCTAGTTTTTTCCTATTTATTTTTGATTTCCTTTGTAGACAAACGTCTTGTCTTGTTCTCGGGGCTTTTGTTGCACTTAGCTTCTACGTTACGGGAAGGGATTTTCCAGAGGGGTGTTTTGGACCGGGGTGGGAGGCAGGCAGGCGAGTTCTGTGAATACATGGCAGCCTGGGACAGCCCTGGGGGGGCCTCTGTGTACTCTGTCTATCTTGTTGGATCGCAGTAGTCTCACTCGAGGAGTGACTCGCTCGGGTGAGGAGACAGAAGTGGATGTCATGCTCAGGCCCTGCCTCTCCGACATGTGCGTCTTTTTCCATACCTTCTATGGGTATGAGTTATAATTGCTTGCATGTGTAGCTTTCAGTGTGGTGCTTTTGAGCTCTCTCCTTCGCTCAGAAGCAGACGTCGACAGCAGCACACGCTGATCGCCTGAGATCCTGAATGAGTGTTATGGACAAATCGATGCTGCCATAGTGGGCTCCTGCAGATGTAATCCACACAGTTGGCCACAAGGGGGCTTCCCTATTACACAAAGGGCCTCCGGGTCTGGATGATGGGCTGGAGGGGGCGCTTCCGCTACGCTGTCTGGCAAACGGTCGCTATGTAAACTATCATGACCGTCGGAAACATGCTGCTCTAGCTCTTTGTGGGGCTTCATCATTTTACCAAGCGGATGTCCTTAGTATTCATCTGCACGGGACGCTGTTTGCTGGCTGATACTGGTTCCCATGGGCTGTAGTGAAAAGCCAACTCCGAATAGCATAATGCCCCCAGTCTGTCTGACTGGCACCGTCCAGATGCAGAAACACCTGGGGATTGTTGGGAATTCTTCAGATTCCTCAGTGGAAAGCAGGGCTGGGGAACCTGGTCCATGGAGAGCCGCTGTGGGATGATCTCTCAATCAGCCTATAATAAAGCAGTAGTTCTCAACCCCAGTCCTGGGGACCCTCTGTCATTGACTGATTGAGGGGTCATCCCCAAAAGCCGCTCTCCATGAACCAGTTTCCCCAACCCTGGTGGAAAGGATGGATTTAGCAAAAGGCAAATTAGTAAGCTATTATTATATTAAGGCAGTTAGTTTTGTTCTAATATGAGTAATGAGTTAAATTACCTAATGAATTATTTATTATACGGTTCACCACACAGCAGTGAGCGTGCCCATGTTGAAAGTGCAGCTGTCCCTTTAAATGATGTCTGGTGTTATGGAAATGTGCAGTTAAACCATTTAGGAATGCCGAGCAGGCGGGTGAAGCAGCCCCGTGTTTCTCTGCAGGAGCTCCATGTGGCTGAGGCTGTGACTGACACTGTGGTGGGTGTGGAGGGTCTGAGGTGGAGCCGGCCTGAGTGTGGGAGGCAGGTGCATCGGTGCCTCCAGGTGAGCGCTCGGGCCTGTTGGGGCCTCCGGGTGGGCACTCGGGCCTGTCGGGGCCTCCACAGAAACATTTCATTGTCGGTTCATAGCTCTGAGTTTCAGTTGGTGGACTCTAAAGATTTTAGTTTCCATAACTACACGACTAGAATTCCCTCGACTAGCAATGTAGGGTCAAGCTTCAGTCCAGAGCAAACCCTCAGATCTTCTTAGAGAGGAGCACTATGGCCCACCAATGAACAGCAGTCATGGAGGTTCTGACTTGGGAAGATGATCGCTCCTATCAGTACAGATTCAGCTTCCATATCTCGTTTCCTGTCACTGTGAATAAGATGCTGTCATGTTCCATTGGTGATCGCAGAGCACCCCTCTGGACCTGATCGAGACGGAGACGGCGCTGAAGGTCTGGGCGGAGCTCCCTCACCTGGTCAGCCTGGGAAGTGACTGCCTCAACACTGCCATCGCTCTGCTGCCCCTCCCCGAAGGTGTGTGTCCAGTGCTGTTAATCTCACAGAGCAGCCCTTCCCAGGAGTCTCAGGTTCCTGTGACCTTTAGCAAGACTCCTAACCTGAAAAATACTCACCTGTCAGCTGGCAATCTCTGCAACTGTAAGCCGTTTAAGAGTCTCCCAAGCAGCCACTGTCTGTGTAGCGGTGCTGTAATGTACATTTACGCGAGTACTGCACTTAAGCATAAAACTGGGCTCCTTTACTTGAGTGTTTAGATTTTCTGTTACTTTATGCTTCTGGCCAACATTTCAGAGAAAAATACTCTCCTTTTACTCCCCTACATTTATCTGACATTTTTAGTTACTAGTTAATGGTATTAATTATCCTTCTTCCCACCCCATCCTGCTCTTCTTGATAGACATACAGGTGAGAGACAGATTGGGTCACAGAGAGCAGCTGGGGGCAGTGGGGGGGGGGGTTTAAGGGCTCACGAACATGTGACTGTTCTGCTGAGGCTGGGGCTTGAACTGGCAACCTTCTGGTCACGGGCACAGAGGTTCAACCCATTCCCCCTCATTACTTTATAAATTAAGACTTACATACAAAACATATGAAATATTATGTAACGCTTTGTTACAGATTAAATTGTATATGGAAGTTGAACTGAAACAATTGGTCAATTGACCAAAAATTAATTAGATGCTATTATGATAATTGTCATTTTTAATGTAAAAATACCAAAATTTCATCTTCCATTGTGAAGGAGTCACTTTCAGCTCTGAGACCGTTTTCTGAATTTTAACAAACCAAACAATAGGAAATTAATAGAGAAAATAATCATTAGTTGCAGCCCTGTATGTAATAGTTGGGCTCCACCTTTACAACAATAAAATACTGCTTTTATGTTAATGCTGAGTAATAGTAATGTAATGATGGTATACGAGTCACAGGGGCCATATTTCTGCAGTGGGTACTTTTAGGGCACTTTTCCTCTGCACAGGTACCATACTTTTGGTACTTTTCCCTTTTCCATTGATTTCTGGTCGAGCACCAGTACCAAACGTGCTGTTTAGCGGGTATGACTCATGTCCATAACCGTCACGCCATCTGCTGTTTGTACCGCAGGCCGTACCTTGTTGGGCAGTGGAGTCTGCATAGACATCAGCGTCCAGGGTCCCGGCGTGGAGCCGCGGCACTGTTACATCGAGAACCGGGCCGGGATCATCACGCTGCACCCCTGTGGTACCCAGTGTGCTGTTGATGGGCTGGCTGTCCACGTGCCTGTGCGCCTGTCACAAGGTATGCGGGGCAGCTGCTGCATTTCATGGGGCGCGCGCTTGATCCCATCATCCTATCTGTCGGCAATGGCCGGGCGTCTGTAGCGGTGCCCTTGTCTGTTAAGAGCCTCTCCGTCTGTCGGTAATGGCCGGGCGTCTGTAGCCGTGCCCTCGTCTGTTCAGAGCCTCTTTGTCTGTCGGTAATGGCCGG
>JAAGVU020000036.1:4146997-4163041 GCA_011763525.2 Mormyrus iriodes | reverse complement strand
TGTGTGTGTTTGTGGGTGTGTGTGTGTGTGGTTGTGTGTGTGTGTGTGTGTGTGTGTGTGTGTGTGTGTGTGTGTGTGTGTGTGTGTGTGAGAGAGAGAGAGTTTGTATGTGAGCATGTGTGTCTCTGTGACCATGAGCTGACAGTCTCTTTGCCTTGTCTGGCTGTGGTGGCCTTAGGATCATGTGAGGATGCCGGATGTCTGTAGGATGTACAGGGGTAATGGGCACGACTCCCTTTCTGCCTGCCCACCTCAGCCCTGCTTCCCTCTTCCTCCCTCTGAGGTACCTCGGCACGCCCCTTTCCTCTTCCTCCCTCGGCATGCCCCTTTCCTCTTCCTTCCTCTGATGCCCCTTTCCTCTTCCTTCCTCTGAGGATACCTCGGTACTCCCCTTTCCTTTTCCTCCCTCTGACGCCCCCTTCCTCTTCCTCCCTCTGAGGATACCTCGGCACGCCCTTTCCTCTTCCTCCCTCTGATGCCCCATTCCTCTTCCTCCGCTGTTACTCTACTTGCCAGGTTGATAGTATAAGTCACTGTTTCATCGAGGCTCTAGTATTATTTTCTTCCGTAATGTTCTTCCTCTCTGTGTCCTCCCCTTTCCTCTTCCTCCCTCTGAGGTACTCCGGCATGCCCCTTTCGTCTTCCTCCCTCTGAGGTACCCCGGCACGCTCCTTTCCTCTCTCTCCCTCTAACGCCCCTTTCCTCTTCCTCCCTCTGAGGTACCCCGGCACGCTCCTTTCCACTCTCTCTCTCTGTTGTCCCTTTCCTCTTCCTCTCTCTGAGGATGCCTTGGTACTCCCCTTTACTCTTCCTCCCTCTGACACCCTTTTCCTCTTCCTCCCTCTGACACCCCTTTTCCTCTTCCTCCCTCTGACACCCCTTTCCTCTTCCTCCCTCTGAGGTACCCCGGCACGCCCTTTTCCTCTTCCTCTCTCTGACACCCCTTTCCTCTTCCTCCCTCTGAGGTACCCCGGCACGCCCCTTTCCTCTTCCTCCCTCTGAGGTACCCCGGCACGCCCTTTTCCTCTTCCTCCCTCTGACACCCCTTTCCTCTTCCTCCCTCTGACACCCCTTTCCTCTTCCTCCGCTGTTGCTCTACTTGCCAGGTTGATAGTATAAGTCACTGTTTCATCGAGGCTCTAATATTCTTTTCTTCTGTAATGTTCTTCCTCTCTGTGTCTGCCTTTCTTTTTCACTTTTTCCCCGCTCTTTCCCCGTGCTTGTCTTTCTGCTTGATTTGGGAGAAGGAATATATCACTGTTGGACAGCTGAAGCAGATCTTTGGGATGCAGAAGTTTGATGCCCCCACCAGCCTGCTCACCCCATCATTCCAGCATCCTGCTTCCTGCCACATGGCTTCAAATGGCTTCTCCCCCTCCCCGCCATTTGAGGTGCTCAGCAATACTCTCCTCAGTCTGTGTATTTGTAACTCTGCTTTAATCTAAATAAAGGTAATTGTAGGTTTTGAGGACACTGGGTCAAACTGCTGTGGGCTTCTTTGGGTGTAAATGTGGTTTACCCACTGCTTGTTGTGAAATTCACTCTGTGGAAATTGTTTGTTGTATAGTTAACTTGCACTGATGCAAAGCATGTCCCAGGAAGTGCCCTGCATTTGACAGGATGCGTCTAATTTGGCAAGTTAGGAGTGTGGTTCAAAGGACCTGGGTTTGGCCTTTGGGAGGGTCCCTCAGAAGGCTCCGAGGGGCTTATGGTGCTGGGTGGGATGGGACTAACCAGAACAGCCTCTGCACAGGAAGGATGGTCACATTCTTTGAAAAGATCAAGATCACAATCTTACCGCTAGCCATTAGTGATAAACAGTTAGCTCTATTTATTCATTTCTTTTCTCTGACTTCTATTCTCTCTTTCTGTCCTTCTGTTCCGCTGCCCTCTTGCATTCTGTTTCTCCTCCACCTGGACTGTGGGGCTTCTTCTGGCCCAGTGTGACTGGATTAGCCCTGAGATGCCCTCTCAGGATTTGGAGTGGTGGTACCATGTTCTCGTGGCTGCTGGGGAGGCTGTGCCCCTGTGCCCCCCGCCGCTCCCAGCTAAATCTCTCTTCTCTGCCCGCTCACTGCAGGTGAATATCTTAGGGAACATTAGCCTCACCCATCATTCCTTGCCTGTCAGTTCTGTGCGTACCTGTCCATATGCGCAGCTGGTCATGAGGTTCCATCGCCTCTGCATCGGTGTTCAGTGCTAGGTGGTGTTTAGCCTGTTGTTTTGGTGTCTAACATTATCTTGGATAGAGCTGCCCCCGTGTGACCCACCTTGGTCGACCCACCATGGAACGATCACTCTGTCCCCCCCTGTGAATTTCATCATCACCCCACAGTTTTTTTTTTTTTTAGAGCTTGGTTGAGAATGTGACTTCTCCTCATGGTGGCTCTGTTGGTGTGGGGGTCATTTCCCAAGTAAACCCAGCCACACTTTGTTTTTTTTGTTTTTTATTTTGTTTTAATCAACCATTCAATACAGGAAAATTACTGCAGGAGGTCTTGTGACCTTCTGAATTCTAACCTCTATGTCCTCCACCCCAGGTATATCAAGGGCAGACAGGATCTTCAGTGCAATACAACACAGCCACTCTGGGACGTAACCATTCAGCTAAGGTAGCCCTGATTCCTGCTGATGTATGATCTCAACAGTATGCTATCGGCTAGCTGTAATGTAGAGAACGTAGTAAGTTGGTCAACACCCGCTGACTTGTGGTTTCTTCCAATTTGGCTCCACAGACCCCCCTGGTGGCCTCTAGTAACACTGGCAGCCTTCCACGAAACCTGGCCATTACCCTGCAAGGTATCGAGGCCAAGAGGCAGCTGGCCTTACAGCAGAAAGGTAATTGGGATGTCCCTCTTTGGCTCTGCCATAAGGGGGCCTGTGTGTCCCCCACTTCAGTTTGAAACATAAACAGGGCAGATGCTGACCAGTCCTGGAAAGGGTGCTCAACTCACAGGTGCCTGGGAGTGAGTGGGCACCTTGGGAACATTAGCAGCTAAGTCACCTGATTCGCAGGACCAAGCCTGTGAAACAAAGGTGTACCAGATTCTGAGCTCCTTACAGCGCCTACTACCCACCAGCGGCTTGAAAACCGCACCCCCCCCCCCCCCCCGCTCCACTGCAAATAGCCTGTCTGAGTAGCAGAAGTGTCCTGGAAATGAACCTGTTGGGTTTGTGTGTCTGTGTCTGTATATATTTGTGTGTGTGTGTATGTGTATGTATGTCTGTGTGTGAGTGTGTATGTGTGTGTGTGAATGTGTCTGTGTCTGTGACTGTGTGTATGTGTGTATGTCTGTGTGTGAGTGTGTGTGTGTGTGTCTGTGACTGTGACTGTGTGTATGTGTAGGTATGTCTGTGTGTGAGTGTGTGTGTGTGTGTCTGTGTGTCTGTGACTGTGACTGTGTGTATGTGTAGGTATGTCTGTGTGTGAGTGTGTGTGTGTGTGTCTGTGTGTCTGTGACTGTGACTGTGTGTATGTGTATGTATGTCTGTGTGTGAGTGTGTGTGTGTGGGTCTGTTGAGCAGCTTTATCTGTCCTGTTCCCATTCAAACTGTAAAGCTTGTGGCCACAGCGAATGCAAACTGGAGCTTTTGAGAGCTGGAAACGTTTCATTTTAGCTGCCCTTTTCCTCAGTAGTCTGCCGTCCCACCTGTAACATCCTGTGTCATTATGTTAGTGTTGCCCTGCCCCCCCCCATGTCACCGTCCACCATAAGGCACCCACCCCCCCCAGCTGAGGAGAGCTTCACAGGTAGAGCCAGGAGCCTGTGGGTGGTTTGGTTTGCGATGGATGGCACCTGTACCCCTCCCACGCTTGGTACCCCCCTTCCTGTCAGCCAGCCTCATTCGCCTGCCATTTTTCCGCCATAAAAGCTTTTTTTTAAAATTTCCCTCCCGTGGCTTTGAAAAGTGAGCATGGATCCGGCTTTGAAGGCGACGTGAAGGCTGGAGAAGGAGCAGTCAAACCGTTGTCGCCAGGAGGCTCTGTGTCTCTCTCATTCCTTCTGGCATGCTGACGTGACGCACATACACATTGGAGCATGTATGTAGGGCTTTGCGTTGCTGAACATGGCTAACGGTTTGGGGGGGCTTTCTGGAGCAGAATCACTCGAATGAGGTGTCTTTCCTGCGTGTATCTGTCTGCATGTCTCGTCCTCGCTCTTATACTTGTGAAGGATTTGGTGGATGCCCTGCTGCTTTACATGCCCTCGCTGTCCTCCAATGGTCCTCCAGGCCAGCAGGTGATCGAAGAGCAGCGGCGGCGGCTGGCGGAGTTGAAGGAGCGTGCCGCACTGGAAGCACAGTGCCAGTGGGAGGCGCTGCGTGGGTCACAGTACCGGTTTGATGCCCCTCCTCTGCTGCCTGGGTCTGCCGGGATACATCACTCTATCTTGCACCACCGGCGCCCCTCGATGGGTGAGAGGCCGTACGACACAGTGAGCCTGGAGAGCTCCGACAGCCTGGACACCAGCATCTCCACTGCTGACAGCTCCATCCCCCCAGACACCTTCTCCAGGTAATGCCTCCAGATGTCGGGAGGAAATAGGAATAGGTACATTTTGGGGTGTCCACACAGCCTTTGAGAAGGTTTTTTTGTGTGACTGCGCTGACTTGTGTACACCCCTGCGCTGCCCCAGCAGTGCCAGCATGATGGACTCCCTGCGGATGGAGGAGATGGAGAGGCTGCTACGAGAGGCCCAGCTGGAGAAGGCCAGGCTCATTGAGAGCCAGGTAAGGCCCAGTTGGAGAAGGCCAGGCTCATCGAGAGCCAGGTCTGGCCTGCTATAGAAGGCTAGGCTCACTGAGAACCAGGTCTGGCCTGCTACAGAAGGCCAGGATCATTGAGAGCCAGGTTAGACTTGCTACAGAAGGTTCACTGAGAGCCAGGTAAGGCCTCCTAGAGAAGGCCAGGCTCACTGAGAGCCAAGTAACACGTTCATTTCATTTGAGCAGAGATGGTAGAAAAACATCCGCCTATGCGCCGGTGTGGGTGAGTTTGACTGGCAGGATTCTCCCCTCTAAAAGGCTGATCTGTCCACTGCCCATCCCTCCATGTGTAGGTGAGGGAGAGCCAGGCCAGGAGTCAGCTGCTGGAGGAGGAACGCAGGAAGCGGGAGGAGGCGGAGAGGAGGCTAGAGGAGGAGATGATGCTGAGACAGCAGCTGGTGGAGAAGGAGGTGAAGATGAGGGCCAGGAACCTGTCTCAGGTGGGGCTGGCCTAGGTCTTTGACACAGTCTCTTATCGGGAAATCACACACTCAGCATTTGTCTCACAAACCCTATTTAAAATAAGCGTTGACTAATTTTATTCATAATGATCATTTTTTATTAATTCATTTTGTTAGTGTTGACCTTGACCAAGGTCACAGCTAGCAGTGTGAGAAGTGAGCCATTAGCAGCCATGACTGTGAGTGACCCACCGGGCCTCTGCGGCCACCCCTAACCGCTGGGCCCCCGCGTTCCGCTTCCAGGCACGCCCCATGACCCGCTACCTGCCCAACCGCAAGGAGGAGTTTGACTTGCGGTCACACATCGAGTCCGCTGGCCATAACCTCACCAGCTGCTACGACGTGATGCTCACTGAGAAGATGTGCAAGGGCCACCTGGTCAAAATGGGCGGCAAAATCAAGTCATGGAAGAAGCGCTGGTTTGTGTTCGACCGCATGAAGAGGACCTTCTCCTATTATGTGGGTAAGAAGCGCTGGTTTGTGTCTCTGCCGAAATGGAAGATTTTTGTGCGTTAAAAATTTAATTATGACAAATCATGTCACAACTTATCCCACCTTTATTGCAACTTATACAAAGAAGGTAAAAACAAAACAGAAACGGTTTAGTGGGGGAAAAAAAATTATACAGAAACCTGGCTGCTTTAGTTTGTACACCCTGAAACTAACACTTAGTCTTTTGGGTAAGAGGGCCCTCTTCAGGTCACCCCGCGATTCCTGACTGGATGAGGGTCTGGGGCTCTGCCTGGGCCCCTTCAGATCATTGATCCTCTGTCAGTGAAGCTACTGCTTTGTTGATTTAGATGTACGCTTTGGGTCGCTGTCATGCTGAAGGGTTAGATTCCTCTTCATCTTCAGCTTCCTAGCTGATGCTTGAAGGCTTTGTGCCAAAAATGACTGATATTTGGAGCTATTCATCATTCCATCCACCTTGGTTAAAGCCCGGGTTCTAGCAGAAGAGGAGTAGCCCTGAAGGATGACATTGCCTTCATTGTGCTTCACTGTGCTTCACTGTGGCTCTGCTGTTCTTTTGATGAGGTGCTGTATTCTTTTTGCGCCAAACATACCTTTTGGAATTATGGTCAAAAAGTTTAACCTTGGTCTCATCATACCATAATGCATGTTAAGGTTGTAAGAGACAGGATATACCTTTTTGCAGAGTTTAGCCAGGCTCGGCTGTTTTTCTTTGTGAGTAAAGGCCTTCATCTTGCTGCCCTACCCCACAACCCAGACATATGAAGAATAGAGGAGATTGATGTTACATGTAGGGAACAACCAGTGCTTGAAAATCCTGATGCTCCTTTCATGTTGCTGTAGGCCTTTTGGTGGCCTCCCTGACTGGTTTTCTCCTTGTCATCTCATCACTTTGAGGGGCGTCCTGATCTTGGTAGAGTCCTTGTTGACCCATATTTCCTTGACTTGTTGGTGACTGTCTGCACTGTACTCCATGGTTTAATGCTTTGCAGACTTCTATGTACCCCTCTCCGGATTGATACATTTCATTGATCAGATCCCGTTCATCTTTTGAAAGCTCTTTGCGGACCAAGAGGATCTCAGAATAATGCTACAGGAACAGCTAATCTTTATCTGAGGTCAATCACAGTCGCGTTAATTGATCTTGGAGCTTGGGTGTACACTAACTGCTGTTTAAGATTAGACTGAGTGTGATTGGTTGATTCTGAACACAGCTGTGACTGGTTGATTCTGAACACAGCTGTGATTGGTTGATTCTGACCACAGACACATCCGTGATTTTTAAAGAGGGGTATGTCATCACACAAAAGCCTGTCATTTTACCAGGGGTGTGCAGACGCTTTATATCCACCGTTAGGCTAATCGAAACGAAGGCCCCATTGCCAGCGGATCTCATTGAAATCTCCTTATGTGCGGCATCCTTCTCCTGTATGAGGGCAGCTCTGTACTAATCCAGTCCATCTACATGTTTGTTTATTATAATAGAACCAGTCCATCCATCCACCCATCCATAACTTATAATCCAGTTCACCATGAGCTTGTAGCCTATCCTAGGAAGCATAGGGCACAAGGCAAGAGAGCAGACAGGAAGCCAGCTTTAATATTTTAATTTTATATTTTGATTTATTTTGAAGCTTTGGGAATGAAGTTACTACACACAGCAGGGAGCAGCTTCCCGTTTGCTTTCAGTCAGGCTGGTAACCGATGATGAAATACGCTGCAATGCCTTCACGCCGAGCCTGTGAGGCAGGCGAAGCGACGCGTCTGAGCTCAGCTCTGGGAGTCGTGTTAACCAGCCATTCGCAGTCCAATATCTTACATCCATATCCTGTCCTGCTTATGCAGCACGGGTTTGCCGTGAAAATAAAACCAGCCAATTATTTGTTTGTTTACCTTTGTGTGCTTTTAAAATGAAAGATGCATTTCAAAGAATAAATGTTTTATTTATAAAAATGAATATTGTATGTTGCTAACTACTATGAATAATTTGAATTAGAGGATGTAATTACGGGGCACGTTTCGAATTGGGACACGCCTCGTTCTGGCAGCTGATTCCATGTGCACCCCCACGCCCCGTCACTCTCTGCTCTGACTTCTCAGAGCTGTATTGTGCAATGTTTTTATAGTGTTGTAAGAATGTTACTCGTTCTTGCTAGATGTCTCTCTGCTATTTCTTAAAATTGCATTATCTTTGACCCCCAGACAAGCACGAGAGCAAGTTAAAAGGAGTGATTTACTTTCAGGCCATTGAGGAAGTTTATTATGACCACCTGCGCAGTGCCACCAAGGTGAGTCACCATTCATCCTGTCATCAGCTTAGAGAAACATGAGATTTTTACACATTATCTGCTATAATTTGAGGTTTACCTCCTCGTCTTTCCTCTTACTGTGGGTGGCTGGCTTCTCAGAAAGGACTTTTCAACCTGAATTCCAATGTACGTATCACAGCCCGTGTGGGTAACTAACGTGGTGCATCGTCCTGCTGTCTTTCCCCTTTGCTTCCATTAAATTGTGGGTTAAACTTATAAAAATGCAGTTTAAGAAAATCTTTAAAGAACTTATTTAATGACTTTCAGTTCAGTTGACAGACTTGACTGATCTGTTGGATTCATTGCTTGAATCTCAAAACATGTTAACAATATTAACTAAACCAAAAGTGCAGCTGTGTGCATTTGATTCTCCTTTTCATTTGTATAATTTTAACAAAACAATATATATTCAATTGTTTGTTCACAGCATGCAGACTAATTTGTCATATATTAATTGAGAATTAGTATCAAGATACTTGTAGGTGTTCCTGTGCTAGTGTGCCTGGCATGGCGCCCTAACCTTTACACCAATGACCGTGTATGACGATGTATGCCCGTGTAGATGCTGTATGACAGGTGTATGACCGTGCGTGACCGTGTATGACGATGTATGCCCATGTAGATGCTGTATGACAGGTGTATGACCGTGCGTGACCGTGCGTGACCGTGTATGACGATGTATGCCCGTGTAGATGCTGTATGACAGGTGTACGACCGTGTAAGACAGGTGTATTACCGTTCATGACCGTATATGATGATGTATGACCTTGTAGATGCTCTATGGTGATGCATGACCATATATGACCGCGTAGATGTTGTATGACCGTGTGTGATGGTGTATGACCGTGTGTGATGGCGTATGACCGTGTGTGATGGCGCATGACCATGTGTGATGGCGTATGACCGTGTGTGATGGTGCATGACCGTGTGTGATGGTGCATGACCGTGTGTGATGGCGTATGACGCAGGTCAGAGGTTGTCAGCCCTGGTCTTGGCCAGTAGTGGAAAAAGTCAATTTCCATACTTAGGTGAATGTATAAATACCAGAATGTTACTCAAGTAAAATTCATCCAGTAAAATAATAGTGAAAGTGAAAAATACCTGGTTTTAAAGGAAATTAAGTTAAAAGTACTCTGCATTCAGGTCTACTGACTTTACAAATAGCAACCTCTCCTTTGAAATTCACTCAAGACCGGTTTGAATACAGCATACAATACGTACAGAGTATAATACAGAGTGTATTCAGTTTGAATACAGCATTGTTAGTTACTGTGCTGATTTAATAAGGAAAACAGTCACACATTTTCTTTGTATTCTGAAAATGTGGTGAAACTTAACGAGGTTCCAGGCACAGATTAGAGGGTTAACTTTTTTATTCTGTGGAAAACTAAAGATCCACTTATAAGTTCAATTCAATTCAATTTATTTTTATATAGTGCCTTTCACAAGCGCTTTACATGGTATTACATGGTGGCTTAACAGGATATTAAGAGAGAGTAATACAAAACGGTGAAACGAAAGTTAAAAGAAATTAGCTAAAGAAAGCCAGATGATAACGGAGGAGAGTGGAATAAGGGGTGAATATCATGTAAAGCGCCTTGGGGCAACTCTGTTCTGGCAGGCGCTATATAAAAATTAATTGAATTGAATTGAAGTGAGACGCCTAAACCCCGGCCCTTCCCTCTGGGAAAGGCAGCGAAATCAACACCATTATTGCAATAGTTGTCTCTAGTTCTCCTGCTGCCAACTTGTAATATTGATAAAGTTTGAACATTGGCTGGCAATTTGGGCACGTTAGCAGATATATTGTGTATCTGTACATGGTTTGTTCCATCATCACAAAGACAATATGTAATACAAAAAAAATAATAAAAAAGAAAGAGATATTTTGCTCAAAAACCACTAGATCTCGATTCTGAGTGAATCAGATTTCATCCAGAATTGTGCCACCGTACGTCAGAGTAATGATGGTCGTGCAGAATGTATCAGAGTGTAAAGTCATTAAAATGGTCAAGTAAAGTTGAAATCCAGAAAAAACCCACTTAAGTAAAGTAAGGAGGCATTTGTGCTTGGCTCCCCCGGACTGAGAGCCTCTGGAGCTGGCCAATGGGATTTAAACCCTGATAGCCACAGAATATCTTACTGTTGTGGCCTGTGTCAGACTTACGTTTGGCCTGTCTGGGGTTAAACTTGCTGCGTCATACTGAATTCATAACAGCTTTATTAAGTATTTATAGTTTCCGTAAAGCTGAATTCTTGTTTAATTAGAGAAAACTATGTGCATCTCGTAACTTCAGACGCTGAGCAGAAAGGCTTTTCTGGGCGACCTCAGAGACGGGTGGCGCGGCACTGTGCCATAAATATCAGCCAAGCCTCCTTCTTGTTTGCTTTCAGAGCCCGAATCCTGCGCTGACGTTTTGTGTGAAGACCCACGACCGGCTGTACTACATGGTGGCTCCATCCTCGGAGGCTATGCGCGTCTGGATGGACGTCATAGTAACGGGCGCTGAAGGGTACACACAGTTCATGACCTGAGACACTGAGGCTGAAATAGGTCACAGACTCAACAAGGACTCTGCAGGAAACCTGATTTTTGAGGGTTTAAAATCCCATTTTAGGAAAAACCTTATTTTTACTACTGTTTGTAACACTTCTGTAATTAAAAAAATGCATTCTTGTTCTTGCATTCAAGTTTGCCCGGGTGAAAAAGGGAGTTCACAAGTCAAATGAAATGGGGAAAAAAGTGCCTTAACTCTCACCCAAAGCAAAGCTGCAACATTCCTTAACGACAAACGACACCATCCAGCCAAGCTTTGGTATGACCTCGGGGATCGTCTCCATGGCCTTAAAGAATGGCACAAGCTCTAACCACTGCAAGCCATTTCACTGTGGGGATGTTGCCAGTGAGCCGCTGTAAGCAGACACATAAGATGCGATGCAGTCCTTTGACCGTTTCTTGACCCTGAAGCAGCATTGCTTTAATGGCAGCCTACAGGAAGTTGTATACCAGGTATATGAGAATGGTACTTGGCAGTGCTGTAGCTATGTAATTCAAGCTTGTATAGGATAGTTTGTGCCTTTTCATACAATTAAATAATGATTGCTCCAAGTATTTAACTAGAGCTTGTGTAAGGTCTGCTCGGATTGGCGCATTTTTTACATGTATATGAGCTTCTTTTGTAATCATGGTTTGTTAACTTTGAACAGATTAGTACGGCCTTTGTTAAGCTGAACTGAATGTTTGACCGTGAAGCTACATGGATTACAGGAGAAACTCAGCTCAGGCCATGTGACCCTCTCATGCTTAGGAAAACGTTATTAGTATATGCAATATAAATCTTTGCTTTTAAATTTGAGTTTAGTACCAAGAGTGACTGGGCACAGTTTTAAATATTGCATCATCTGAACTCGTCTCCACTAGCCTGTGAACACAAGTCAGCATGGCAGCATATCCATCTTGGTTTGCTTTATTACTATATTACTTTATTTCACTGAATTACCAATTCACATGCCTTTGTCAACAGTAAACACACAAAATGTCAACTGGTTAATCCATTGTATTAATATAAACGCCAGAAAGTTGAAACAGTTTCCCTAAAACACTTACATCTATCGGGGTGGAATATTGGCTGCTGAAACTATATCATTTACGTAACGTGTCAGTCATTTACGTAACTGTGTTAAAGTATGAAGCATCAAGGACCATTCAAAAGATGTACTTTTTTACTGAGAATGTAGCAGTATGAAATCAATAAAATCAACCTCTGGTGTGTTAGTGTCTGGGTCAGCATATATACTGAGAGGAGACAGTCCATCAGCGCGTTGGCCTGGTCGTGTCGCGGTCGGCGGACTGGTCCTGTTCTCCAGTCACGTGCCTCCATCCGTCCTACAGCTGATTAATATCATGGCCTGCAAGAAACCAAAAACCAGGCGCTTTCCTCCTTTGTTCTCGATCCCCTTTCAGGAGTAAATCGCCCTGCTTGCCGGAAGCTGGCAGCATATCCATCTTCTGTTCTGTAATCTCATTCTCGCGAGAGGCACAACTGGAGCCACGCTTCTCCTTGGGCACATCCTGTCACTCATTTCCTTCCACCCTCTACACACACACAGTCACCCCACAGCCAGATTCATACATTTCAGTAGATCTAGGGCTGGATTTCGATGTACCGGCTCCACAGTGATGACAGTTTCGCTGTGTCGGGGTACCTATGTCTGACAGTCTGGGACAGCTGTAGAATCATTCTCTTTGAACTTTATGGAAAAACCGACCACACTGCTGGTTGATTTGTGAAGATCATGTGTGAGAGAACGAAAGTTACTTACTGTCTGCACAAGGGGAGGCGTACTCACTCGCAGCCTCATCACCTGCAAACGAACAGAGGGTATATTAGCATTCAGCGCTGCTTGTTAAAGGGCAAATGAGGCTCAAAGCACAGAAGAGCCTGATCAAAATTAATCACAGCAGTTACCGACTGAAGTTATTCTCATTTTCATTTTATAACTGTAGGTGTGCTGTTTTTCTTGAGGGCTGTGTTTGTAAAGGTTGAAATGCCAGTCTGACTGATTCTTACTTGTCTGGTAGTAGTCGTACACCTTCACCACAGCTGGCTTCCGATTTCGTACAGGTACATCTTCCGTTAGCTTCAGAGAGTACGTGCTGGGCTCCATTTTCTTCAGCTGTACAGATAACAGACAAGGTAACTGGTCTGTATTCTATTCATATGTTCTGATTGCTGCTCCCACATCAGCAGTGTGTTTATCCTTGGAGTAAATCCCAATGACTGAGAAATCTTAGGTTATTCAGAGAACAAAAGATGTTTGCACGTTGGTTATGATTTTTTTTTCTAATAAAACGTAGCATCAACTTTGGTGGCCAACAGTGGACCTTCTCATTACTTCTCTCATGCTTTCATTAGCTTTTTGGGTGAGCAGCTAAGAGGCAATGGGGACAGTTACATCAGTACCCAGAAGGTCCGTTTCCTCATAGGGCTTCAATGGGAAGCTGAATGTTTGACAGCCCTCACAACTGAATGAAATGCAGTGAGTATCTTACACTGCTCCCTTGATCATCCTCAGATATTTCTGTTTTCCATAACCTAACCATTTCCTATCCGAATACTAGCTGATACCCAACAGCGCTTAGCACTGCAGATGTCTGTGACACAGCAGTATGACTGACGGCCGCATTTTTCACGGCACTTATTCTCCGTGGCACTTGACTCATTATGTACCAGCTCAGCCTTAGAATAGGTGCCTTCTCCTTATTCGAGTTTTACCTCGTCCAAATAGATGATAACATGCCCATCATCCTCTTCAACACGCTTCACACTGGGCTGGCTTAGCATCTGAAAATGAACAACATTCCTGGTCAGCTGTTGATCTTTAATCCACAAAGCAGGTAATGCTAACAGTCTGAGAAGGTTGCTCTTCCTGTAGGCCTGTGTAATGTCACTCACGGCTTCACGGGATGGCCGGTCCAGCAAATATCCAGACAGGAGCTTCACCTTTATAATCACCATGTTAGTTTCATCTCGCTTCCCATTGTACCTGTCACAGAAGTACAGAACCAGTCAAAAGTTTGGACATGCCAAGCCGACTGAAAGAGTGATAGTATCACATGACCTGGCCACCTGACCTAAAGACAGCAAAGATGGTTTTGGAGGAGTTTGACCAGAGAGGGAAGGAAACGCGGCCAGTGAGAGCTCAGCATATATGTGCAGAGTCAGCCAGTCTGTGGAGCAATAGGGGTTAAGGGCCTTGCTCAAGGGCCCAATAGTGGGATCACTGTGCCGACCCTGGGATTTGACCTGGCAAACCTTCTGTGTCACAACCCACATAGCACCCCCCCAAACATTTTTTTTTGGAATAGTTTTTTGGTCAGTGGATAATTCCATATCTGTTATTTTATACTTTTGATATTATTTGAATGGTAGAAATAAATTGTTCTGTGGGTAGTTTGTGTCCAAACCTTTGACTGGTACTATATGTAAAAATGGAACAAAACTCAAATTCACAACAAAATATTTGATCCCAGCACTGCAGTCTGAGGACTGCCGATCTGGGAAAAACCAAGCGACGATATCGTTTCAGCATTTGTTTAATTAACCTTAAAAGTTGATTGGCCTTCATGCTTAATTATTCAGTACTTCCGCTACGCAGCGGTCACTTCTAACAGTAGCACCATCTCTCTGCTGCTGTTGCATTTTCCAGCCAACATAAGAGGAAACGTCACAGTACATTTCCTTTTCGGGTGGTGCCAGGAAAGCAGATCCGGCACTAAGCTCACCTGACTCCCACAGACACCGTCAAGGGCTTCCTCGTGCTGTTGCACAGCCCATCTGCCTTGGCGCTGATGCTGAAAGCTGAGAAGTCAGCGGGAGCAGCGATGTGGTAATGCAGAGCAATCTGGGGGAGAGTATCAGGGGCGACATGCACATATTTTGTTAGAAGATTTAAGACAGAAGCATGTGAGTAACATTAGCTTAATAATTTAACAAAGAGTTTTGATTTTTTCCATCTAATCAGAAGTCCAGCACGGAGAAAATGCAAAGGCTGAAAGGCAGGAGTGATCTGGAGGACTATGGGCACAGCACGTGCCCAGTGAGGCTACGGACGGGCACCAACCTGCACCAACATGCAGCCTCGGCCTGACGCTTTGACGCTGTACTCCCCTGGGACTTCCGTCAGCTGCTCCTGCTGGTACAGCAGCCTGTTGTGCTGATTCACTGCAAACTCCCGCTTGTATCCACCGGCCGATGATACAGTCACTGTACTTTCAGCCTCCGGGATGAAGGTAGCTGCGCTGTACAGTGACAGAGCCTGCAGGGCCACTACTGTGTCCTGGGGGCACAGTGCATGAGACGGATCAGATCTACAGGCTTCAAAAGAAGTAACATTAATAATGCTAATACAGAGCGATGGTGGTGAGAGAGGAAGAGTGTCAAGTGACTGCCTTTCAGCACCTGTGTGGAAGAAAAGCCTCCATATGGGTTCTGCTGCAGTGTCAGCCACCGCACAATGCTGGATGCGTAGCCCAGGCCAAAGTCAGGGAGCGCGGGGCCAGACAGCAGCGCCAGCAGCACGTAGGAGGTCATTTCCACCGCCAGGGAGTCTGTCTTTGTCCCTGACGTGTCAGGCAGCTCCCAGTGACAGGAACCACCTAGTGACATGAAGTGGAATTGTTATTTCCAGTGAACAAAATCGTTGCTGCTTCTGGTACTGAACACTCGAAGGACTGCTGTGAGAAGGTACCTGCGGTCTTGGCCTTCTTGGCTAGATAGCTAATGAATTTGCTCCTCATCTCATGGTTCCCAGCCAGTGTGAAGGTGTATGAGAGCAGGGCAGTGATGTAAAGATTCTCCAGCTGGCCAGAGGCAGCTCTCAGACAAGACAAGCTCTTCTCCACCATTGCATTCTGTCCCAGAGAAGCGCAGACACAGGTAATGCACACTTCTGCCCGGGTAAGCAGCGTTTATAGAGCTCTGAGCAGATGAATCACTTCCCTAAAAGGTCCAAATGGTGGCCACAAGCTGTTTGAGAGTCCAGCCATATTTAGCATTTGAGCAGGTCTCTTTCCATTTGGGCCTCAATATATTTGTCTGCTAACACTTCCAGAGAAATTATGTCACCATGAATCTGGACGAATGAACCGTATTTATGTGTCAAGCAGGTCTTTGCAGAGACTTTTCACAGGGTGGGTCTTTGATGTAAATTTGGTAGCATTTTGTGAAGTTGGTGTTCACTCGGGACCTCAAAAGGGAGGAATTTTCTATCATTCAGACAAAAAGGCAGGTGCTCAGGCACCCCCACCACCCGCATGTCCCTGTGGTGGCGATGATACCTCCCACTGGCCTGCCAAGACGACCTCCAGCATCATTCATGGCATTTTCAGTCTGAATACTAAGCAAACTGAAGCTATATAATGCATGTATATACCGCATATTTGAGACAAACTGAAGCTATATAATGCATGTATATACCGTATATTTGAGACAAACTGAAGCTATATAATGCATGTATATACCGCATATTTGAGA